>JAWMRA010000113.1:97554994-97621025 GCA_035584735.1 Pseudotriccus pelzelni
GTGGATTGCCTTACAGGGCTAACGAGCTCCACCTGCCCGGGGAGTGTCCCTGGCTGGGAATCGAACCTGGGCCTCGGTGGTGAAAGCACCGCATTCTAACCACTAGGCCACCAGGGGCTCCCAAGAAGAACAATAATATTTAAATAAAGAGGTAATATTTTTAAAAGACTGAACTAAGTTTGACTTTTTTTATTTTCATTTTTATCTATTGCTGGTTTGTTTGCTGTATTTTTTTTAAATAGGTCTACATTACTATAATTTTTTCCTCCCTATTTTTTTAATTGTTTTTCTATAGTGCCTCAAAAATACAAGAAATTGAGGAAGATTCTAGCCTGCATAGCACACAGAAGTAACTTTACTCAAGGGACTAATTCCCTAACCTCAACAGTGAACAAATACATTTTAGAAGACTCACAAATTTTAGAGAACTGTATCCTCATTAAAAATTAATTTTCAAAGCTGGTGAAAAATGAAGATAGAAAAAAGCCAGGAGATATCCTATCATCATGACTGAATTAAGTACTGAATCACAGCAAAAATCTTAGCTATGCAGAATTACAGAAGATTTCCTTAAAATAAAGAAGCTACTAAATACGTCTCAACTTAGACTAAACTGGTAATGTTAAACACTGTTATTTTTAAGGGGCTGAGTTTACACGTTATCTTTTTTTTTATTATCCAAACAGCTATCAGCAACTCCTCCTTCAAATATAATCCCGGAAACTCATCACCTGTATGATTCTTCCATTCTGTCATCCAAGACAAGTAACAGTATCTGCAGTTGATTAGTAAGTTGCCTTTTCCAACTTTATTTCTTGCCTTGAATCTAGGAATCTACTCAGAAATCAGGACGCTATCCATCTACCCCAACAACTGCATATCCATCTTAAAGAATGGCCCTCCTGCCTTTCAAAAAAAGATCAGTTTAGCCTTTTTTTTTTTCTGGAGTCTCCTTTGGCAGCTCAACTTAAGTCCCTCACTGAGGGGAATGAGGCCATTTCCTCTTCCTAGTCCTGTCACTTGTTACCTGGGAGAACAGACCAATCCCTACATGGCTACAACTTCTTTTCAGGTATAAGGACTCCCTTGAGCCTCCTTTTCTCCAGACTAAACAATCCCAGCTCTCTCAGTTGCTCCTTGTTAGACTTGTGCTCCAAACCCTTCACCAGCTCTGTCACCTTTCTCTGGATCTGCTTCAGCACCTCAATGTCTTTCTAGCAGTTGAGGGGCCCAGAACTGAACATAGGATTCAAGGTTTGGCTTCACCAGTGCAGTATATAAATCATGGAAGTTAGTATTTTAGGTTCTAAAATGCAAGACTGAAAATAACTCAAAGAGTTCTGAGAATGAGAGAGATAAGAAAAGAGTAAGAGACGTACTTTGGTATTTCCAATGAATACACTGAATGCATTAAATTTAGCAACAATGAAAGTACTGGGGACAAAAGTTCTAAAACTACACCTTGTAGAACACAGTACATCAGAGAAACTACTTCAACCATTCCCAGCAAGTTATGAGAACTAAATGCCAAGTACTACACACTGTCAATATGTCAAATATTGAGAGAATATAAAACCTTATAAATTTTTTTCTTCCCTTTGAAATATTACTGTTAATAGGAAAGTATTTTCACATAAAATATATTCTTCTATGAATACCTAAAATTGCTTCATACACCAATAAACCTCAATGAGGAAAAAGGTTATCATACCAGCTGTACAACCACTGACCTTTCAATTGCACTATACCTGCCCATGACTAGAACCGAAGAAATATTCTGCACATGATAAAACTTCTCACTGTGCAGTATTTGGTAAGTTCTAAAGGTTGCAAGCCCGCTCATAAGGTTGGTCAAGCAACTAAAAAAATTTTTAAGCAAATCTAGAGAACCTAGTGCTGAATTAAGCAATAATGAGCTGAGGCCTAGGGCACTTCTTGGGGATTAGCAACTAGCTGAGAGGAAATGATGGCCTGAGGCACAGCTAAAGGCCAATAACCTCCAAACATTTGTTAATATACTAGGAAAGGTCCTGCATTTCTATTGTTAATGTTATTCATTGGAAAAAGAAAAGCATATTCAAAGCTGTAATACATGTAAACATTTCTAAAATACATAGTATATGCTCAATAAACTTACCTAAAACAAAACATCTAAATTATTGAAGATCTGCTGGATATCAACTGATAAGTGAGAACCGTTCTTCAGGTAGAATTTTGTATCAGGATTTAATTAGTTGACCCAGGTTATAAAGCCACCATAGAAATCACAATAGAAAGACACAGTATAACCAAATATTTGAAGAACAGAGACAGCACAATCTAAAATATAATTGAGCGTACATACTTTTAACTAAGTTTTTCTGCCTCTTCTTTTGTTACTATTCTAACAAGTATTACCTGAAGTGTAACCAATCTGAATACTCCATCCCCCTTATACTTTGGAATAATTTTTCCTTGAGTCTCATTCAGTATTACCATTAAATAATGAACTCAAAACTTCACTGGGAACTGACAGCTCACTTCTCCCAGAGCTACAGCTCTGAGTTGATTTTGTGCAGCCCATTACAGACCATTTTCAGAAGAACTGGTCACTCTATCCAATTCTAGGGATTTCTGTTGTGTGTTAGGCTTGGCTAACAGTCAGACTCCCACCCAGATACCTGCTCCTCCCAAGCAGGATAGGAGGAGAAACCAGGAAAAACGGGAGTGAGAAATCTGTGTGTCAAGATGTAGACAGGGAGCTCACTTACTAATTACTGTTCCAGGAAAAACAGACTTGACTAGGGTGAATTAATTCATCTACTGCCTCTTAAAATAAAGTAGTACCTTCCTTCCCTCCTTTCCCAGACTTAACTGCACCCCAGACCCCTCTGACCCCCTTCAAGTGGGGCAGGGGGTCTGGAGCAGCGGTGGTTATGAGCAGTACATACTGTTTTCTGTGTGATGCTCTTTTCATCTCACTCATTTCCTCTGCTTCAGCATGGGGCCTTCATGGGAAACAATTCCTTCAGGAATATTCCACCTGCTGTAGCACAGCTGCTCCGCAGGCTGCAGTGGATACCTGCTACAGCAGGAAGCATCTTCTGTTTCTCCTGACCTTGGTCTTACCTCTGTCGTGTCCTCTGCTGCTCCTCCTCTTTCCATCCAGCATTTTCTCCCCTCCCAATCATTTTCACTGAGATGCCACCACGCTGACTGACCCAACTGTGTCCTGCAGCAGATTCACTGGAACCAGACATGCCTGGCATGGGCAACTCCTAGCCTCTTCTCAGAGGCGACCACTGCAGTCCTTCTGCTACCCAAGCCTTGCCACCTGCATTCAGCACAGCTTTCCGACTCTTCTAGCCTCAACAACTTGTTTCGCTATGAATTTTACTGCAATTTAGTCACAAAAATTAAAATTGCTGTACAATTAGAAGTTTTGTACTCCTAACTGCCTAACTGCCTAACAGCCCAATAGAAATCAAGCTGTGAAAGTCACTCAAATTTTAGTTTGAACTGTTAAACTTATGACCAGAAAGGACACAGCTTCTTGTCAGTAATTAATGATGAAAAATTCAATTTATGAAGCTTCACATACACTTAACTGCGCATGTAGCAGTAGTCCCGTTACAGGCAATTAAGGCTTAACGACTTTTGTTTTACTTTTCTTCTCTTCCGTGGATTAAAGATAGCTCCAGAGAATCTACAGATTCAATGCAACAAAAATATTTTCTTTACTAAACCAATTGGATTTAGTCATACAATTTAGAAGAGCAATTTAATTTGCAGAAAATACACACAGCTTTCATTTGACAATATATCTTACCAGTATCTTTGCATTTTACTCACAGAAGTCTTCAACTTGACTATCACAACGTTCATATTCAACAGGAAGAGAAAGGAAGAAGAATATTGGAACAACATTTAAAAAAAGAGAAATTACAACTGACATTTGACAGAAAAGTTACCTGATTATCATATCTAAGAGACTGTGTTCCAACCAAAAATCTTATTGCATCTGTTTCTGCTGTTTGAGGTGTTAAAGCTCGTGCCTAGGGAAGAAGAAAGCCATTAGAAAAGTCTGATTAATACGATCATGTAATTTCAGCAAAAATCTTGAAGCTTATGTATCAATTATCATTTTAAGCATTTACATTCTTACAAACTGCAGACTTTCCTGCCCGTAGGTCCATTTTGCTTAATATACTTTTTGTGCAATTTCTCACATTTGTGAGGTGTGGAGAACATGCTGCTGCTAAATACACTACCTGGCCTTCATTATAACAGTGATAATATTCAATATAGCAGTTCTTCTGAACTAATTCTCCTTTATCAACTGAAAAAACGCCATAGAACAGTGGACAATTCTTAAATATGCTATCTACAATATCCAAGAAAGAGGTTGTCCTTTAGAATTTTTCATACCACTCATGTTTAAAATGCCTTCATAAAAAAAAAAACAAAAAACTATCTTTCCTCATCATTAACCACCAAATTTAGAAAAAAAGTCAAAAAATAAACCCCTTCTTTTCCACTCCAGACCATTACAGATAAGAATTGTCTGAATGATGGGAGAAATCATTTGTTACTTACATATCAAAATTTTGTAATAATCTTATTACTTTGTTGTATTATGTTAATGAGGATCTGAGACTCTCTGCCTTGCATCTTAAACTTGAACCAACAGCAGTCTTGGAAGAAACAAAACCAAGCAGTTAAGGGTCACAGGAGACACTGAGAAATAAAGTATAGGTTGAACTAAACCCACAATTGCTAGTTCGTATTAGTCATTTGCAGAGACTCTCTTGGCTAATTTTGAGTTAATGGGAGGTAAATTAACACTCAAAGGCACGTTTAGCAACCATAAGGTAACTATGAAGAATATCCACTACTTCTCCATGCAAAAGATATCCTAACAATATTGTTTAATCTGGTTTTTTTAATCCAAACAGAAAAATTAACTTTTGCAAATCACATCCTATTTGACATAAAGTATTTCAGATCTCTTCAGACACTAAAGCCTGTATTGCAAGCAAATATTTCAGAAGGATTCAGGTAAACTGTTGAATGGCCCTCCTTATTGCCATCCTGTCACGCAGCTTAGTTACGTTTTGGATTCAGGAACACTTCACAGTCCTATTTGAAACTTATTGTTAAATTAATGTCAGAAAGCTGCCTAGAAGCTGGGAAGGAAATATCTGGAACACCTTATACCATAATGCCTAAATTCAGAGCAATTCTAGAATGGCAACTTGAAGTTATTTGACTTTAAATAAAGCAAAGCCACCCAACTCGTTATCTGACTATAACAGCAAGAAACAACTAATTTTTCAGAATCATCTCTGGACTCCTACAAAGTAGATCCTTCTTTACTGGCATCTGTAATGTGTGATTTAGACAATGGAATATTTTGCATAAGATGAAGCATAACAAGTTTATAAAAATGCAATAAGTTTAGTAAGTATAGGCTAATAGCCTATGCTTGTATTTATACATTTATAAAGGAAAAAAGCACTAGAGAACATAATTCAATGAGTAGTTTGTGTTCAAAACACTCAAATGCAGGTCAGAGATCAGTGTGAATCCAAACCAATTTGTCTGTACTCTCCTATTTATGCAGCTCTTATTCACAACAAGCTTAGACAATGTTTCTGATTGGCAGAAACAACTAAAGGCCATCAAGATGATTGCAGATGATTTTGTCTTGAACAGAATTTACAGTTGCAGATCTTTGGCAAAGAGTTCCTTTTCATTCAAAAGGCCTGTTTCCACTTATTTTGAAGAAAACTCTAGAAATAAGCCAACAGCTACGTATGTCTTACAGAAAAAACAGAAGCTTGTTTGATTGAAAGTCAAAGAAGAGACCCCCATGATGTTTAATAAAATAAAATTTAAAAATGGGTTGTCACCCCTTTTAAAGCGTTTCAAGTAAGTCTTATCACGCTGCTTTTAAAAATGCAACAGGTTGGACACCAAGCACCCAAAATAATGTAAATACATAGTAACATTTATGCATTAGCTTCTCTAGCTCTTCCTTAACATATTTTTAAGTTATTTCCCATTTTGCAGGGTGTGGGGGGGTGGGGAAATCAAAGGCCTGAGAAAAGTATTCAAACACATTTCACAATAGGAAACACACTATTGTTTATTACCTGACATAAAAAACTACAACATGCCTACATACAATACAAGGTTCAAACTCATCAAGTGTTCATAACTCAGGAAGATCTGATTCATAAGAGTGTATCAGTACAGCAGACTTCCATTTGTGTCCTGCACAAAGATATGGACAATTTTGTCTACTCTGAGTTATTTTTAGAGAACAGGAAGTTATTTCAACAGATGAAGACACCAAGTAACTGTTGCAATGGACAACATAACTGAATTTGGAGTGTTGTCAAGATCAAGGAAAGTGCCTTAAGTTTGTCATCTTGTACTCCAACAGAGCAGGTTGCAAATTACATCTTTCACAAAGCTTCCTGCCTTATGACTGCAGCTATTCCATAGACCATAAGCAAAAAGCATAGTATAATGAACATGCATTAATCTAAATCAATAGAAATTATTATTTTTAAAAGTCTGCACCTACAGAACACTAAATTGCATATAGCCCAAAAAAAAAGACTTTACTACCAGGCTTTCAAGGAGGCTGGACAGGGACTTTTCACAAGGGCATATAATGACAGGAAAGATGCAAACTGTGAGAAAACAAGTAATCCTTACACACACAGTTACAGCAAAATCCCATCTAACTGATAGTGCCAGACAGTGCAACAACATACACAGTTAGATCATTTCATTTTTAAAGAATGCCTAAGACCAGGAAAAAAAATCCTAGCAAGCAAAAACATCATGAACCATAAAGAACTTTTCACCTACATGTCCAAATTTCATATTTATCGACAGCCCTATGAGAAAATGTGCCTGGTTCAAAGCAGGAAGTTTTATAAAACAGGACAAAGACCTAACTGCAAATCCACTACAAAAAATAGATATGCAAAGGACATACAAAAACCTAGATTAGAAGCATGAGAGGCAGCAGTATAAAGATAGAGCAGAAGAAATAACAACCATGGTACTAGAATTCAGGTAAGACTAACTGGAGACTGGACATCATGTCCATGCCTACATCATGCTCAGTGTGATGTCGGGCAAAGATCACCTTCTACTTGCCCTTGACCATTTAGGCCACTTCCAGAATAATAAAAACCTCTGAGAGAAGAAACCAGAACAGAGTCTGCAAAGTGAAAGATCTTTGACCTCCAGCAAGAGATGACCTGGAGGAACACAATGAGAAACTTCAAAAAGGTAAAGAAGGCTGGTTTAAAGTAAGTGCATTATGGAACTGCAATGCACTAATTCTCTACACTTTGTTCGTAAGTTCTTCTGAAACTTTCCCTTCTCAACATCTTTTGCAATACAAGCCAAATGCACAAAGTTTTGGTGGTTTTTTTCTATTTAGTTTGGGTTTTGGTTTGATTTTGGGGTTTTTTTTTGGACTGTTACTATTTAAGGCATTAATAGGCAAAGAAAAAAAAAGAATCAATACTTGTCCAACACAAATTTTCTCTTGCTGATGTATTGCACTGGTTTGGTGTCAACAAACTAGAAGATGGACCCCAACATTTAAATATTTGTATTATTTTAAATACAGGCAAAAAAAAATTCTGCAACACACGTATCATTTGAAATTCATATAATCAATTTGTACTGACTAACCATGAACTTGCAATACAAAATGTAAGGACACAGTATTTGCAGTCTCTGAGTTTGAATGTAAAGTTATTTGACCATCTGCTTATGCTGAAAACCAGAACAGGAATACTGCTACTTGGGGCGCGGTGGAAAGGAGCTGGATTTGCTGATGCCTCATACTGGAGACAAAATATAAGTTCCCTGACCCCCTAGACAAGCCCAGGCTGCTGTTGTCATGAATGTTGTTTTGCCCTTCTGGCATAATTTCAATTTTCAAGTAAGTACACTTGGATTTTTACTTAGGTAAGACAGCCTTGTTTCTCCCACCACAGTAGGAGACCCTCTCTCACCAACTGTAATGAACTGCAGTGACTCTGTTGATGAAAGTGAAGAGGTTGGCAGCACACGTGCCCAGGTGACCTTCAATGCTCTCAGACAGCTGCTTTCTCTAAGTCTTCCACAGCACAAGAATTCCCACCACTGACCTATTCAGCGCACTGACCCTATTCAAAGACTGACAGATTCTGTAAACCCTCACAGCAACAAATGCAACCCTCACACAAAGCCTGGCACAGCACATCATCATCATTTTGGCTAGGCTTTGCGAACGAAGATTGGGAAGGGCACTACCCACGCTTGCTACAAGCGCGCTGATGGCTAAAAAGGCCAATGCGAGACAGACAAGTCCGGTCGCAAAAGGCACAGCAGAAAGACTCCCCAGGTGATATCGACAAGACGCGACATCCTCACAAAACCCACTCATTTATCATGAACTGTAAAAATAACAATCATCGTTTAGGAGTTCCTTTAAGTTCACGTATCTTCATATTATCCTTAGTCTGTACCATACCTAATATTAGCAAGATCTACTAATTGCTTGAGGGTCCTAAAAGAAATATGTTCCACCTGATCCACTTCATGCATTATGAAGATCTTTGGAGGATTAGTTAAGAGAGCTTTGCCACTTACCTACTTTTGTTCCGCCAGTAACCCCAAAGGTTTAAAATATACAGGATTGGCACTCATCAGGTAAGTAATCTTAGAAAAGAAAAAACTGACACAAAAGCTAGGAATTTCAGTAAGACATTATCATGTAGTTTCTTGAACTGTTTTAATTTTCAAGATAAGTCCTCCAAAGATAATGCTAAAGCTGTAGCAAAATCGTTATGTGCATTCTGTTTAGGCTGCTCTCTCCGAACCCATAGGAGACCACAAAAGCTCTCCCAGGGAACACCACTGCCCATAGGAGCTATAGGCTCCCATACTGGGAACACAGCCAGCACAGGTTTCCCTGGGTAATTTTCAAGTGACACACATCTTATTAGGAAGTCCTCTTTTACCCCCCCTTTTAATGAATCTGTACCTGCCTTCCAGTCAATCCCAGGTAGGTCAGCTGAGCTAGTCTCAATACGTACTGATGACATAGGTCATCATCACCTACAGGCTCTAGGAGACCTGTGACCAATGTATTTTAGTTGGTATTTTGCACTGCTTGAAGTGTCTTATTTTAGAAAATCACATCTGGCTTTAGGGAAATAAGGTTTCACCTTACTCCTACAAACAGGTAAGTCCTGAAAATCAATAGTCTGTATTTAGATTCATAAAACCTGTTAACAACTACAGACAACATATTACAGGGCAACTGTTGCTTATTCAAGGAGCAGGACAAGACCACAAATGCATTACACAAATTCTGACAAAACATTACCACACTTTTTCCAAGCCTGGTTCAGCCAGACCCTATCTCACGGTGCTGCTGGACTTGTCTTAGTGCAGTACAGCCCTCTGCTCTGCTGTCCTTGCCTCCTGCTCATTATCCTTCTCCCTCGCAAGTCTATGTGCTTTTGACATGTAACACACAGTAGGAGTGTCTGGCAAGCTGAAATTCAACTCAGTGTTGTGGCATCCCCCAAATCCATTACATGTGCCAAACACATGCTCCATAATTATCACTCTCTGGCACAAGTAACGTTCCTCTGCCCTCACCTATGCTTTCAAACAAGCAAGATGTAGTCTTGAGCCAAATACCTATCCCCAAAAGCACCTCTACATATTGCTCATTTCCAGGCCTATAAGCATCATCCAGTCAAAATCCTGTATTTGCCTTAGTTTAAAGTTGAGACGTTCAGTATGCTTACACACCTGCTCAAAAAATCACTGTTTAAACCCTCAATAATAATATCTGGAAAACTGTGACTCCCTGAAAATGAAAGCCGATTCAACACAGGGTAGATATACCAGGCACTCCAGGTTAGACAGTAAAACCTACATCAACTTTACACTGGACAAGAAGCACATAACTTCAGTGACAAAACATAGTACTTAGTGATTCCTGGGACCTCATTCATCACATTTTTAGAACTGAGAATATTGATGAATACTACCAAAGTTCCTTTTAGAAGAACAACCTTTTGCTTCTTCAATATCTTCATAAATGACAAGGATGCAAGGACTGGAAAGGATACTAAGCAGGTTTACAGATGATAAAAAACTGGGAGGAGCTGTTGACTCCCTTGAAGGCAGGGAGTCCTTGCAGAGAGACCTTGACAAATTTGAGGACTGGGCAAACATCAATCACAGCAAGTTCAACAAGGGAAAATGCTGGATTCTGCACCTGAAATGGGGCAACCCTGAATGTACATACAGACTGGGGAAAGAGATGCAGGAAAGCAGTGCCATGGAAAGGGACCTGGTCAATGGCAAGTTGAATATGAGTCATTGTGCCCTGGCAGCCAGGAGGGAAAATGATGTCCTGGGGGGTATCAGGCAAAGCATGGCAAGCTGGTCAAAGGAGGGGACTGTCCCGCTCTGCTCTGCACTGGGGCAGCCTCACCTTGAATATTGTGTGCAGTGTTGGGCACCACCATGTAAGAAAGATATTAAGGTATTAGAGAGCTTCCAAAGAAGGGCAACAAAGATGGTGAAGGGCCTTGAGGGAAAACTGTATGAGGAGCAGCTGAGGTCACTTGGTCTGTTCAGTCTGGAGAAGAAGAGACTGAGGGGACACTTCATTGCAGTCTACAGCTTCCTTGTGGGGGGAAGAGGAGGGGCAGGCACTGATCTCTTCTCTGTGGTGACCAGTGACAGGACCCGAGGGAATAGCCTGAAGTTGTGTCCAGGGAAGTTTAGGTTGAATATTTAAAAAAAGGTTCTTCACCCAAAGGGTGGTTGGGCACTAGAACAGGCTCCCCAGGAAGTTGTCACAGCATCAAGCCTGACAGAGTTCAAAAAATGTTTGAATTATATTCTCAGGCACACGGTATGACTCTTGGGTAGGGTGGTGTGCTGGGCTAAGCATTGGAATTGATGATCCTTGTGGGTCCATATTCTGTGAAATGTTCTGCAGCTATTCTTGTTGCTCTGTATTCATCATCATGAGCCACAGTCACATCACTGTGGCAAATACAGTGGGATATTGTTTTTTAAAGAGTCACAAAAAGAACCACACACCCTGAAGTTCACACAATTGTATGTCTGTACATGTTCATATAGCTCACTGACACATTCAAGAGAAGAAAAAAAACCACTAAAACCTGTGGTTGGGGTTATATGAACATTCAAAACAGCATAGAAAGAAGTTCCAGATGACTAGTAAAACAGGAAGAACTAATAAGGTCAAAAACTTAACTAATCCTGAAGAAAACTATCACGAGTTTTATTCTTGTTTTGCTGTTAGATGTTTAGCTTCCCCCTTACCTCCACCCCAGACAAAAGCAAACCAAAACTGTTTCTCACTGTTACTTGGTAAAACTTTCTTCACAATAGTTACACATGCTAAGCAGTGATAAACAGTTCCATAACTGCTCAGAATATCTTTACTTTTCAGTCTTGAGTGTTAGAACTTTCTGTGAGTGATGTGACTCTAAGTAAGACTCCCCTGTTCCACTAAATCTTTTTTTGATAATAAAGTGGATTAAAAAAAAAAAGAAAAATGCATTTATTCATTACCCTAAGTTACTTTACTTATGCCAATACATAAGTACACATGAACACATTCTGCACATGGAAATGAACAGAAATAATTTGAAGTTAATTGGTGGATAGCACCCTAGTAGGAATCAGCTTTAAGTTCTTATAAACCAGTCACATCGGATCAGATGAAAAGCACATCTGCAGACTACACTTTCTCTGTCAGTGGCCAAGGACAGATTCTTCTTGACTGCTGGAGCCACACGTTGCTTCTCAGTCCACAATCTCTCTTGTAGTTTCTACATGTCACCATCTAATGAAATATAAATTTTATATGCAACAAGAGTAAGAAGATTACAAAGCAATTAAAAGGATGAAGTAATTTCAAAGTCAACTTTGAATCAGCTTGTCATAGAGCTGAAGTAAAGATTGGAAATTTTTAGAAAAAACACAAACAAATCCCAACTCAAACAAGAAACAAAGACAAAATTTTTTAAACTTGGCTGAAAAATTAGCCTGAAGAGATGCTTTCAGACAAGAAGCAGTAATTGTGACAACACAGTAACCATTATTATCTAGCAACGCAGACGAAAAGAGGCTTAAAAAAAATTTTATCTTTCTTATTAGACTTGCAGACACAAGTTAGACCAGACTAGTTTTAGGTTTAAGTCTCTCCATTAAAGTCTCTCCATTTTCAGAAAGCACAGAAATGTTTTGGGTTTTTTTTAAAGCTATACTGGGAGTTAATGGAGATCAGAAATAGAACCTTCATGACTATCCTCCTTTTCCAGTTTACCCATACACCACCTCTTCTTTCCTCACCTCCTCTCTTAAGTGATCTGTACTAATGGTAATTTCCTTTCATTATGACCACTTTCTTCATCCATTTTCTTTAATCCTGCTGCCAGACAACCCTGTTACATACTCAGCAGAAGAGAAGAGGTCTCCAGGAGGATACATGGTTTGGTGGGGAAAGCACAGGTCCATGGATGTTCCAGACAATACACAGACTAGCCTTCCAAAATTTCTGGAAAACTCACTATATATGACAGACTAGAAAGGAGCTATGGATTTTATTAAGTACAGGATATATATTCTGTTCTGCAAAAGAGATTTCAGTATATGTTTTGGTAATTTTGAAGCAAGAGTTGCAGCCATCTGTAGCCAATCACAAAATGACAGCATATCATCAGACTTCTGTACATTCAGCATCTAGAACAGGTGAATTTTACATACCAGCTCCTATACAAGAGGAAAACCAAACAAATACACAGTTTGCTAAGGAGATCTATTGGTGTAGTCTGGACTACAGAGCACATGGCTCAGTAATCAGGGCATCTGTTACAAAGAACTTTCGTGTACTACTTTCCACGAGCACTTTAGTAAAGGTGCCTCAAAAAAAAGTGCTTTTATAGATATTTATACTACTATATCTACTATAGAATTAATTGTTCTGTTAGGAGGTACTGTGGTGTTTTCTGCAGCTATTCCTCTGTACTGCAACGATGATAAGCCAGCTGTTGCCAGAGAGAACACGTAAGAGCTGAGTAAAACCCTTATTGTGGGAATGAAGAATTAGGGTCCCACTCACCCATCCAGTTACCTTCTTGTTTGTTTTCCCAGAACTTGTAGAAACCTTATTAAACAACCGTGTTCCTCTAAGAAGATGGCAAATAAATTCCTAAGCTAGACAGTTCCATTTCCTTACAGCCATAACCACTGCCACGATGGACAGATTTGTTCCACAGGACAAATGCACAGACATGGAACTCACAGCAAGAGATGCCACAAAGATCATGTAACTTTACAGCAGGATGTAACCAACTAACATTCGCAACCTACTGAAAACAGTTTCATGCTCTCTCCTCACAAAACCATTTCTAATCATTTTTTTCTTTCTGAGAAGGCAGAATGAACTGCAGGGATCTCTTCGAGACTGACGGTGTTTTCGTGCCACCCCAGAGCCGGGCAAAGGCGCGGTGACAGGGCAGGATTCCCCCAGCGCGCCGGGGGAGCGAGCCCTGCCCTGGCCCCGCAAACAGCGGGTCCTGGGGCGGGGATCGGCTGCCGCCCCCTGCTCAGCCACCTTTAAAACACCCAGCGCAGCCCCCAGGAGCCCCCGTGAGCCGGCCGTGCCCGCGGTGCCGCTCGGGGGAGCGAAGGTACGCCGGTGTGCTCTCCCCTGCCCCTCCACACACACGCGACCCCGCAGCTACCGCCTTCCCGGAGGCAGGACCGGCACTGCCAGCCCTCCCTCATCCTCCCGTCCACACTCACCTGGAACTCCAGCCCGTAAATCACCGGCGCGTCGTCCTCCATCGCGGCCCCTCTGCCCCGCCGCGCGCCTCCGCCCGCGCCCGACGCTTTATGGCCCTCGGCGCGGCCCGTTGCCCGCCGCTTCCGGGAGCTGCGCGCGGCCCGACCCCCGCGCAAGCGCCGTGAGGGGAGAGCGGCGCTGGGGGAGGTGGCGGCGGCGCCGAGGTGACGGGAGGGGGTGGAATGGGATGGGACGGGAGGGGTGGGATGGGATGGGACGTGTGGGGTGGGATGGGATGGGACGTGTGGGATGGAATGGGATGGGGGCGGCCGCCCGGCTCCCGTGCTGCCGGAGGGCCGTCCGGGTGGGCGGGTGTCGCCGGGGCTGCTCCAGGTGGAGGCCGCGCACCCGGCCCCGCGGGGCGGCCGGGCCAGCCCACCCGCGGTGACACCGGAGGCAGCGCCGAGCCCAGCCCAGCCCGGGGCCGCGGGGCTCCGGCAGCTCCGCCGGGCGTTGGTCCCGCTTGTCCGGCCCCGTGCTGGGGACAGCGCTGAGGCCGCGCTGCCCTTCGCTGGATCGGGGACCGAGCTGGGCTTGCGAGCGGTGAAGCAAATATGGAGACTCTGGAACAGGTTGTCCAGGGTGGTTGTAGATCGCCATCCGTGGAGAGGCTCAAGGCCAGGCTGGATGGGGCTCTGAGCAGCCTGGTCTAGTTGAAGGTGTCCCTTCAGGCAGGGAGGTTGGAACGAGATGATCTTCAAGGTCTCCTGCCAACCAAAGCATTCTATTAAATTGTTTTGCCTGTGTTCAGTGGGAGGCCTTTGCTCTTCAATCCCAGTATTGTTGGGATGTGCAGAAAGGATGGAGAGAATATATTTTCACAATTTATTTATTCTGTGGTTAGATGTTAAATGACAGATGTCATATAGTGAAATTACTGTGTTTTTAAAGCAAGAATTTCAGTGTTTATATGATCCTTAGGAGTTTCACTGTAACACCTGACCAATATCGGAGTAACAAAACTAATTCTCTTTTTGGTGGGGACTTTTCCCTCTTCAGCTACCATGGAGAATAATGAAAGCAATGCTAAGGATGCAAAGAGCACCTCAGATGAAGATGATAACAGAGACATAGTTCAGCAGAAAACTCAGGAGGAAATTCTCTTTCATGAGGAAACCATTGATCTTGGTGGAGATGAATTTGAGTCTGAAGAGAATGAAACTGTATCAGAAGATTCAAATAACTTTGTAGATAAACTTAATGAGCAAATGATGGAGAGTGTCATTATTTCAGATTCACCAAACAATAGTGAAGATGACACAGGTGAACTTGGTTGTCTCCAGGAGATTGTAGAACAAATGGAAGCTAAAGATAATCAAAAAACAGAAGCAGAGGTGGATAAAGAAGAGTTTTTAAGTAATGAGAGTGAAACTGAACATGAAGAAACACCCAAAGACATTTCTGAGATTGGAACAGATGATCAGGCATCTTTGAAGGAAGAATCAATTCAGGAAGCAGTGAAGGAGGAACCAAAGATGGAAAACAACATTCCTGTTGATAAAAAACCAAATAATATTGACGAAAGCAAACCTGAGGACCAAATATCGTCCCCCAGTACTAGCAAGCCATCTTCTGAGGCTGAGCCTATTCCTGTGTGCACCATCTTTAGCCAAGCAAACAATGTTAGTACCCAGCCACAGTTGTTCCTGCCTGATGGTTTTGAGCCTCAGATGGTAAAATCTCCCAGTTTTAGTAGTATTATTGAGACCCCAGTGAAGTCTAATCCACAGGTGGTTCAACCAAGTCCTAGTCTGAGCAAGTTCTTTGGTGACACTGTTAACACTAATACTTTAGCTTCTGATTTTTTTGATTCATTTACCACATCCAGTTTTATTTCTGTTAGTAATCCTAATGCAAGCTCTTCCGTTCCAGAACAAATGTCCTCTCTTGCTAACGGTGGAGATGGTTCATCTAACCCTACTTTCCCTGTGCGCAATGGGAGACCGGAAGCAGGTGGTCCTCCCTCATCTCTAGAAATAACTCAATCCCCCAAGCCATTCTCACAAATCCAAGCTGTTTTTGCTGGGAGTGATGACCCATTTGCCACAGCCTTAAATATGAGTGAACTAGATAGAAGAAATGATGCTTGGCTTCCTAGTGAGGAAACAAGGAATGTTCTCATTTCAGTTGCCACACAACAATACAGCACCGTGTTCATAGATAAAGAGAATCTTACCATGCCTGGATTAAAATTTGATAATATCCAGGTAAGAGTCTGTTATTGCATCTTAGTCTGATTATATTTTAGAAATACTGTGTAAGAGCTGTCCAATAATATGTATATGATAGTGCTTCATATTGCTGATAGTCTTCTTGTGTGTATTACTTAAAACGTAATAAAAGTCAGTGTCACTGCCTACTCATATGTAAAAGGGATAAAATCAGATCTAATTTATTCATAGTGACATTTGTTGGGTACATTGAAAACCAGTGTTGACAATTTCCTTAATATCCAAAGCTGGTTGTATTTTGAAGTACTGGTCCTCCTAGTTAGTGAGATAATGCTTGCATTTGGAATATATACAACATCTCTATGCTATACTGTAGTCTGAAAGCAGACAGCTTTGTTTGTTTGTGGAGTTCACTGTTGCAACCAAGTGGGAAATAACATTTTTTCACTCGTGTTCACAGTGTTCTGAATAATGTTAACACTGACTGAAATTGCATCTTTTCTATCTTCCCTAAGCAGTGGAAAGGTATAACCTGTAAGAAAGACTGAGTGCTGCAGCAAGGTAGTGGGAAGGGATACCCCAAAATTAAAGGGAAAACTCCAAATGACAACATAAAGCAAAAAACATAGTAGTGAAAACTCAGTTTTTCTTTTCTGTCAGAGTTTCCAACTGGTGAGAAGGCATAAAGCATTTTTTTTCAGAATTTGAGAAATTTCACTCAGATATATTCAGGATTTCTAATGAAGCAATTTTATCCTGGCCAAGACTAACCATCGTAATGGTTTGGGGTTTTTTCTTGAAATAGGCTAATCCTACTCTATGATTCTATGTCTCTGGGCAGTAGAATTATTGTTTAGATAGATGGTGTTGAGGATGTGGATACTTTAATCCTTAATTGTGCATAACAGAGATTATCAGTCGATAGTCAAATGCAAAGCAGAGAATAGTCTGCAGTAATTTCTTAATCTGCAGGAGCTATCAGAAAAGTTTCTGGAATGAATCAGGTCCGTATTTGTAGCTGAATTAACTGACAAATCTTAGTTTTCTGTCACAATCAATCAATTATACCAGTTTTAGGCATATGCCATGATGATGCTGCTTCTCGGGTTAATTTTATCTTAAGACGTTTGTTTTGTGTCACAGAGCCCAAAAAATAGCATGAAAGAAAACATTGTAATGGGAAGCTGCTACTCCTCCTGTCCTTCCCTCCTTGCCCAAAATATCCCTTAGACCTTGATGACTTATTCAACAGTGTGTGCGATGTCTCTTCTGACAGCTAATGGGATGGACAGAATGAATAATCCCTTCTGCAGGCTCCAAGGATCAGGGCCTCCCTATTGCAGGCCTTCTCTTTCACAATAGTTCTTGCTCACTTTCCTCAGTCCAGTCATTGATTAAAGGCTTGTTTGTGCTGATGATTCCCTAAATCTGGCCATGTGCATATATGCAGATGTACCATTTAGTACGTAATTTAAAAGAAGACATTTGGCAATATCCACGTGATCTATTTCTACAGTAAGACCTCATGTAAAATCATTAATGGAATTAAGGGCCATTCGTGCTGCTTTCTTCATTGATTATAATTTATAAGTAGTCTCACAGCTATGTCAGCTGGGACAAGTTTTGAAGTGCTTTATGTTTAGGCAACTTTCCTCACTTTTAGTTACTGCTTTTTAGTGGCCGGAGTGCATGACTTGACAGCCCCTACTTTGGTACATTGTTCCATCCACTACTAGTACTGCAAACTGTGTATTTAACTGAAACTATAATTGTAGAGTACTTGAAATGTCAACTGAAACATTGTGGGAGGCATGTTTTCAATGTAAAAGCAGCTTCCAACAATAGTCATTATGGCTTTGGTATGAACAGTTTGCTAATGTAAATGTTAATCCAAGATATTAAACCAGGCTGCATGCAGTGGACAGAGAAGTTGGTTGTAAAGTGCATTTGCAGTGAGTGAACTGTAAATGTGCTTCAGGGGAGGACTGATATTTTGCATGATTTGTATTGAAGAGCTTGATCCTTTACTCTTTTCCCTGCTTGCTCAGAAAGTGTTTGTATAACAAGTGTGTTGTCGGAAAATTTAAGATAAGTTTCATGTGGATAAATCACACCAAGGAAAACACTGAATGTTTTTTATTTCAGCTGGTTTTGGTGATTGTTGAAGAAACATTATTTTTTAAACTATCTTGGATTGTGAATGGTACAGATTGTCTGTACCTGTGTTCTCCGAGTGTCAGAATGAGTCTGAGTGCAGCTTTTTATGCTCTTTCTATTATGCCATTTTTCATGAGTTGCTGTCTGCTGTCATTGTCCTTTGTTCCATTATGTTAATTTTTACTGTTTCATTCTCCAAAGTATTGTTGGGTCCAAAGTACTACTGGGGGAGATTAGGAATTCTTCTATATTCATGTAATTTTGCACACAGTCTTTTCTTAATCCTTTGGAATCTTCTGTCCTAAAAATCGGTATCTTATTTATTCATAGGATAAGTGACAGCATTAGAGGTAAAAGATTTCCATGTAGTGAAAGAGGAGTTGCAGTCTGAATCCTTAGACACAAATATATTTCCCATCCTCGTCCATGGGAAAAGTGCCAACATTTAATATCAATTGTCTTTATCATAGGTGTATTTTGTTAATTTCATCTCTTTTTTTTTTAAGCAAAAAGCTATTGAGCTCAGGTAGCCCAGTTTCTCTGACTGATTCTTGCAGTTAGGTCCTTTGAAATTAAGAAGACTTATTGAAGGGCTGCTGTTTACTTTGTTCTGTGATTTCTCAAGTTTATTTTCTGTGAGTATGTAAGGCTAGCTTATCATGAGCATGTTTATCTTTGATCAGTAGCTTGCACCTTTCGATGTTAATATACATTGTGATAACCCAAAAACTGATTGTGTTTCGTAAGATCTTTGAGGAATATTTTGTAAGATCTGTGAGCGATAACAGTATGAGAAGCAAATAAACCTGAATGTGTCAATGCTAATGGAAACCTACACATGGAAAAAAAAGAATATACCAAGTTATGTGGAGTAAATGTAGACATTTTCATTACAATGCTGCAAATACATGCGCAGTTATATTTATTTCACAGAGAAAGTACTGGAAAATAAGTATTTCTCTAGGGAAAGAACTGTTGCTCAGCTTTAATTCTAAATTTTATTTTGCAAAAATAATGTTTAAAAAAGTCTTGTTATGTGTCTTCTTTTTCTGTTCCATGAACACAAGGGAGATGCCGTAAAAGAGTTAATGCTTCGCTTCTTGGGGGAGCAAGCTGCAGTGAAGAGACAAGTTTTGAACACCAGCTCTGTAGAGCAGTCATTTGTGGGCTTGAAACAGCTAATTGTAAGTAACAATCTTTGTAATTTAATATGTATAAGTACTATGCCTCCCTCAGGATAATTGGAATTAGCGACTGTGAGTAGAAACTGGAGAAAAAAATATCTATGTATTAGTCTATCCATGATCCTGCAATAGTACTCACCAAATGACAGTAACTTCTAAAGGGAATGAGATTGGGGTTTAAATGTTTGGTTTTACATTATGCAGTTAACATTTTTTAATATGCAAAAATTAGAAAAAAGGTTATCTTAAGTGACTGTAAATTTTGTTGTGATGTAAATGGTTGCAAAACAGATTTTAATCACTTTTTTGTTGATCTGCATATGTATTACGTATGTTTTCACCTGAGTGTTTTACAAAAGGCAAGACGTACAAGTTGTAAATGGTAAGTGAAGCTGATGTGATAAGTCCAACTGCTTAATTTTTTACTTCAGTACAGGAAAACTAAAATAAATTGCTTCCAAAGGAAAGCTTAATTTAATCCTTTCATTAATGTAAATATTTCCATCCTGGAAATAGTTGCATTT
This sequence comes from Pseudotriccus pelzelni, assembly GCA_035584735.1. Taxonomy (NCBI): domain Eukaryota; kingdom Metazoa; phylum Chordata; class Aves; order Passeriformes; family Tyrannidae; genus Pseudotriccus; species Pseudotriccus pelzelni. Next base: position 97,574,934 of record JAWMRA010000113.1, read on the forward strand.
AGCAGCCTTGTGAACCTTCCTTCAACCATTGTGTTCCTGTATGAAACTCAATACTATTATATAACTGAGCCTTACCTAATCTGGCGACATGACAAGGTATTTTTGACTTATTTTATTTTTTAACAAAATGGATGAAAAATTACTGAGGAGAAGCTGTGAGGATTTACAAGTGTTAGGACAGTCTGTATTTGATATTTAACGTCTTTTAATCTAACCATGTGACTTGTAAACCTCCAAAAGAGACAACTTTTTTGTCGTGTTAGGAATACTCATGGGAGGTCTCTGCAAATGCTGTTAAAGCAATTCTGTGGTAATTTTGGAAACTAAAGCCAAAAAACAGATTGTGGTCTCAGTCCTGGAGACAGATGGTTTTTTATTTGTCTCAATGTTTTGCTTAGCTTGAGAGTTTGGAGGGGAGAACAAAATCTTATGGAGAAATCTTGTAGCCATCAGTTTCTAAGTAGGCCAAGTATTTTTCAGCACTTTCTTTCCCTATTCCAGAAGGAGAATGGGAAGCATTTTCCTGTTTAGCCTGGTAGTTGGTGTCTATGCGAGATGTTCTTCTGTGTTGCAGACAACCATGTAGCTTAAATATGGTGCTGGTGCTGATGCTGTTTTAGTTTTGAACATGCTCTTAAGCTCCAGAGGAGCCGTGGTAAGGCTCTTATGCTCAAGACAGCGAAGCTGAGGCAGTCTGCAGCTCTAGGATCTTTTACTACCTGTAGATCATTTTTATTCAAAAACTTATTAGAAGGGCCAGAGTTTTTATAAAATTGCAGCCATTCAGCTAGAAGTCAGAATGTTCTTCAGTTTTCAAGGCTTTCAATCATTAGCTGTTAATTGTTTTTTATGATACAATATAACTATTTCTCAGTTTCATTTGCAGAACTTTGTTTCTTTTTATGATAATAATTAGCTGGTCAATTTTTTCCCATGCAAACATTGCTGTTTTTTTCTGAAATTCTAAATGTAGAAAATTTATTTCTGATTGACAACAGTCTTTAATGTTTAAAAGAGATTTCAGACTTACAAACATTAAAATCCCATGCTAGATGATACTAATTAAAAAGATGTATGCTTTTTAATACATAATAGGCCAGAATTACATATAATAAGTATTCTGTTACTAATCACCTATTTTACTTTGTTTATGAGTGAATTCCTGACCAAATATGTGCAGTGAATAAATCTTTTGATGCAAAGGACCACTTGCAGGAAATATTTTCATTTAAGATCTCGTTAAAAACTAGTGCACATTGCCAGTATTGCTATGCAGTTACCATAATGTTACAGTTGTTTTCCTTAGGAGTTTGGTATCCTTGTGAACTACACACGAACATGAGAATTAGTGAGATTGTTTATCACTCAATTCAATCCCTTGCAGCAACTCAAAAGACTGTATTTCACATGCGTCCATAGTACAGAAGAGAAATACTTGGAATTAGGATAGACTTCAGGTTCAGACTGATACCAGTTATTTAGGTGTTTACAGGTGAGCTGGTGTCTGATCTCTGAAGTCAACAGAGGTCTAATAATACGGTCATTGATCGCATCTAGATTTAGATGGGATCTCATCTAAAAATCTCAGGTATTATCACATGTTGTAGGAAGACACCGGTAGCAGATGAAACAAAAAGCGAACGTTAGGTTCTGTTCTGAAAAACTTACGTTAGAATTCTCAAATGATCTTGGGTGGACTCCATTGTATTATGGAATGGAAAAAAATTAGAGAAAAAGAATGCTATTCTAGGTTTGTCTGCTTCAGAGGAAACTGCTTCATTGGTATCTGGTTACTGTTTTAGTCCTGTGTGGGTGGGAAAAACATACTAAATGGCTCACTAGTATTCCAAATCTTCATACCACACGTCTTCAGCTGCAATTCTGAAGTCCTCTATTCTACCATACAGTTGTTTCTGTTCTCTTATTTGTCTGTTTTAACAAATAGATACACTGCTGCTACTTTCAAAGGCTATTCCAGAACTTCATTCCTTTGCTTGCTAATCAAAGGAATTCTAATCAGTCCTCTCTCAAAATCTTTCTAATCAAAGCTAAAGTTGTTTACAACAATTTAAGTATTTTGGTCTCATGTTGCTTCTTAAGTAATTCTATTTTCTTGGTATTTGGTTCCTCTCCCCTGCTACTTTGTATGGGTAGACAGCAGTGGCAATTCCAAAAATAACCCATCTCTAGTAATGTAGTCATGGCTGCCTTCACAATCATCTTAGGAGCTCTGCACAGAATCTCTTCCAATTGAAGTCAACATCTTTTTGTTACCATTGCCCAGGCGATGCACATTACATTGTAAGTTACGTGACTTGGCAGGTTAAAGTTCTCTTATTCTGACACTGTAAATCGTCTGATCCCTGTTTGGTCCTTACATGTAGTGACAGTACTTCCTAGATTACATCTACAAATGCAGATACCAGCTCTTTCCACCAGGGTCACAAAAAAGAAAAAGTATCTTAAATTTGATTGATTCTAGTCTGCATCCTAGAGTAATAACTTTTCACATCCTTATAAAAGTTCTAGTAAAAGCCATTTAAGTTAAAAATGTGGTTAAGATGAAATTTATGCTTGCAGTGAAGAATGTTGGAGACTGATGTCCTTTTGGGGGAATTATAGTGCAAAGTCTGCAAAAGTTTCCTGAAGTACAATTAGTTGTCAAAAAACAAAAGTTACCAAGAAGTTAGTAAGCTGAGCTTCCAGAGGTGCGCCTTTTCTGATGAGACCACCAACAGCAGCATCATGCCTAAGACAAATACTTGATCAGCAGGAACTGAACTAAGGTTGATAAAACTTGGCTAACAAAATTATTCTGTTCTGTAGTTGTTTTGAGTGAGATTTGTACCAGTAACCCAAAGACAGTTTGTTGAATAACTGTGCTTTCACATTTTGAATTTCTGTTATCAAAGTTCTACAACTTTGGGGCCTGTAAGAGTTACAGGAGTGCTGGAGCAGTTCAGCAAAATAATTCTGTAATAACTAGTGAATAGAGTTATACATCTGTACAGGGAAGGTTTTTATATTTTTCAACGGAAAGCAGAATATCTTGAGTTTTCAGTTTCTAAAAAGTTTTATCAATCTGGCATAGGAATATGCATTTACATCTAGAGCAAATAAATGTAAGCAAGAGCTTGTCTTCACAGCATTGCTTTGTTTTACAGCAGCAAATACAAGGTGCAAGCTGCAATTATGTTAGTTCCTGTTACTCTATATTTTAGATTAATTGTTTACACTCATTTTAAGAAATAGCACAGTCTTTCTTAATAGAGACCTTTCTGATATTTTGAGTTCTAAGCCATGGGAAAATTCTGTCTTAGATAGTTATTATACCTATATTGCCACTATAAATACAGTGTTTGCTCTAATGTGCAATCATTTCTTCAAGCTGCTAGGCCAGGAAAGGGTTACTAACTACATTTTCTTAACTGATGTGGAAGTGCTCTACCAATGTAATTTACAGGGAGAAGCATGTCATAGCTAGTGGAGGAGGACATTTTAATCACTTTAATGGTGTTACATGTAGAGTTAATGACTCCCTTTGAGTGTATTTAAAAAAAGTCATATACTGCTACTTTTGCATGTGATTAATGTTGTGCTTTCGCATATATTTTCAAATATAATAAATCTGGATACAGTGGTATGGCATACATACTCACTTTAATAAGTTATATATTATCCTTGAAAATAGGGGAGGGGATTTTTCTTTTGTTTCTAAATCAGTGAGCAATTTCTCATATTTTTGTTGCTGATTTGAGAGAAGATGGAAGATACAAGTAGCACAAACAGTACCTGGGTGCTTGTGGGAAAAGGTTGCATTTCTACTTACTAGATAAAATTTCAGTGCTTTCTCTGAGAGACTGAATAATGTTATAAATTGCGTATCAGTGGAGTTCCCTTTCTATCACTGAACATGTTTTCCATAGACATCCAGTCTTCATGACTTACTTTGCTAGACAGAAGAATTACATTTAAAACCTGCTTTACTATGCAGTTTCCCTGTCTGTATGTAAACCTCCCCAGGACTTCTGTGTTTTTGAAGGACAGAGAAGTTCTGCAGGGAATAGTGCATTGTCTATTGGGTGGCTGCACTGCTTAGCCCAGCTTTCATGTGCGTACAGCAGTCAATACTGAAATGATTTATTTTTTCTTCTTTTAATTTTTGGTTATGTATACGGACCAAAAAACTCCTTTCACAAGATAAATATCTGGACTAACAGTGCTTAAAAATACAGAAATCATACAAACTGGTGGCTTTCATTAAAAGAAGAACTTCCTATTTTTGAGAGGGGACAGAAAAAGATAATGCTAATGTCACATGGAGAGGAATTCTCTGCTGCTGGCTTCTGCTGTCTTACTGACCTGGTTGGCAGTAATACTTGGTTGACAGTATTTTTTCTTTGAGAAATTAATGTTTTTACACAATAGCAGATAGATGACCATGTCCTGATCATCATAGAATAATTATTTTTGCCTTTGAGGATATTCTTCAGTATTTTTGATGCTATATCTGACGCTGTACTGTCCATACTTGCTTTGGGCCTCTACTTAGGACTTACAAACAAAATTCAGGAACAAAGGACCCAGTCTGTTAGGACCATGTGCTTGCAGACCATAGGAAGCGTGAAAGTGACTGACCTGCAAGGTTTTGAGGGGTGTTTGAAGTAACTGCAGAAAGATTTCTGCTGGACTGGCAACTCTAAGTTTGGTACAGTTTGCCAGAGAAAATAATGTGTCCAGTTTGTTTCAAATTAAGTTGTACTGCCAGCAGCCTTCTATTAAGCTTCCACAGACAAGCTTCCATGATTAGCAGGCAGCTCTGATTTTCAAATCTTGATGAATATTATGTTTCATTTTCCAGCAAAGACTGTTTTCACAATGACTGTCAGACTTGCTTTTCCTGGCTATCTTGTTCTATAAAGAAAAAGTATTTTTTGTCCATGCCAAAAATAGAATTTAAAACATTGTAGTATCTAAATTTGTCATAAATGATCCATTATTTTTGGATCCTAACTCTCATTTGGGAAGACAAGGTATGCAGTTTTGAATCTGTGTTTGCTTCTGTTTTAATGATAATAAAAATTTAATTTGTCCAGAAGAGGATGGAATTTCAGGTAATCCATGTCAGTATCTTTCTGCTTTTCTAAGTTGATATAGATAGATCTTGAAGGACGTTGCAAAGGCATCAGTTCCTGCTCTTCCATAAGAGCGTAGATGTCTCACATTCTGCCATGCTGTCTTGTGGTCTTGCTGTCTTGCTTCTGCATTTCCACTGGAACTCAGCTTTTTATCTGGCATTTGACAATGCAGGGGAGAGAGATGAGGCAGTTAGTGCGTGGTGGTCTCTGCAGTGCCCCTTTGAACTGTATGGCTGCAGATTGGGGGCCAGAAAGTATCAAAACTCTTCAGGTGTTACTACTAATTTTTGATGTAACTGTCTCTTGTATCAACATGTTTTCTAAAACATTGGAAAGGATTTAATAAAATACCAATTCGAGGTTAGTATCTGAACTTGCAAGCACCAATATAAATGTATTTTATTTCTTACTATTTCATCAGACAACATGATAATTTCTATTACCTTTTTTTTAATGACTTTAAGAAACTATTTGAAAGAAATATTACTTTCAGGAATAAGATATATTTATTCAGAATGACCTGCTGGATACCTGTCTCTGGAAGAACTCTTCTGTATGATAGAAAAGTATGACTGCTTAAAATCTGTGAAGCATTACTCTGTGTCTTAAGGTCTTGGTGTGCTGCATCAGGCTATACAAAGCAGAAACATTTATGGGATGACAGTGTAACAGGGCAGTTTGATTTGTCTAACTAAGAATGTTTTTGTTTTAAAAATAAATTTAACATTTTTAAATTAGTCATGGGATGGAAATTCAGATGTTTACATTGTGTAGGTGAAGTGGTTGTTATTGTTCTGAATTTAGCATTTTATGCATTGTATTGTTTCTTATCCTTTGTTCCTGATTGCTAGGAATGTTCTGGGCGATGTTAGGAAAGTTTATTTTCATTAAATGAACTGCACTAGGGGTTATAATCCAAAATACTGAAGTCAGTGAGAAAAGAATAGGTATTGAATACCTTATAATATATATTTGAGTGTGATTATTGATAATATATGGCTGGCAATTTTTTTCTCCTTTTGAGGAGAAAACAAAATTGTGGATATTATCGTATGTTAATTTATATTATCAAATATGACATAGCTTTAAGTTTAGAATTCTGTCTGGGTTTGTATATTCTTTTGGTTTAGTGATCTGATAATATTAATGCTTGATTTCACTGTTTGCCTAATTAGATGTGCAGCTTTGACAAATGACATTCTGCTTTTCACTGGCCATTTCTCCTGACCTTGTCATTATTACTGATGGGTACATGTTGCTGCTTCAGGCGAAATAAGCAGTTGTGCGTTTTAGGGGCTTTATGATTTTGCTACTTACTCTTTTCTTCTTCCCAGAGCAGTAAAAACTGGAGGGCAGCAGTTGACTTGTGTGGGCGGCTTCTAACTGCCCATGGTCAAGGCTATAAAAAAAGTGGGCAGCCTGCTAACCATACAACAGATTCTTTACAGGTATGTTTACAGATACACCCTTGTCACTGTTTTCCAACAATATTCACAGTGGCGTTTTTTTTTTAACATGATCAAACTTCTTTTCCTAATTGTAACCTAAAAACTGAGCTTGCTTAAGCATTGTAGTCTGTTTGCTTAAGAAAAGTAGGTCTTCATTTAAAACAAACTTATATTTTAAGTAGAACTCAATGTTGCTTGTTTGCTTTTAAAGGTAATCACACTAGCAAAATGAAATGTTTTGCTGCCTTGAAAGACTCACTGTGCTAGAGTTCATAGAACTATCTAGACTATGAACTTTGTAGTAAGATTCCAAATGGTAGAAATGTGTTTCATGGTGATAAGAAAATAGGAACCCAAATTAATAAAATATTACAAGTGGTTCAGATGTAACCCAGATGAGAACTCATGTTTTTGGCCCTAGTAACTATAAAGCTTATGGAATTTCACCAAAAACCTAAGAGATTTTAAGGATAACATAAAATTGGAAAAACAATCAATATATCAATTGATAATTCATACATGCTAACTCAGGTTAAAGAGAAATGTTCTAATTTTGAACAAGCTAGTTTTTAAACTTCATCTTCAAAATCTCACTATCTTTACAAACAATTAAACCATCAGTCCTCTATGTTTTGTTTTAATGATCTGGTGAAAAGTATTTTCTGAAAGAACATGTAAATATAAATCCATATTCTGTTCAGTGAGTAACACAGAAACTCTTTACTCAGCTTTTATTAGAAGAACTTAGAAAGTTGAAATTGTATTTGGATATGGCTTGTGACTGAAGCTAATAACAGACTTTCCCTCTTTTCTTAATATATATTAATTTTTAGCTGTGGTTTGTGAGACTAGCACTTCTGGTAAAACTGAATCTATTCCAAAATGCAGAAATGGAATTTGAACAATTTGGAAATTTAGACCAGCCTGATCTTTATTATGAATATTACCCTCACGTATACCCTGGACGAAAAGGTAAACCACTTGATTTATAAAATGTTTTCTATTTTTGCTGTTTTTATCAGGCATTATAAAATATTAGTTGGATTCGTGTTTTTTTAATTCTGAAGCTTTGGTGAACTTTGGATTATGTTGGTTTTGGTGTGGTTTTTTTTTCCCACAGGAACATGATTGATTACTACATTAAAGTATTGTTCGCATTATGGAGGTAGCAATAAGGAGTAATAAGAAGTAAAACAATATAGGTAGGCAGCATATTTCATGATGTTACAGAGGAATGCTTTTGACAACTAAATGTAAGTTTAGATCTATGGTATTGAAATTAAAAACCACCAAACTTAAATACCGTGTTTTAGCCAGAAACAGGCTGTGAAGGGTGATGGAAACAGAATCTGTAAGGTTTTCCTCTTAAACTCATCCGGGTGCTATCAGTATTCTGTTTTTAACCCTTTAACATGCCCATGCAGGCAGGTGCTAATGCAGGTGTTATTTCCTGGTTCCTAGGATTAAAAGAACAAGTTTAGAGCTAATTAAATAATTCTCCTTAATTTAAAAAATGGTTGACTGTAAATTATTTTCTTAATAATTGCAAGTAAATAAAACCAGAAGTTTACTATGTACCTCATTGTTGAAGAGGAAAAAGCCACCACCAGCCTCAATTCTTTACAAGCAGTTTGTCTCGAGTTACAGATGCACTACTTCCCACTGCTCCAAATAGCCCATAGATTAACCACATAGTTCCTCTGCTCAGGGGATTCTAGTCCTCTAGAAGCCTGGGTTTGAAAAATTGCTAGTTTTAAGAGCAATTTCGCTTCTGTTCAGGCTATTTTGAAATTTTATTTTTTCTAAATCTGTTATTTAGAAAAAATATCTCTCTGGTGCAAGTACACTGTTGAGTGTTCTTAATGTTCTTTGGCTTTTATATTTAAGCCGCAGTGTATAATAAAATCTTTGTAAGAAACAGTTTTTATAGGCAGTGCCACTGAAAAGTTATAGTTCATTTTACATGAGATGCTGGTAGTCTTGATGGCGTTGCTGAGGAAGGGAAGTTGATGTCAGAAATTTAGGGTTTTTTTACAGAAGGTTATTTCACCTGTTTAGTGATGCAAAGGATCAGTTGTAGCCCAGCAGGGCCAGTGTGGACTGCCTAGAACAAGTCCCTCTGACCTTACTCATTGTCTTTCAGGCAATCCCTGGCAATCCACTGTGTAGTTTTTAAGAATGAGAGAGGTCTTGGTCATCAGGTTGCACAGCTCCTTGGATCTCGTTATCTTTGAGGAGCTCTGCACTTGATGCAATGCTGCACCGGATTAGTCTTCCCCAGGCCATATGTATGTTTCCACATCTTTTTCAGTAAAAAAAATAAGTTCTTTTTGTCAAAGAAAAATCCTTGCAGGTCATGTCAATATTTGAGACACTTGAGTCCTTGTACCACAAATCATACAAGTTATACACACGGATCATACAAGTAGCAGCAGCTCTGGACAGTCTGGCTGGCTGCTGCAGGCACCTGTTCCGGATCTGAGCTTTGAATCCAGGCTGTTCTTGCAGCAACCACTCAGCCACTGTGGCTATTTCATGCAAATTATGAGGGTATTGATGAGGTATTTACGGCAATGTATCAGAAAACAAGTACTTCTTTTCTGGCTGACATTAAATTACACTATGCTGGATTACGGATAGAGAAATGTAGTATAAATGCATCATTAACTGGCTAATTTAAATAAAAAAATAGAGATAAATCATTCATAAATCTATTAGTACACATTGACAATCCACTACTGTGTGGTAATTTTGCATATGATTTTGTGGTGTAACAAGCATAAAAGAAAAGGTTTTGTTTCAACATTTTAGTTTTGACTTATAGTATATAAATGGAGTAAGCACTTAGAAGTCAATTTAAGAAACAAGTGTATAGATATAAATAATGTACACATTAATTGTAATACATACTATACTTTGTATAATTTCTTTGTATTCAAAGCATTCATAATAAAAAATATAATAAATTAGAAAGTTTTTTGGGTTTTATGCTTGAAGTAGGGAAAGTTTTGAACTTCTCACAGCAGTGAGAATAGTCTCTCATCCACTAATCCTGGAGAAATGTACCTCAAAGAATTTAAGTTACAAGTAACTCTGTGAGGAATGGAAGATTTTTTTCCATTAATTTTACTTAACATGGCCACCATGCTACTCTTAATTTCCCTCTAAAGATCTTTCCCTTTTGCTTGTGCTTCTAATCTCCTTTTCATCCTCATATTTTGTATGGCATTTGCAGCCATACTGTGTATGGATCCCATTACTGTTGTCTTCATCACGGCTGTAAAATCTAGTCTTTCTGAATTCTTCCTTTCCTGGTTTCCACGTGCTCTTTCTTCAGTCATCTTCATTGCCTGTAGGTGTACAGCCTGTCAGGGAGTGTAATCTGGGATCCTTGTGTCTGCAGTGGAATAAGTTAAGTCATTATTGGATCATTCCTGTTTGATATGGGGCAGAGAGTAAACCGTTCCCATTTTCTAGTAAAATCTTAAAATTATTCAGTTATTGATCTATTTCTTTTAAATTCATCTGTGTAAAGAAGCTAAAAAGTATGATTTTATATATAATCTTGGGGGGTTTTAATAGGTAGGTCCTTAAGTCAGGAACTCTGTTCCAGATTGCTTCCTCAACATCTCATTGTACTCTGTGGGGTGTATAGGGCTGAAATTTTGACATCGTTCTTATGACTAATGAATTTCAGGATTTTGGTTTTTAGGGTTTTGACTTTATATGTACACAGTCTGACCCACTTCTGTTTGTATCATTTGTTTCTGTGTTCCTCGTGATATTTAATGAACTCTCATATCACAGCTTTCCTAACCTGAGATAGCCTGTGCGCTTCTGATGAACGAGTGAGAGCCAACAATTAAAATAGAACATTAAAATGCTATTTCATGCTTTTATGAGGTAATTTGATCTTGTTTCTGGTTAGCAGACCAGGAAGTTACAGAAAAGTTAATGCTACCAAAATCAGTGTTTTAAAGCTACAAAACTTGAGAACAATTTATTTTGTATTACAAAGAAAAGAAACTTGCATAAGTAAAAATTGCGCTTTCATTCCTCTGACCAGAGGTCTATATAACATGGGGTGGATTTTATTTTTCCTTTCCTCTTTTCATTCTCCCTGTAAGGATAGAGCATCATCTGTATTCCTCCGAATGAAAACAGTCTCTGTGCCCTGGTGGAAATTGCCTAAATGAGGAACATGTCATTAAATATCTAGTTGTATGTGCTCTAGAAACTGATTTCATACTGTACACACCCTCCCATGACCTCTGCTACTAATTCTAGCACAAGTTGTTTTCAAGTGTGGCTGTGTTGCAACTTTAGGGTTACACTAGCATGTGCTACAATAGGCTGACACAGCTTAAAAAAATAATATATGATGTATAAAAATATATATTTTATCAAAATAGTGTGACTCTAGACATCATAACTACTTGCTTTAGCATATTTTACTAGATCTGTATTACTTTTATCACTTTACTACTACCCCCTGTAGTTAGATGTTTTATCAGAAATACAGGAAAAAATGGATTGAAAAATAGTTGTCTGAGATTTCATTTTTTAAGTGTCCTTATTGATTCAAGTAGTGCTCTTAATTTGTTTCTTTTATTCAGTTTTGAAATTCAGATCTTCCTAAAAGAATTGTATCATATGTGGTCTAGAACTGTCATTCAAGCCCATGTGGTAAACAATTTTTCAGTGCTGATGTCTAAGGTGAATTCTAATAAATTATTATTGTTATTACATTTAATAAGCTTATAAACCAGCAAAATATGTAGTGATAAATTTGTTTTACGTCTAACGCAGAGATACTGTGTTAACAAGGAAAACACACAGAATTATTTCTCTAATACCCACGAAAGATATTTTACAGACACCTGCACTGTGTTTAGTGCAGAGCACTATGTACAGCTCCAAGGTCTACCTGCTCTCAGAAGCTTGGTTCTGTTTCTGAATGTCAGCCTATCCCATAAGTAAGAACAGACTTGGACTGGGGAAATTCTCTCCTCTATGTGAGGCCTCTACGGTGATGCTGGGCCATTTTGAGTCTTCCTTTCTTCTTCTCTCCTACTTGTCTATGCTAGTAAGAGGCAGCCTGGCTGAAGTTTCCTTTTTTTTTTTTTAACCACGGGTTTTGATGATTCTAGAAGTGAAATATCGTTTCTTTTCAACCATATCAAATTTTGGTTAGTAGGAGAACTGTAGCAGAATGGGAAGTGGTGTGGGGAGAACAGAAGAATAATTGCAGTAGGTGGAGAGACAAAAGGCAGTAATCAATGTAAAAACAAAGATAAGAGGAGAAATGCACAGACTAAAGAAACTATGGCATATAGAGTGCTCCTGTCCATTAATAATGTCCAATTTTTTTGCCCTTCACTTCCTTCTTCCAGTTATCATTGCAGGCCTTACAAATTTTGCAGGAAAGCAGAAGAAAAAATTACTCCAATCACTGGTACATGTGGCACTAATTTTCTCATGTGTTACCACAAATGCTGCCTGACATTAACACTCTCACATCAGACTGATTCAGTCTTGGCAGTTGCTTGGGAGAGTTCTTCATTCAGGCTCATGTTGGCTGTAAAAAAACATATTAAAGCCTCTAGTGGAACTGGTTTGCCCATTATTTTCTTTACATTTCTGTGTGTATTTCTGTTGTGTCTTTAAATACACTCCCCATTTGTTTACTTCAGAGCTGCCTTCTACCTGTGAAATCAGCTAATAGGACTTAGTAAATAGCACTCAAGTGTTGTGATTCCATTTGGTTATTCAGACTACTCAGATATGCAAATACAAATTTTTCAGAAATAATGTAGATATTTTAGCTAAGAAATGTATGTATAATTGTTAGGGGGTAGAGTACTAATGAAATACTTAGTTGTGCTTTCTTTTTCAAGGCTACATAGTCTCACTGTAGACAGTACCAGCTTTATATAGGATTTCTTAATACTATGAGTAAGTAAATAATTTCTAAATTCTGCCTTACTACAGCTATCAGGGGATAAGATTTAGGGTGATCTCTTTGAGGTAGGGCAGTTGTTGTAGGGTTTTCCTGCATTCTTTCTCTTATGTTTTTCTTGCTTCAGTGCAAGTAACTCCAAATTACTGAAAAAGTAATTTTGAAATCTTTCAAAACCAGATCTAGATTCAGAGTATCTGTGTTCTCAGGTCACGTGCAGTTAAAATGTAAAGAGTATGCAAGCATGAAATTTCAGATAAAATTTTCAAAACATTTTCCTTAAATAGTTACAAACATTTAGGCTCCTATCTCTTCTTCAGTCTCTCTGGATTGAAAATAATAATCGAAAACTTGGAAACTAGTCTGTTGAATGTGGATTTTTAAGTATACTTCTAATTGATAGCACGGCTAAGGTTCAAAGTTACTACATTATCCCTCTTAAAACTCTTATAAATTTTACACATACGCTGTTGGTAAATATGTATGTGCATATAAAAGCAAGGATATACATCTCTATTTATATATGTATGTATAAAGCAGAATATTTTTCTGAAACTAGATTTTCTGTATTTCTCCTTTACCCAATGCAGGAAAGATTTTTCTTTTTTTTTTTGTTACTGTCATAAGATCCCACTTTATACTTGTAGTAATTGGTGATCTGCCCTTCTGCTGATCCTTGGTATTTAAGATTTGTTGAGTAAACTGTACAAGTCAGATCAGAAAGCATTTCTGGTTACTGGTTTTGCAACAAGAAAAGACAAAGATACAATGGCTGCTCATTGGAATCCTCTCTTTTCTGCTCTAAAAGGGCTGCAGATGAGGGCTGCATTTTGAATTGATTGACATGGGGTGATGTTTGTGTTTTGACAGTTATGAAAATGTGCAGCTGTTCATAAAGACAGAGAAATTGAAATCTGGTCTTAGAAAATTAACCTGATCTTACTATTTATTCCATCTGTTCCCATGCTTTCAGAGTATCCATTTTCCTTTCAGCAGACCTTTTTTTTATTTTTTCGTTTTGCCTTTTGTATGCTGATAACACATACATGTATACGAATGAGATTAATTCATGCAAAAGTGATAGTCAAAAATCATATTCTTGGAAAAAAATTCTTCAGTGTATTTAAAAGTGATAGTGAAGGAAATTGTCTTAAAATGAAACCATTTTCCATTATACATTTTGTATAGATTATTACGAAACCCCTGAAGAGGAGCAACAGAGGTCAAATATAAAACATCAAGCTAGAATAAGACCTGTTTAACTTAAAATTTCAATACATACCAGTAACTGTAGGGTGTTGTCTTTTGTTGAAATTAGTTTAGCTTAGCTGACGTGGTTTTACTGTGTAAGAGGGCATTACTGTAGAAATCTGAAGCATGAAGTAGAGAGCAAAATGCATTCTCCTGTGCTCCTAAGCAAACATTTTAATCACAGGATAAGCTATTTGTTTTAAATACTTCCTTGACATGTTGCCCTGTTAAATTCAGTACTGAGTGAAATATAATAGAGCATTTGGGTTTCATTCCAAATAATTTTGCAAAAGACAGCATGTGATTAATTCAGAGTTTGTATAAAATTTTGTTACCCCTAGTATAGAAACCTGTTACGAAGAAATAGGTCTTGCCCTCTGTGCTTTAAGTATGTGGCCCAACAGTAAGCGAACAGAAAATGTAATGTAATTCTTAGTCTAACAAGCACGTATATTGCTGTTACAGCTGAGTGTTAATGTGGTTAATTTTACTTTTTTGTTTTGTTCCCGCCCCTCAATGTGACCGTGTTCACTGAGGGAAGTATAGTTTTTTTCCCTGCTAATCTATTTTTATCATTAAGTTTTGTACTCCAAATTCTACAACCTGCCTTTCAGACCTTCCTTTACTCTATTATTATTGATCTATTAGAGTCAACAGATGTCATTTACCTCCTCCCAATTGTTTTCTTGTTAACCTAAACAATGTAAAATGAAAATTACAGTGTTTTCTAAAATCTCAGGCACTCCTTTTTAAAGTCTCAACTCTTGTCAGTTTTTACACAGCTGTTAATCAGGAGTTACAGAATTAATTTTGTGAACAGATCTCTTCACGTGCATTTTCTATTACTACCCTGTAGGTCTTTTTGAGAAGTGTATTAGCACTTTATATAAGTAGCACTCATTGAAAACTTTACCAAATCTAAATAAATTTATGGCCATTTTTTTAACCGGAAAGTCAGTTTATTAGTGAAGGAAATTAATTAGATATATTATGCACACCTCGTATCATTTAACTAAAGAGCGTTTACTTGGAGACAGGAACATATTTTTTATAAGCACAGTATTTAAGGTCTGTATTTGGATGAGTGGCTTGAATAAGTGCTGTTGTTTTTTTATGAGCAATTTGCTCATCTGATTTGACCTGAAGTCACACAATACTGTTTACATGGACTGGTAAGAAAATTTGTAGGAGAGTATGTGTGTAGTTTTGTGCTTTCTTCCAAAAAACAAAACAAAAAATCTCCTATTTAGGAGAATTTCAAGGAAACTGAGGAAGAAGGCAGAAACAGTATTTCTGATATTCTAAATGAAGTTAGCAGCCTGTTTAATAAGCAGTAAGTAATAGAAATCTACTGGATGGATTTGCTGGATGTTTACAGTAAAATTTCTTCTATTTATGTCATGAGTTTCAAAAAGAAAGAGAAGAAATAGATGCTAGAGTTTTAGATCCTCCTGCGTGAAATTATAATACAAATTCTGGTTTGACAGGTCTTTCCGCTGACTAGCCTTACACCCTGGGCCAGCTTCCTTCTGGTTTTGTTTGAGATCGGTCATCAGACTTGATATAACGCTGAGAATCAAACTGGAATGCTTTTTGGTCACAAACTATGAAGGCAATGCTAAGTGGTTGAGAAATAATACATCAGTAGAGTATATTTTGAAGTAATATAGTTCTAAGTGCCTGTTACAGCTGAGGTCTTGGTTGTGATAGGAAATAAATTAGAATCTTGTGGAGTCTGAGTTGACCTGGAGTTGCGTTTGTCATTCTGACATCCTCTGACACCACTTCTGATGATGTAGATTGGTAATGGGTTCCTCTTTCTCCTGGCATGGATCTTAGTAGTGTGACTTCATTCAGCAATACATAAGATCAACACTTTCCAAAATACGCAATCCCAAAAAAGTGTTTTACAAAACATTATATAAATTTTATAAAAATTTATGTGAGATGTTACATCTGTGTTTCATTAAATAGCTGTCATGTGCCTGTACACTGAGCTGTTCTGGTACCAGTCCAGATTTTCTGTATGATTCTTCATTGAGTTGACATTTTGCTGCCTTTTACAAGAGGATGTAATGATACAAACTTGTTCAGAATGGACCATGCTGCAACACAGTCGTTAGCCAAAATGCTGCTAAAACTCTAGATTCCTTTCTTTTTTTTTACCTTAGCCTCACTAAATCCCACTGAGTGCAGCAGAATGTTCATCAACAGTAAATTAAGACTACTTTCTCCAAAA
This sequence comes from Pseudotriccus pelzelni, assembly GCA_035584735.1. Taxonomy (NCBI): domain Eukaryota; kingdom Metazoa; phylum Chordata; class Aves; order Passeriformes; family Tyrannidae; genus Pseudotriccus; species Pseudotriccus pelzelni. The sequence goes on from JAWMRA010000113.1 coordinate 97,590,969, forward strand.
GAACAGTACCAAGCTAGCTGGTTTTAGGCAGTGAATTTTTTTTACAGGATTACTGTTGGATGGCAGAGTTGCAACTTGGTCACCACAGGGGTGGTAGAGATACAACCAGCTGGAGTTGGTTGACATTTGGTGAACTAGGTTTGCGGTACAGCTCACAAGGTGTCTACAAAGCAATTTTTCTGTGGTGTTCTGGCACAGAACTTACTGTTAAATTATTTTCACCTTGCTTTTCATTGTTGTTCACCCCGTACACTGACTGTGTTTCTTCAGTTGTGTCGTGTTAGGTACTAGTCAGGGTACATACATAAAATATTTCATAGCTTTTGTTACTGATTGAATAAACTTTTACACTTATCTTAATAGAATTTTAAAGGCAGTTTTGTTTTCCTAATGTCTATTCCACGTATGATAATGCGTGAAACTGATGTGTATGTCCATTACAGGAACACAGCAGTCACGGAAGCCATGGGGAATAGTTAGCATCAGGAAAAGAGAATTTATGTAGATGTAAGTGGCTTACTCTGAAGGTCATAATTAGTGAGTTTTGTGATTAAAATTTTGTCAACCTTTAAAAAATGTCTAGAGGCAGTGACTCATTCTACATAGCATTTACCTCTTTGACATAAAAGCCTGTTAAGAACAGGTGCAAAAATCCTTTTAGAAAGCGCCTGAGTCCTGATTTTGAGAAAAGATGAGGCCAGAGGTGACTGCAAAGGGAAATCCCCTTAGAATATGTCTAAAGTAAGCAAATATATATACATTAAAATATTAGAACTGTAGCAAAGTATCTTGCAAGGCCTATTTCTCCTTTTTCCAGGTCTGATTTGCTTTCAAGAGTTTAGTTTATGTTCAGTATTGTTGTCTATGTATCAGGATTATGCACTTATCTGAAAGCAAGGTGTTGCACACACTAGAGTTCTGTTAAGCTCCTGACTGCCCTTGAAGTCAGCCAGGATGCTGATAAACTCAGAAAATTGGGTCTTTGGTAAATGTTATAATAGTAATGAAGATAAAAGTAAACTAATGTGAAAATGAAGACGTTTTTTTCCCCACAGATTGCTTAAAATCCTTTCCCTATTCTTTGATGTTTTGAATGAACCAGAAAATACCCAAAGCTGTGCCAAGTTGTTTTGTATGCTCTGATTATATAACTCATTCATAAGCATACTTTTAAGGCTAGTAATTTCATCTTATTTCTTCTTCACTGATTGTAAAATATGTATAATTATTAAATGTTAGTAGTAACGTTGAGTAAACTTCTTTTTTTTTATCCTTTGTCTTAATTAATTTATAAAAATCTTTAATGAAACATTGTACTTCTCTGCACAGCTTGTTTTTGAAAATCTGAAGTAGGGGTGCACCTTCTTGCCTTCGTGATTATGGTTCCATTTGTTTACTTATCTAAAACATTTTACAACTTGTCACATAATATGAGAAAAAGTTTCCTATTTTCCCATCTTTCACATCTTTCATCAGGAGAAGAAAAAGATAGATAGGCAAAATGGACTGACATACACTAATGAGAAATACCTTGTTTAATATAGGCAAATCACAAACTGATCATTATAACAAACACATTTAACAAAATTAATTGTGTTTCTAGGTTCTATGGTTCCTTTCTCCATGCGGATTTTACATGCTGAACTTCCTCAGTACCTAGGTAATCCTCAAGAATCACTTGACAGACTTCATAGTATGAAGATAATCTGCGCCAAGGTAACAGCATCTCTGTGCACTAACATTTCTTAATGTTTAAGAAATAAATTTTATTGTCCTTATAAAGAACATTGAGTTTCAATGATGACTTGTTTTACTCCCATCCTGATGCAAATACAGAGCTCGCTATTAAAGGCAATGAAGTGCCTCTTTCCTTTTAGGAGACATCCTTCTCACCTCTGTTGTAGTTCTGACTCAAATGAGTAGAACGGGACAACTTTTATGCTTTTGCCAGATGAGATGTGGAGGACAGTGAGCCCATGTGTTTAAGGGGAGATTTCTTCCCTTCACTCAGCTGAAAACAGTTGTTAATGACCTTGATCCTTTGGAAATAGTCTTGATTTTTCAGAAATAGTCCAAATAGCTGGTTTTGTCGGTGCTGGAATTGGAGTCATAGGGTTGTGAGCACAAACTTTTTCCACTAAAACCGACACTCTGACAATAAGGATTTGTCCTTAAATGTTTTCTACATCTTTTCCAGGCAGTCTAATGCATCAGTGATTATGAATTGTTACCATGTGATAAAATCTAGAAGAAATGCAACATTATTGCTTTATCTGTGACACCTGAAAGTTCAAAACTGTATAAGATAAATACATGCAATTTACTTTCAATATTCCGTGGAAGTTTCCTATATTTCCTATATTTACTCCCTAAATAACTTGGATAAGAGAAGTGAAGGGACATGGTAATTGCCAATTGTATAGCTATATGGCCTTACATATATGAAATCAATTTGCTTCTAGCCCATTAATGGCTAGGATAACCAAATGTTTACAGTAAAAAGTCACGTTCTTTGTATTATGAGGGGGAAAATGAATGGTTTAGGTAAGAAGAAGTGAATGTGGCCTTTGTTACAAAGTTGGAAAGAATTGATTTGGAAACGGGTGAGAGATGTATCAATTTGGCCAAGAAGTGCTAGTTCTTAGCACTTCACGAATACTGTTACCTGTTGATGACCATGGCATCTAATAATACTCCTTGTAGGCTGTTCTCTACAGCCATTTTCCTTATAAACAGTCCTCAGTTTAAAGTAATTCTGTTCTTCTAGGAAATGCTGCGTGCCTCTGTTGCAGGATTCCATGGTGCTTCTACTAACATTTGCCTACCCTGATCTGGAGCAGATCAGCTGTTTTGTATCTTTGTTTTACATGATCTAGTATTAAGTTCTGCATTGTCTGACCTCAGTCATGAAGGTGCCACTAGATACCAAAAACTGAACTTGTTTATAAGTTCCTTCATCTTGTAACAAAGAGAGAAAACTGTATGCATGTGAACGAGGGAGCAACTGCTGAGCAAAGGTGTTCATCAGCCATCTGGCAAACTTTATGGAAATGGCCACATCTCAGTTACAGTGTGAGCAGCAATGATTCTCCATAGAGTAGAGATTATTGGGAAATAGAGGAGTGAAAGGAAGGGAAATGAACTCCCTTCCCCCTGCCCCCCCACTCCTTTGTAAGCCTTTAAGTCATCTACAACCTTGCAATGTCTGCCTCTGCTATTTTCCTTTAAGTGTATATCCTTAGAGCCTACCCAGTGTACCAAGGAAGCTTTTAAACTGTAATACAAGATTTTGTTTGAACATAAACTATTTGTTTAAGTAAGGGAAATTAGATATGGTGGAGAAGATGAAATAGAAGTAAAGGAAAGTTACAAATTTTTATATACATATTTCCCTGCCTGCTGAGTTCTTGAAGACAGGTCTGTTTACTCATGTTCTCACTCCATCAACTGCTGGTTGCCTAGGTCACTACAAATTATCCCTTGTGCCTTGGGGGAAGCTTTTTGACTATATGTCTTCCACAAGCTCCTCTAAGTAGTCCCCTGTCCTCTGCACTTGATATTGGTTCACAGATTGTCACCTCTTTGTCTCTGCCTTTCTGTGGCTGAGTTTGCAAGGTTTCTCCTGGGGTGGTGTGTTCAAATGCAGCAAGAAAAAGAAAGATCTCCCTTTGGTTCTGACACCCTCCACTAGAGTTAGGATACAGTAGCCAGGACAAGCCATTGTCTCTGCTAACGGATGCTCCTGTTTGAAGTGCAGTACACAACTGCAAAAAAATAAAACATACCATCCTTCTCAGAGAAATATTTCTGATCCATTATTCTAGACACCTCATTGCAGATTACTTCATTTGTTTGCATTCAACTAAATACTTTTTCTTTTGAAGCAATTCAAAGACAACAGGAGTATGAAAAAAGACAGCTTGTATACATAACTGTTTTTAAAAGACAGCTGTAAATTGGTGATAATTTAACCATTTGAAGTTAGGGTTGGCTGACAAAAAACATTGTTTATATACATGTTTTGATTTTTGTATGGAACACTGTCCAACAATCTCAATCTCAATAGGACCATTCAAGAATAATGTTTATAATACTTATAAAAACCCAAGGCAAACCTAAGAAAGTAACATAAAGGATGTACACTCATTATTCTTAATATTTCTGTGTGACACTTGGGAACCATTTGGGTTATAACAGAATTAATTGGGGAGCTTTCAACCAAAAGCCTCTAGTGTTTTACTTCCCTATTTTAAAAAGTGGAAAAATAATCTTTGGTCATCTGTATTTACAGAAGGGCATACGAATAGTCATTATGTAAATGAGATGATCTTGGAGTCATAAAAGCTAGAAGAAAGGAAAGACCTATTAGTTCACCTAGTCTGTCTCTTTGCAATGCAAGGTTGTTTTCTAGTTTTTAATGAGCCAGCCTATGGAGCTGAGGCCACATCCCCTGGGAGGCTATTCCAGGGTAATGCTAATGCATTCTGATCATAAGAAAATTTGTCTTTATATTTTGTGTCTGTTCCTTAATGTAACTGTGGGATTCCTTCCTATCCAATACTTGCTTTTAATCTGCTTAATTCCTTCTTGCTTTTTGTTGTATATATTCTACAGACACTTGTCAGCTTTAGATTAGTTATTCCAGTTAAAGTTGTAATCATATTTATTTTGGTTACTTGGTCATTTCAGCCCCCATCTACTTACATATGTCTGGTACCTGAAAGCAGGATTGGACATTGGGTGCAAAAATGGTATTTTCATTTTCCATGTATATATTTTTCCATATATCTATATATATTTTCCTGCAATGATGTTTTTACCTTTTCCAGTATTCCTGCAAATTTCTACTCAAGAGCTGGTTAGATATTTTACATCTTTGTCTATAGGTATGACATTTGGGAAAGAAACTATCTGTAGTTCCAAATGGCTGTTATAGCTTGAGGGAGGAATTCCATGAAATTGTTACTGCTTCTGTGTTATTTCTGGTCTTCCCAACCTGAACTGCCTCAGTGAGTTGTTGCCCCTATAAGTCTGCCTTGAAATAAATGGTCTCTGAACAGCCAGGCAGTAAGAGTAACAACAGTAATTTAAATCACAAAAGGGTTTGTTCTTTTCAAGTGTTCATTTAAAAACACAGGCATGATTACTTTAATGCTAATAATACTGAGGACGTGCTACAAAATGCTTACCTGGAGACCAGAATGTGAAAAGAACAACAGTTGGGGTTAATCTAAACTCTTCCCTTGTTTGTGACAATGCTTCCTAGATGTTTGAGGAAGAGCTCCTGGAAATGCTCACATCTCATAGTATAATGTATTTCACTTTTAAACTGTAATCCTTCAAGTGCCAGAGCCAGAGCCATACTGGGCTCTTCTACCAGGTGGGTGGAGCAGTGGCAAATGGGTTAACAGTCCTGCTTCCTAAAAAATCCTCTGCCAATTGTTACCTGTGCAAAACTTGTAAAAAATCCTTTGTGCCATTTGTCCATCAGCCACTCTGTAGTTCCACCACTCTCATTCATGAGGAATTATGTTCCTCCCTGGCCCTTCCATACACACTCTTCATATCTCCTGATCTTCTGTTTTACTTCCAAATCAGTGAACTTTTCAGTGTCTTAGCTACTGATTATTCCGTGTTTTCATTTTCATTCAGCTTTCAGATCTGGCTCAGTTTCTTAGGTGATATAACTATTCTGTTTGTCATATGTTATTTAAGTTTAGAGGATATTTGTCTTGACACCTTGTTTGGTAAGTTTGTAGAAACTACGATTATCTGTGTACCAGTCCGAGTACCCAGAAAGCCACAATTCCAGAAGCACCAAAAAAGGCTATTTTGACTAAAAAGCTAGTGCAGATGAAAAGTTATGGAAGAATGAATAAGGTATTAACGAGATACATAAAAATAGCAAACTAGGGATGCAAATGGTGGCATGAACAGATTAGTAATTCCAGCATACAGGTGATGGATAGGAAATGAAACAGAAGACTCAATGAAGTAATACTAGCCAGTGAAACTAATGATTGTGCATTTATAAATATTCAAAACAAGAAAAAGCATCATCATCATCATGGCTGGGCTTTGCAAATGAAGATTTGGGAAGGGCTCTACCCACAGTTGCTACAAAGGTGCTGATGGCTAAAAAGGCCAATGTGAGCAGACAAGTCCAATCACAAAAGGCACAGCAGAAAGACTCCCCAGATATCGACAAGACGCGATTCTTTCTGCGCTGTCTCTTCTCCTCGAGAGTGATCCTGTGTGTGTTCTCAAAAGAAGCAGCGGCGTTATAGATCATGTGTCTCCAGGCCTCCCGACTGGAGGCCAGAGTAGACCAGTGGTGATGATTCAGAAATACAGCTTAGTTATATATAAATCTTAGTTATTATTTTCTTCTTAATGGAATTATTTATTTTTATAATTATCAGACATGTATTTATATGATCTAGAATGTGCCACTGAGACACTGCTCACTACTTAACAAAATATCAAATACTTTTTTTTTGAGAAATCATCACATTATTTTCCCTTTCCTGTTCTCTTTTAGTGTATTTGCATATATTTATTTGTAGTTGCACGCGATTCTACCAACTATATAATTTTCCATCTTGCCATTTCTGTTCTGAGTATTTATTTTTATTCTGTTACTCATCCACTGATAATAAAAATTGTCAACAAACATCCCTTGCTCTTTTGCTTACAAAAGAAAATAAAATAAAAGAAGATGAAATTGTCAAAGGAAGAAGCAATCTGCTATAATCCACCAAAATAAGAGCTGAATATGTGATCATACTATTTACTTGAAACTAAAACCAAAAAGGTCAAAAAACCCAAGCAAACAAACTTTAAAAAAAAAATAAAGAGAGAGAAGAAAATCCACTCAAATTGCTCTTTCCAATCTCGTTTTACTGAGGCACAAGAGGGCAGTATTTTATAAACTCTAACCTGTCTTCAGTTCACCATTGCAATAAAGCTGGAACTGGCATTCATCTAGCAATAGACTAACACTCAAAAGGTTGGTGTTGGGAGAAAAAATTAATGGAAAATTAGCTTCATGAACAAAAATAAGTATTCTTAATTTTCTGTTGACTAGAGAATATGGAAGGCTACACTAGGAAAGACAAAAAAGCCAGCAAAAGAAAAGGATATAAACCTTATAAAGGAGAGGGTTTTTTAAGTCTATATTTGTCCATATGTGTAGGTGCTAATATACATGTGTGCTTGGGTGAGTACATATACACAGGAAGAAACAGAGAGAGTGATATACATGTAAGAGAAATGCAATTGCATTGTAGAATGCAAAAGTTAATAGCAGAAGAAAATTAGGAGTTATTCGTGCTGTCTTACTTAGGAATCTAATTTAAGTCGTTCATTTTTTTGTCACTCACCTAATTTATATGGTTTTTGAAGATTCCTGTCATAAGTGCCAGTTGCTCTCTCTGCATCTTACTGAAGTTTCAGATGTGTTCTTGAGATCTTGATTGCTTCATACTACCTAACAAGCAGACGTCCAGCTCCTGCTTAGAGAACTAAGGGCTCTGCTCAACACTCATTCTGACAAATGATTTACTGAGTCATATCTTGACCTTGGAATAAGAAGCAAATGTCTCAATTTGTCCTAAAGACACCTGCTTGGATTGTCATGCATTTGTTCTACACAAAAATAGATATTGGTCACCCTGTTTCACTAGTCTATTTAACTCCAGGAAAGAAGCCTATGTACTGCCTTTGAAGTATTAATTTTTTTAAATGGATGAGTACATGTCTTTTTTGTTAATCCATTAGCCTTTTTGTTTTGGCATATACAGATTCATGGGTTATGATGCAATATATGTCCTAGATCAGTAGCTTCAGCTATGTCTTAATAATCAACTATCTTGGAGTAAAAGTTAGTTCATTATTAATAATTATAGCTGAAAAAAAGAAGAGTTTTTATGGTTCAATGGATTCTTCTTGTGCTGGCCAGTTCTCTTTTCTCTACCATAGCTAAAGGCTAAAATAATATTTATGTGTAGATGACATGAATTGTTCCCAAAAAAACCATAGACTATTGTATGTGACAAGTTCCTAGACTTTCTCCCCATGCAAAAACATATTCTTGAGGCTATTTATGACACTTGAGATAGAAAGGTTAGATAAGTGTTCAATTTCTAAGTGTCTATAAAAGCTGCAAAGTGCATCCAAGTGCTCCTATCTTTTCAGCTCACAGCTATCAGTCTCTACTTCTTTCCAATGTCCACCCACAAATTAAGAATACAATTCCTCTGGACAAACAAGCAAAACTTTTTGGCTAACCTCTCATTTTGTTATAAATACTTTGATATCTTTCATTCTCCCAGACTATGAGGGAGACATTCTTTTCTATTCTGACTTACTGGCATTGAACAAGTCTTGTGAGTGTTCACTCTCTGTATACAGACTGCCTCTGCAAAGCAGTGAATTTCTGGAGTGGACAAAACTACTTCCAAGGAGAAATGAAAAGTACACACTCCGAAGTAAAGTAAGCTGAGTAATTTCCCTCTAGGACTGTAACCTGAGCCAGGGCAGCATTCATATTTCCATATATGCCAGCAATTTACATCTAATTTTCATCCAAATAGAAATGTGGATGATAGAATCAAGCTGTCCACACATGGCATTATGTATCCTCAGTTTCAAAATATTGAGCTATAATGGTAACTCCTGTAACTACTGTACATTTGTGGATAGGCTGGAGAGGATCCAGAGAAGGGCCACAAAGATGATCAAAGGATTGGGAAGACTGCTATAGGAGGGAAGAGTGACAACTGGGTTTGTTTGGCGTGGAGAAGAGAAGGTTTTGGGGATACCTCATCACCATGTTCCTATAGGTAAAGGGTCTCCACACAGAAGATGGAAATTTCATTTTTAGAAGGAATTACATGGACAAGAGAAGGGGTAATGAATACAAGTTCCTCCTGGGGAAATTCTAATTGGGCACAAGAGGAAAACTTTCACAAGGAGTCATTGAAATAATCTCCCCAGGATAGTACTGGGTTCCCCAGGGTAGTACTGGCTTCCCCAGTGTTGGACACTTATAAGGTTCAGCTGGACAGAGTGCTGGGCCACCTTGTCTAGACCATGATTTTGCCAAAAAAGGTTGGACCAGATCATCTTTGAGGTCCCTTTCAACCTGATGTGCTATGATTATTTATATGCTTTTATAGTGCTCATGTCTCAGGGATAATTTTAATAAATAGTTCTACTAATTCGCTACAGGTAGTGAATGTTTTATTTTTCCTTTTCTTGAAGAAAATCTTCCCAGGCAACCAAAATATTGCAAAAGAGGCAGTAATAATATTGCCTTTCACGTAATTCAGTATTTCTCATTTCCTGTTTTCACACCTCTGCCAGAGAAAAGAATTATCTAGATTAGCTTTGTTTCTGCCTAGTTTAACATTTGGTGTTATGAATTAATGAATGTCAAAGATGTATAAAATCAACATAAGAACCTCTGAAGTGGAAAGCTAACACAACTTTGGTTTCAAGATGTTTCAGAGTTACCCTCTTGATCCATAGAACCTTCTGTGTAAACCAATTTTTTTAGCACTGAACACTATACAATTTACCAACATTTTTAATCAAATTAAATTCATCAGACCTTTCAGGCAGCTCTTGTATCACTTATTTTTAAAATATGTCTAGACAGGTAATTGGCAACTCCTACCATATGGCCAAGCACCTGATCTGTCTGTAAACCATACCTTATCATGTATAGAAACACAATCCTGTTTGGTGGAGGAGAATCAGGTCAGAAAATACTGAAACAAACTGGGCATATAATGGCCATAAGGATGATGGGATGCACCCACAAGAGATGAGAGAACTGGTAAATATCAGTGATTATCTTTGAACAATTACGGCAATTGGAGGAAGTAACTGAGGACTAGAGGAAAGAAAATGTCACTTCTATTATGAAAAATGTCAAGATAAGGGACCCAGAAAACTACAGACTGGTCAGCTTCACCTTGATTGCTGGAAGGTGAGGAAGCAACCAATCCTGGAAACTATTTCCAAACACATGAAAGACAAGAAAGTCATTGCAAGAAGTCAGCATGGAGTCAAGGGAAATGACTGAGATGTCTGGGACTGTTTGGCCTAGAGAAGAGAACACTCAGGGAAGAACTTTATAATGTATATAAATAACTAAAGAAAGGGTGTAAAGAATTTGGACCTACTTTTCAAAGGTGCTCAGTGATAACACCAGAAGCAATGGGCATAAACTGAAACAGGAGTTTCTATCTAAACATGGAAAAAATTCTACTGATGTGAGGGTGGCCAGTCATTGTGCTCAGAACGTGTGGATTTTTCATCCTTGGAGGTATTCAAAAGCCACCTGAACATGGACAGCTGGCTCTAGGTGACCATAGCTGGGCAGGGGAGTTGGTCCAGAGGACCTCCAGAGGTGCCTGACAACCTCAGCCATTCTGTGATTCTGCAGTTTTGTGAATCTGTTGCTGCTTTTCATAAACTACAAATTTAAAACAGATGAATATTTCATCATCTTTTTTACATAACATCGTACAACTTTCCATGACACTAAGAATAATTACAGACTACAATTATTAGTTTATGAACCGAAGCACTAGGCTACTATTTTCTGCTATTCATTTTTCCTTTCGGTTATGATGGCTGATGCTACACAGAATGACTGGAATAGTAGCATCACGATTCATAGAAGTAGTTTACTTCTTGTCTCATGCTGTGCTATTCTTTTGCAGGAGTTTACTTATTGGCTACAACATTAGGGTGATAGAATAATTTCAAATACCAGTATCTAAATATTATCTCAAAGAAATAATGGTTCTCACTAATTTAATCCCATAAACACATAAGAAGGTGTATCACTTATCTCTTCCTTTGATGATAGAAGGAAAGTAAGAGGCCAGTTTCTTCCCTGCACCTAAATTTCAGACAGATTATAGGTAGAAACTAATCCATTTCAAAATTTATTTCAATATGTCTGAACTAATCAGCTGCAGGCTTGATTCAGTATGTTTGTATGATGTATAATCTCATGAACTGAATTAATTCCTGAAACATAGAATAAGATAAATCCTGTCCTAGAACAGCAAAAATCTCAGTAAGAACTAATGACCAGCTCAATAATTTAGTAGTCATATATTGCAACCTGTTTTGGGGTCTCTGCTTAATGTGGCTACAGGCTGTAAAAGTAAGAGCAATTCTTCCAGTGCTCTGGGTCTAGCAGAAGGGATATTTATCACATTCAGCATATATCCCAAAGCTCTGCTACTTGCCTGTTCTGAAATACTTTATTTTTCCATTTTGTCTGTTATTGTTCAGTTTATTTGACATATTTGTCAAAAATGCACAATAAAATGTTTCTTATCACTAGTTGCTTTGTTGTTGTTGCTGTCGTAAAAATAGATAAATTAGTGTTCCATATATGTTCGTGTGGGAAGGGATCCTTATTAGAGATGAGAAGGGTGAAGAAACACAGTGGGTCAACTAAAACCCAAACACTTACTGGCACACACTCAAGTGCAAGTTTTTCACACATATAGATGATTAATATGAATTGTACACATTTCATAAGTATATGCTGTTCTCCAGAGCAAGGTGACTCCCTTGCTTTAACAGCCTTTTACCTACAGAAAGGTGAAGCACTTCTTCAGACATGCATTGTCATTAGGCTACTCATTTTGGAGGGCTCCATATGTCTTGACATAAGCTATGCTTGCTTTTTCTGTGTGTAATAGTTTTCACAAGATTTAAGAAACAGAAATGACCACATAGAGCAATGTTATGCTCAGGACAGAAACATCTTAAACATGCTTTTGATTTACATTTACATTGCTTTCTGATACGTGAGGATATAGAATCATAGGATCATAGAATGTGCTGAGGGGGCCCATCAGAATCATCAAGTCCAACTCCTGGCACTGTGTAAGAATCATACCACGTGTCTGAGTGCATTGAACTCAGACAAGCTTGGGACTATGACCACTTCTCTGGGGAGCCTGTTCCAGTGCCCAGCCTCTCAATGGGTGAAAAAACCTTTCCTGATATCTAACCTAAACCTTCCCTGACTCAGCTTCATGCCATTTGCTCAAGTCCTGTCGTATGCCACTACATATGTGTTTTGGCAAGGAACTAAGCGCTTAATGCCACTGTTAAACAATAAGCACATATAAAATCTTTAACAGCTATAGCTATAAAAATGGAAATGAGGCTACAGTTTGTCTCTTTGAATTTAAGCACCTCAGGAACCAAGTATTAATTTTCATAGTGTGTAACAATAAATCTCATTTAGCACCTTTTTTGCAGTGTGCCAATGAAACTGTTTTCCAGCTGGTCTGCCACATAATACTACATCCCAGACAATTTTGAGCAATAATCTATGATGATTTTGCATCTCCTTTTAATCTGTCCACTGGGAATTAGACACATCATATCCTCAGCTGAGGCCTCTATACTATTTGTATTTCTCTTCAAATACAGATCAAAATTTTCAAACTAGACAATGAGTACCACTAGAAAAAAAAAAGCAAGTTGCTTGTTGGATTTTTTCCTTCTTTCTTTTTTTTTTTAAATAATCTACAGCCTAAAAGAAATGATACGGGCCCTCTGAAAAACTGATAACAATTTTGAATAACAGCTGAAGACTGGGAAGTTATAAATCATTTAGTATGACCTCAAAGCTGAATATCTAACAGAGCATTTACTTTATGATTTAAAATGTAAGAGTAATTTGCATTAGTCATTAGAGTTTCTTGCATAGTTCATCTCCTTATACAAACTCAATGGTTTTTTTAGAGACTAGCTGAAAGTCTTGATAGGTATGATTAAAGACACAGGGATTTCTTCAAAAGTCTTCACATGCATTTTAATCAAAAAACATACGTAGGTGGAACTCATTGACTGTACTGGGAACAGGATCATTCATAAATTTTGAATGTGGCATATACAAATGAAAAAATTTATTCAAGTAGGGCCTTTTAGAGACCAATTCTTTATTTGGCCCTACCTAGTTTCTTCATCAGTTTTTGGGATGGAGATATCAAATACATTCTGGAGAAGTTTACAGGTGGCGTACAGACTAGGAATTATGGTACATAATATTTATATTATAGAGTCATGGAATTATTCAAACTACTTGATTACAAGATCTCCAATTTGACTGTATACTAGTCAGAAACAAGGAAGCAAAGGTGACAGATTAAAGCTACTGAAATTCAAGTACAGATAATTTTTTAAGTTTGCAGAACAATTTTTGTGGCCAAAATGTTACTATATTCATAAAAAGAAGAACATTACAAAGCAAAAGGAAATTGATGTTTGCATTTGCATATTACACTGGTGAACCAACTGCTGAAGATTGTTGTGTCTCCTCTTGAGATCCATATGTGGAGAAGAGTGTTGAAATAATAAAGACGTTTGAAATTAATGCTCAGAAAATTACATGTAGCTAAAAAAAAAAGCCTTTAATAATCCCTCTGATCAAGGAGTTATGTGAAATGTTTCTGAATCCCTGTGGGAATCTACCTTTGCAGGAAAAAGAATCCAATAATGGAGTGCTTTTCAAATTTGCTGATCAAAGTGTAACAGGAGCTAATAGTTGGAAAGTTGACGTTAGACAAAATCAGCCTTGGAATTAGAAGCAATTTTCTGGCTAAAAAGGCAATTGAACAGTTGCCAGAGAAAATGGTAGAGTAACCACTTCTCTAGTGTGCTTTGGATGAGATCTTCTTTTCCCCTGAAATATTATAGTTTAATATAATTTCTGGGAGAAATTTCAGGACCATAGGAGTATTTGAGTTAGTTCACTGGGATTATTCTTTTCAGGCATAAAGTTGTGAATTTATGTGTTGGTTCATTCATTTCCTTCTTTACTGAACTGTAAGGAAAACAATACTGCTGTGACTCTTCAGCTACTCACCCACAGGGATAAAGAAGAACAGTATCCCTAGAGGCACAACGGATCAGATATATTTTTGGTTGCAGTTGCTTTTTCCTCCTTTCTCAGAAACATCACTCAGTAGTACAGCACTGACTAAATGTAAGAATAGGAAGACTCTTTTCTCAAGGAAGGGGGGTAAAGGGGAAGTGAAAGGAGGAAAAGTTAACTTGCCTTGAAACTTGGATGTGAACTTGACAGTTTCATCTCCTTTGTCTGTCCTATGCCAGTCAGTTCCCTGTCTTTGGAGAGGCATTTTGATCTCTGCTCTTCCCTCTCTCTGCAGATTGTGGTTCAGTGCTGCACTGTAACCAGAGTCAGCGTATGTAATATAGACATATTTGGACATAGATGGCTGCCTTATACCAGAGGTCTGAATGGATGATATAATGAGCCTTTTGGCATAAATTCATTTTATTTTGTTTGATTTTCCTCTCATAATTTGTCAGCCTACCAGCACACCAAGAATACAGTCATGGTAATCATCTTATCTGTGACAGTCCTTGAACCTAATGACTCATCTTTGGTTTATACTCGCTTTACTGGAACAATTTTGCACTGACACTGAAACTGTGTCAAAAGCTAGGCCTTGTGTCCCTTTTAAAGAAATTAGCTGACTGCTTTGCCTAAAGTCTGGGCATAGTCTTGGTGAAGTTCACTTACCAATAAAGGCCTAAGAACTCAGAAAAAACTGTAAGAAGCAAATCTCTTTACAGCAATAAGCCGCAAGTGAGTTTTGGTAGCAAAAAAAAAAAGCCAGATGAAATTGGGGAAAAAAACCAACCCCCCACTATTTCTGTTTATTTCAAAAGTTAAAATATAAACACAGCAGGGAAACATTCAAAAAAAGAAGCTCTAAGGAATATTTACCCTTAAAAAAGTGCATACACAGGTTGCAGTTTTTCAATCGTTATGTCCTATTTTATTCCTATGGCAGATAACATCTAAGATTCCTAAATAACATAGAGAAAACAAGTGTCGTACATCGTCTGCGATTTCTGCTTTGAGAATTCTGCTCCTCAAGGCCCTTATCATAAGGAGAAGTTTCTCATTTTATGACCTAACAGTCATTCTAATTCACTGGAATAATTTATAATTTATTTATATTCTTTGGTGGAAGTCAGTTTTTCACATTTAAGCTGCAGAAATATTCATTATGATTCGACTAAATTAATACATTTAAAATAAATACATTTAAAAATGCATTAAAATATTAGCAAACAGACTTCAGGAAAGCAGTGGAAAATGTAGTGAAAGCATTTGTACAAATTGTTGGCTGTAAATAAATTTTACAAGTCTAAAAATAGACCTGTGCAGTACAAATTACATTTGGAATATCTCGTCATTTTTGCCTGTCCATGAAGAACTTTAGTAACAGTTAACAATTCTATCAGAAACTATCAAACAATTCAGATCACTGCAAAGAAATTATTAGGACACTACAAGCCATCAGCATCTATATCTATATATCTCTTAGCAAAGAAAAGGGACTCTCCTAGATTCCCTTTTGAAACAGGGAAGTTTCATTTGCTGCCACTTTAGCCCTTTGTGTTCCTTTGTAGCTTTTTGATTTGCTGTTATGAAACATAGCCAGTACTGTCCCTCACAACAGCTTATCACTGTTTTTTTTTCCAAGCCTTTTTTCCATCTTTGATATAAGGCTGAACGGACCTAGCTAACGCTTGAAATGGAAAAATGAACAGTTCTATGAGACAGAAACTGATTGTTAAACAAATATAATGGACTGAAACTGAGATGGTGTGCCAGTAAAGAGACAATCTGAATAAATTGTTTGGCAAGTGATCATCAGCATGCACCAAAGCATATACCTGCAGTATTGTACTAGTCAATACCTTCAGGAACAAACTGAGAGATTTTTCAGGATTAATATGTCATAAACTGACTAGGGTTGCAAAACCTAATTAAAGCAGGAAAAGTAGAATGTTAATTCCTTCCTTGCCTCCTTTCTTCTTCCCTTCCCTTCTTCCTTCCTTCCTACTTCTCACTTCCTTCTTTACATATCTAAAGCTGTTAGAGTGAAAGTCTTGAGACAAAATTAAGGTGATTATTAGACAATTAGGATTTGTTTGTTTCAAAATTTCACTTTCTGCTTTCTGTCCTTCTCATATGCCTTTTATGCAAAATTCAAATGGAGAGCCTTTTTGGCACTGGAACTAGATCTAGCTGGTGTTCATGTGAGACTTCTCTAACTCTTTTTCTATTTCTCATTCATCGTGTGATTGTATAACAAAATGAGGCTTTCATATCAGGCTTTAAAGAAGAATTTCATGCACAAAGGAAATGCAAAACTCAAAGATTTCTAAGACTAATAACTTAGATACTCATTCTAATTTAGTAGAAAAACCATTTGCTACTGTAATTCAAGCAATGGGATAGAAAGATGCTGTTATAGACTAAGGATTATTCTATGCACTCATGTAATCAATGCTTGCCATCAATGGATGAGAAGAGTCCCTATCTTTACAAGCATCCATCTCTTACCAATTCCAAAACGTCAAATTATTTGAGTTGGAAGGGACCTTAAAGATCATCTATTTCCAACCCTCCTGTAATCAGTAGAGACAGCTTTCAATGGACCGGGTTGCTCAGAGCCCCATCCAGCCTGGCCTTGAACACTTCCAGGGGTGGGAATCCACAACTTCTCTGGGCAACCTGTTCCAGTGGCTCACTACCCCCACAATAAAGAATTTCTTCCTAATATCTAATCTAAAACTATTCTCTTTCAGTTTGAAGCCATTCCCTCTTGTTCCTTCACTACACGCCCCTGTAGAAAAGGGCAATTAGACCACCATGAAACCTTCTCTCTTCCAGGCTCACCACTTTTAAAAAGTATTAACAGATTATATTTCTAAGTAATTCTTATTCCTGTTAAATGTTTTCCCCCCTCGTTCGTTGAACACTCATAAAACCCATGGACCTGGTAGAAAGCATAAATGATCCATCTGCAATGTGACAGCTCTAAGACAGCAGACTAAAATGATGGGCATAGTGACAGATAAGTTTGATAGTAAAGCTCCCTTTTACTACAGTGAGTGGAATTAACTTTCTTACCAAGAATGTTTATTTTTGAACTGTACCATACTTAAAGTATTTTTTCACTTAAGGTTATTTACATATCTCCAGGCCCCAATCTATGTTTTTGTCCATGTGATGGTTACCAGGGTAAGACCTTGCAGAGATTCAGTGACTCTAAGAGTTTCACAGGCTGGCCTGGCCATATGTTGTCTCTGAACACGGATTGTTAATTACAAATTTGGAGAATTTGTCTTTATTTTCAAAGTAAAAGGACAACTTTATGATTTTTCTCTCTTTTCTGGAGACTACTAACTCAAGATGAAATTTACATGCTCCAAATACTTTCTCCTTCCTTCTCCAAGTAAAAATACTAAATGAGGGTTTCTAAATAAAACATAAACATTTATAGCTGTTTTAAATAATTTCCAAACAGTAAATTCTGCTCTACCCTTTAGACACAGTAAAAAATGCAATGATACGGCTTAGCAGCCACCAATACCCATATTTGTTGAATGAAAACATGTTATATAAAATGGAATCTGCTATCATAATAAATGAAACAGCACTATTTGGAACTAAAATAATCGCTATCACCTTTTTTTTGTCACTTCTTCTAGTGAATTGAAGTTTTGTTACTTTTTTTAGAATCTTGAGAGGAGGAGAGAAAGTGCATTTCAGAATGTTAAATGCAAACTTTTCAGTGCCTGTCAAGTATTACCTTGAACACACATTGGGCAGCTAACATGAAAGGACCTGCTACTGCATTTTGTTACAAAACTGAAAGATTTTATTAGATGATTTGCATTCTTCTCAGTTCATTTTCTTTGAATATACCCAGAATTTTTCTAGTTGTGTTCTACTTCCAGACATCATAAGACAAAGTAAGCAATTATCATCTGACCCCATTTCATCTAATGCTTCTAAAAGCTGAGCTGTCAGTCTTGCTTTGAAATTCTGAAGGCTTCTCTCTCTCAGACATTAGGCCTTTGGTTTAACAGGGCCCAGGAGCATCCAGGTGACATCTTTCAAACTTTAGTTAGGAAGTAATGGTGATGAAGCAGATCCTAATTATAGATACACACAGTGCAAGCATACCATAAGACCCCAAGATAAATCAACTAGCGGAATGTTTCTAGAAGGGCTTTCATATCAAAATTGTCCAGGAAAAAGAAGTTGGAATTCATTTTCAGACGATATTAATGTAGCCCTTGCTCTGGGTTTGGTTGCCAAGTACCAAGCATTCAGTTCCCATGTAAGTTTAGCTCAGGCTTCATCGCTAAGATGCATCTGATAGAGCATAGGAAAAAGAATAAATTCAGAGCACATTGAGGTGAGAAACAATAATCTCACACATCTCATGCAGTATCTCAAGAATCTGAACTTGTATCACAACCATTTGAAGGCAGAGAGCATGTGCTTGTGTGACAAAGCACTGACAAACCCAAAGACCTTCTGGACCAGTGAAATTTATAGAGGGGGGAAATTCTTCAGAGAACATAGAGATTATTTCTAGTCACGTGGAAATTTTACCTTTTAAAAATACAGAATCTCATCCAATTGAATTAATGTAAATTTTACTGTAAAGTTTATAATTGAAAAATATCAAATCTCACGTACTTAGGATGAAGGATGAAGTTGTGTTTACTCAGTCAGAGACTCAATAGGTTACGCTGTTGTGTATGGAGGAGGTTGCAGATATATCTACCATGTATGTGCTCTGTGACTACAAGATATCTGAACATTTTGACCTGGAGTACCAACCACATTTTTTGCTATCAGGCCATCCTGATGACATGAAAATTAAATGGCTGCAAAAACAGGTAATGAAACAGTAATGGAATTTCTCTCTGTAGCAGATTCAGTACTGAGTCTTCATTCTTCAAATTAATTCCTTTTTAAGATTTCTAGCTTGAAGATTTATAAACTTTCCTATTAATATCTAATGCAAATGCATAATATAAATGTGCAATCACTCCTGGAAACAGAACCCCCAGTCCAGATGGCCCTAAAAGACCCCCATAAAAAATGTAACAACCCTTCCACCATTAAAAGATTTGGCATTTTAAGGAAAAAAATCCTAATGGCAATGTTTTGGCCAAAATTGTTTATTTAACATTATTAAGGTTATTTCTGACCAGGAGTATTTAAAAAAAAAATGAAATTTAACTGTAGCAAGTCAATTATTGGATCTCATTTAGTGAACTGATGATAAAAAGAGCCTTGTCTGTCACTCCAATACTTCCAGCGCTTCTGATAATTCATCTGCAAATATGCACAGCCCACTACTGTGCCCGAGTTAAGTACTTAAGAATATGAAGCTGAGGTTACTCATGGGTTAGTGAGTCCAATCTCTTGAAATTACAGGAAAATAAAATCCCCTTGTAAATGCTCAAGATGTGTTTTCCATGATTTTTGCCATTACCAGGAAAAGGCACCAGGCTTTGCAGCACCAGACTCAGCACTTGTTTCCACTCACCTTGGCCTGAGATGACTTTATCTTGGTTTAAGCATTGTGAAGGGATCAGTTTAGCTTGAGTTTGAGGGAACAGAACAGGTGGTAAAATTGCAGGGAACCATGGTGTCACAAACAAGCCTCCCTCAGGGTAACAGGGGTGGGGGGAGGCTGGGGGCAACTTTGAAGGAAGGAGACTCTGTGACAAAAATATAAAATAATAAATACAGGTAAAACGAGTCTGAGGAGTGAAAAAAGTCCTAAAATGAACACAATTGTTCTCGTGCTGAAGATTTCAGAATGCCAATAAGAACTTTTCCTCACGCTTCTAAGAAAGATTGAAATGTCTAGTCTTAAGATCCAGAGGAATACTAATAGGGTTAGTACAAAACCAGAGAATGGGGAATTATATTAGGAATATTATTTTATATCACAATTTTAATTGTAATATTTATAAGTCTTTTCTGTATTCATTAGACAGTTTAGACTATTAATTCATTAAAACATTCTCTGAACTATTCTCTGAACATTATATGTGATGCATTCCTCTTTGGCCATAAGAATATTTTGATGATAATTCTTGGAGGTCTTCTGAACTATACTTTGAAAGTTCTTCTGCAGTTTTCTTATTCTCATGATTAAAAGCCTTCCCAAGGTTTCAAAGCATTATCATTGTTAGTTTATTTCCAGTTATTCTGGTGCCAGCATTACTCTCCGGTTTTCATAATTGTTTTGTTCCATGTTCCATTTATTTTTGCTGTCTTAAATTGTCTTCCCTTCAAAATCTATTCTGAACTTTGCAGGATTCCAGCTGTGTGACAGAAATCTGCAAAAGGTCTAGTAAAAAGAAAAAGTGAGAAGATTCAGCAATGCATATCATCTCATGCAGAGGCATCCTCAAATGAATTTTTTTTCAGTGTTTTTTGCTTTCTAAACAAATTCGGTACTAGGGATGACTTTAAGTTTAACAGCACCTGCTGGTGGATATAAAGCGTGAACAAAAAACTTCAAACCCAAGGCAAGTTATTACTCTTTTCCATTGTTCCTTCACATATTATGCAATGCCAATTTTACATAATCAAGAGTTTCCTGATTATTGTCAGAAATGTTTCAAACATATGCCTCATGTGATGGTACAACTAAGAGAGATGCTAGAAGTCTAGCAAAGCCTTGGAGCTGACAAAAGTAACCTAAAAATCTCCACAGAAATTTAGAGAATGAATCTGTGTATACCATGCTGAGAAACAGTAATCTCACACGTCAATGATAATCTCACATGCATGATAAAAGTTCCTAAAGAGAAGAGTTGAAGGAAAAACTCAAAGGTATAGCAAGACACTATATCTAGAAATAAGGTTAGCTTTGTTAATAAAAGGCTATTTGCACCCTGCTGGAGATTAAAAAAAAAAAAAAAAAAGAAGCACATGCCAAAATATTTAAACTCCTATAAAAAAGGCAGAATTTTGCTAGCACATAAATATAAGAAGAACCTAGTGAGACTGAAAACTGAAATCTTTAGAAGATTTCATCACTTTATTAACTTCACAGCTTCTCCAAGCAGAGTGAAAGTTAATACAAACAGCATCTGTTTAAAATATAATAGAGGAGCAAGACTTTAAATACTATATGGGTCCTCTTGTAAGACCAGAAAATTCTTACTTGTATGATCCCTGAACTGATAAAATATTGTGTTGAGAAAATGTAACTGCAGAATTGTAAGGCAGAGAGGTCAGTAACAGACAGCCCAAGGCATACAAAGGTTTCTCTTCAACTTCAGTGATTTTCAGGGAGTTCTTTTTTCCATTGAGGCTGAAACGATGGGAGAAGCTGTTTGGTGCAGTGAAAAGGCATTAAGACTATTACTCTTTTGATAATCGGTCTTCTCCCATCTGATTACATTTTTTTTCTGGTCCGGCTTCACCCTTTTTGGCACTCTTGTGAGGCTTGTGAAAATTGGCCAAAGTGACTTTAGTTAGCTTGGTAGGCTGGGATAAACAGGTATATACTTTGTGCAATTCAGATCCTATTCTATCAATATAGAAACACACTTCTGTGCGACAGTTTATTATCCTGCATAATCAAGCATTGCTAGTCCTCACTGATTAGAGCAGAGAAGGAGGGCACACATAAGTATGAACAACATATGATGTTGGGAAACAGGCAGACCAACTTGATAAGAGTCTTATCTATGAGATTAGATATTCTGAGAGAACTACAGCAACCAAAATATGAGACAGGACTCTTCAACATTTTTTCCACCTTTTGCATATATTATCAATAGTTTCAACATTTCTCCACTCACTGTTGTCTGTCTCTTGCTCCTCAAATTTTTCACATTTATGTTCCCTGTGACAATATCCAGTAAAGAAAACTTAGTCCCATAGAGAGTAAGATTAGATAAAATAATTTTTATTTATGAATATTTTCATCATGCTGACCTGGAATTCTGGATTTGACCCAAAAGTTCCCTTACCTCTAACAGTCTATCAGTCTGAACTTCCCTGAAAATTAAATCAAACCAGATAAATAAATATAGATTAATGACGACAGTTTTCAGAAGGTGAAAGCTGATCAAGCTAAACCAAAGTACAGTCATGGGACAAAGTGTTACTGTGCAAGTATGTAAGAAAAATTGTCAAAATTGATTTCAGAAGATGTCTGAAAGACTTCTGATTCTTCAATATATTGTATAAAAAAATGCCCTGAGATTTTTTTTTGCACAACACAGAATCATAGGAAAAAAACCCACCATTTCTAAAATAAGTTTAAAAAAAAAAGAAAAAGAAAAAGAAAAAGGTATTAAGAAGTAGCAGCATGTTGATGACTTACAGCTATAGAATAATTTTGCATGAAAAAAAGCAAGCAGAAGGATGCAAGTATTGCCTGAGTCTAAAAAGCTGGTAGGAAGAAAAAAGGACAGCTGAGAATTATTAGAAGTGCAAACACAGTAATAAGGATATGCCTCCATGTCACATCACGACACTCCCAGGCATCTGAAAGGACAGAACTATGTCTGACAATTTTCACTGCAGTATCACAGAACAGAGTGCTACTTATTTGATCCACAGGATAAATTATTGCAGGAAGGTGCTACTCTCTGGTTAGATCAAGTAGCTCCACACAGCCCTGTAATATGCAGTGTCAGAACAGAAGAGAAACTGATTAGAAACTGAGAATTGTACTATACTGCAGTTTTCTATTGTAGTTTAATGTCCATTTGGAAAATCCTCATTACTATTTGTATTCCCTCTGATCAGATACATGGCTGTCAGTATAAGGTCTATAAGTATAATGTTTAGTGCGTTGAACTTGGTCCTTTGTTGCCCTATTCTAAAATATTAATTGATCAAAGTGAACAGTGTTTATAGATGAGAGTTTGTACACTTTGCCCATTGTTTGTGAAAAGTAAAAAACCCCTTTATTTAATGTCTAAAGTAATTTTGCAGAGAAATTATTTAAAATCCAAGGCAAAACAGAGTCAAAAATTAACCAGATCAAGATAGGAATAAAAGTAGCAAAATAAAGACATAGCTATGAAATCAAATCTTAATATGAAATAAAACTAGTTCTGAAAAAAGAAACTGAAGGGCTCGACTGAAGATGCAATTTTTGCAGAAAAAGTTATGTCTTAAAGATAGAAAGTTGAAACATTCAGTAAACAAGAGGCAAGAGAACTACTGATAAAATGATTTGCACTTAACAATAGCTTAAAAATAAAACTCAGTTGTCGCAATTCAAACAAAACAAATAATCTTGTTTTCAAAAAAACCTCAAACCATAATGTTTTCAGTCAAAGCAGTTTTTAGTATGTTTTATCATCACTGTCCTAAGAATTCTAGAGGTCCTATACATAATTTAATATCATATTTATGTTCTGCGTATTTGGAGAGTGGTCTATATCCCATGCACAGCAAGAGACCCGTGGGTTTCAGCTTATGAAAATACTATGTTAATAAGGTACAAATCCTGTAAATTAACTTTACATCCCACACAGTCTATCACTAAATTCAATCTGGCAGTTTGAGTCATCAGACTGGCAAGGTCTAAGAATACAACACTGGAAATAATGAAAACTAGTACTCAAGCGCTGATCAGCCTAGAAATCTTAGAGCAAGTGCATTGTCTGTATAATTACATCTCATATACTACATGATGCAACTCAAAAAGGCTTAAAAATTGTACACTGAGTAAAAAGACAAAGGCTTTTAAAAATCAAATGAGCAGTTTTACTCTGTAGGAGATATCGCTTAACAGAAGAATTTGAATAGAAGTGGAATAACAGAAAGCAAATACAAGTTCCATAGGATTCAAAATCCTAAGGATAATTAACAGTTCAAAGTTTTACTAGACTTTACTGAAAAATAATGGTTGTCACTATAGTAAAACTTTAACTTCTTCAAACATTTAAAATTATTTTTATGACGTTCTTGTTCACTTCCATACACAGCCAGGCAACATCCTCTCTAATTCACCTCCAGTGGCTTAATCCCACTCGCATAAGGCTGTTGCACCAAGTATCAGTTCATTCACTTGTTGCTTGTGTGTAGAGTACTAAGAGAAGTTCTCTGAAAACAAGAGATTGCATTTTATACTGTATATGTAGTGGCTCAATCCATACTTAGTGGAATCATTAGGTTTAAAAGACTTTTTATGGCACTGTTCTGGAAAAAGAACTGACCAATTTACTCTGTCAAGAGCAGGAAATCCAATATTTAAAGCAAAAGGCAATATTTGCTGAAAAGTTACTCTCTGTGTGACATTATAGACCAATCAATAATTTATCTTATTCTACTTCTGTAGGGAAAAAGGTTAGATTGAATGTATGAGAAAATATACTCATGATTTTCTTTTTTCCTAAACATGCATTTTACAGTAATTACTTTTTTTTTTAAACTGTCATTGTGTTTTGTGTTTCAGTTCAGCAGCTGTTTATTTTTCAAAACCTTTGGTGAAAGCATATGAAAGTAGCTCACTCAGTCTTATTTTGGCCATATAAGGCCATGATACTTTCTAAATGTATGATCACACACCCTTTTTCCATTGACCCTCTCACATGTTTAGTGTAGATGACGCCTATTGGTACATGAGTAGTATGCTACGCATCAGCAACAGCTCTATGGGACTCATCTCTACTTGAATTGCACCATTACACAAAAAACCTGGTGAGTAATAACACTGGTTGGAAGGTGAAATACAGAATCTGTGATTAGACATCTCAGTGAGTGCTTAATCATTGAGTATAGCTAAAAAGGAGCACAACTGGTACTATCTTCCCCAGAGACAACTGCTTTTTTTGAGAAATAGTTGTCATTTCAAATGTCTTAGCCATTTCAAGTCTTAGAGTCCAACACGATGAGTTACATCATAGCATTACCCTGCAGACTAAGTCGTGTTTCATCTCTGACACCCCTTTTTCTTGCAGTTCTGGCTCTTTAGTTTAACTTGGTTTGGGTTTTTTGTTTGTTTGTTTGGGGTTTTTGTTTGGATTTTGTTCTTGTTGTTTTGGAGGGGTTTGTTTGGTTTTTGTTGGTTGTTTTTGTTTTGTTTTGTTTTGGTTTTGGTGGGGTTTTTTTGCTTCTTTTTATTCTTGGAGGTAGCTAAAAAGGTTTTGTTGAATTCGTCAGAATGGGGAAAAAAGTTATCCAAAGACAGACACATGGTATGCAGAAGGTTGGGACAAATTATTGAAAATTTGGTGAAGTTATTTACTAATTAAAACAGACTCTTACAGGGTGAAATGCCAAGAAAACTTGAAACTATTTTTACTTCTTTTAAACAAGATTATCCAAAGACTGTAGGTCATTTTTGTTTGCTTGGCTATTAGGATGCCTCTAACGTTGGGTGTTTTTAAGAATCCTGAGGATTAGGATAAGGAAAAGTAAAAAGCATGGAGTTTTTCACAATAAGTACAAACCTCAGCTTCATAAAGACCTTTTATATGTTTTCACACTGAAAAGACACAAACAAGAAGTGGGACAATACGCAATCTATTAAAAAATTACAATATTATGTTCCCATAATATATGTTCCCTATAGGGCACTATTTCGTTAAAGACTATATAAATTCACATGAAGACACATTCCTTTCAGTTCCTCAGCTTTTCTGTGAACACACAGCCATAGTGGAAAGCCTTTACAGATCCACTCTACTGTTGTTAAAAGGGATTCTTCCTTCACCTTTCATCCATTCGCCCATTACCAGGTCAAGCATTTGAAACATACAAATCAAAGACATGGAGGGATGAACAACCTAGCATTAAAAAGAGAGTCTTTTAAAAGTTCCTATGCAGATCTGAAACTGGTCTTAGAAGAAATTTGAACAATGCTTTTCCTTTACAGATGCAATTTTGATTTTTTTTTAAAAAATCAAGATGACAGATTTTCAGTCTGCTGAAAGTACTTTAAAAATCTAAGTTTCAAAGGTTTTCTTTGTAAATGTAGGCAGAGTAGTTCTTCAGGTTTTATTGCTCCCTGTATTCTGTTTTAATTGAGCAGTTATTGAATGGGAGAAAATAATTCTCTGAAAGAAAATAAGCTCTTCATTTTGCTCCTTCCTCTCTTTGCATGAAAGAAAGTGACAAGAAATCTTTTATCTTTAGAGAGGATTTTTTTTTAAATATGCAGAAGCCAATAGCTATCCCATGTGTTTGGAAATTGAAACTGTTACCTTAGAGAACAGATAGCTTCTTTAAACATAGGGGGAAAGGTAAAGAACGAGATAACCAAGAAGTGAACAAATTTACTGCAATAAGCAGGAGCTATAGCAACACATCAATTAGTGAGGCCTTTCCAAATGTTTCGTAGTAGAGATAACTTTTAATATGGGATTCAGAGAAGAGTAATGCACTGTTATCATTTTTTTGCCATGCAAAAATGAAGGTATGGGATAAAACCAAAAATTTAAATACTGGGACATAAAGACTGGCATCACTGGTGCCATAATGGCAAGGTGCTGCCTTTATGGGTTATTACAACTAATAGTTCAGAAAATAGAATTATGTTGGATTTCAGTTATGCTCTTTAAAAGTTACAGAAAGGTAATTTTTGCCTGAAGCAATTTTGTTATAAGTCTGTACTGTAACATTTTTAAGTATGACCGTACTAAATATAAACATATACGTAGGTCCTACAAAATCAAAAAATCTCCTCCTATGACAACACATTTCATGTAATTCCTTCCATAGATATATGAAAAACCATTTTAAAAGGATTCTTCTTGCATTAGTGTTCTATCATATATTAGATAACTCTTGTGCTTCCATGGTATTTTTAGAGACCAGAATCACAATCCATGCTACCATAATTTTGCTGAACCAAACCAACAGATTCTAGATGCCTCTACCTATGCTTATAGTTACTCTTCTCTGAAGCTGTGTTAGTCTGGGGTCACCTTTCTCTGGTAAGGTGGCCAACACTGTAGGCAACCAAAACTGTCTCGGCGGTGCCTGGTAATGCTATTTGTTCCCATTGAAATTGAACAGAGATATTTCTCTGCATTTCATTTAGCCCCTCTGACACTGTAGGGTGCTGTAGAGCTGACCTTCCAGTTGGTGTTTGTAACCCACTTGAGACTGTTTGGCTTCCTAACCTTCAAGTTATTTGAGGTTACTGATAGCGACAGCCGCTCCTTCACTCTCCTTATATCTGCTTCTGAGTATATACTTTTTCGTGTAGCATGTAGGTTTAAAGGATATGATTTAGTGAGTGATGACATTCAGCTCTAAAGCTTTTGCTCATAAAGAAGATATTTAAAGTATTTTACAGGCTACACATCTAAAACAGCCACTTCTTGTCATATCTGTCCTCAAACAAGGGTCCAACCTGGTGAGAGTGTCCTGTCATTCTAACAGATGGCTGTTGGTCTAGACAGTTGAGGAACATGAATTCACATCTGAGTCTGTTTGCTACATCCAACTGATTACCTCAAAACTAAGAATAACTGTAGGCCATCAGGGTCAGAAAACAAAGTTTCTAAATTATTTATAATGTGACATGTTTGTTCTGGTCTAGATAAAAGAAATGCACAGACTAAAGAGGAGTCTGGTCTTCACTATTGGTCAGCTCAAGGATGAACTACTGAAAATGAACTTTAGAGTGCCAGTTTAGTGTGGAGACTTGACTTCAAACAGATCTTTTAAGAAAAGAATCAAGGAAATTAAAGCTTTAGAGCCAATTTTAGGATGAGAACTTCTACTGATCCTAAAATTTGAAAAATTTTAGACCTTAACGGAAGTAATTCTGTAAGTCAATAGCAAAATCAGTTTTTTTATATTTCTCTCTGTAAACTCATCGTGTCTTTGCAGTGCAAATTCTAGCTTTATAGGTAGGTTAATTAGCATAGGGAAGAAAAAGGAAGCAGGCTAGAATTTCATTTCCAAGCACCATATGTTAATAAGTTCACCACCATAACCAGAAGAGTCAGAACAGTTCAAAGATTGAAGAGTCAGAAAGCTCAAGACCAGAATATCTGGACAAAAATTGCTCTGCCACACTTGAGAACTCTGCAACAATTTCCTGTTCTTTAACAAAACCAGATAATACTACTGAAGTCCTTCACTGCTGTCAGTTTTAATTCCTTTATTGCCTCTAGGGATAGACTACATAACATGTATGTGATCCCCAAGGATTAAAGAATAAAAGAAAGTGGTCCTGAACTGAGAGTTCACAGCTGGAGGAGCAAGCCATTATTCCAGATTTAATTATTCAGACAGTATAGTTCAAGGACATAGCCAAAGAGTCCACAGAAAGACAGTGATCTAAGAATTCTTTTGCCAAATGGAGGTAAACATACCTGAGTGACAGTAGACAAAATATCTTTTTTCTTGTTGGTCAGTGACAGCTGCATCTGCATTACGTACTTCTCTGTGCTTCCACAGAAGACTGTAAATCACAGCAACTATAAGGATGAAGTACATTCAGTCCATCTACAAAATAAATGCAAAAAGAAAATAAATGGAAAAGATAATTCCCTCATACCTATAGGGTAGGCATTCAAAGCTCTGCAGGCTGCAAGAGATTCATTTGGAGTCCAGTGGATCATTTATTCTTATGTTAGAAAGGTTGGTTGGCAGATTGCACACCTATGGTAAACACAGATCAATAATTGCTTGCAGCACGAGTAGTGGCTCTTGATAAATAAGTTTCTGATCCATAGATTTGATTATTTCTCAGTGGCTGATCTTGGGCTATGGAACAAGCCTGCTACTCTTCTTCTATGCATTTTAATACATCTTCCAATCACTTTGGAGAGTCGCTACTTCAATCCTAATAAGCAAAAGAAAAAAGATGTTGAATCTCTTCTGAAATAAGAAATGAAACAACTAAGGAAAACATAGAATCATTGAATTACGGAATATCTTGAGTTGGAAGTAACCCACAAGGACCATCAAAGTCCAACTCCTGGCCCTGCAAGGGACAGCCCCAAGAACCACTCCAAGTGCCTGAGGGCTCTGTCCAAATGCTTCTTGAGCTTTGGCAGGCTTGGTGCCATGACTGCTTCCCTTGGAAAGTGCCTAGGCACTGGATAAATAATTTAAAACAGAGGAAGTATTTGTGAATGTAGAGTAGGTGCTAGGTTCACTGAGCTTGACCTCAAGGCACATGAGTACGCACATGCAATTGCCTAATAGAGTGGGAAGAAAGCGCATTAAATTAAGAAGTGAAAGGGGAAAGATGTGAGTTGTTCATCCGTCATTTTAGAGAGGAAACAAGGTGAACCCAGACTCTGAAAATGCAGTTTATCCGTATTTCCTACATCCAGGAGGACGGGAGACAAAGATGGATAACCTCCATTCCTTAGGGGGTTATCGTAAACTACTCACAAAGGAAGCTGATACAGGATATGTATGTATGTATGTGTATGTACGTTGGTCTTTGTTTTATCTGACTCTGTATTGTTCTGAAGCTGTCTAAAGAGAAATGTGCCTAATTCTGAATGATTTTTGGAGCTCTTCAGAGTCAAATACTCATCTATTTAGTTCAAATGTGTATTCTGGAAGAGATGAATTGTAAAGATCCAAAAGGAGTATGTTTAAGCTTGAGGGAAGTTCTACAGTGAATTGTGAAAGAATAACAGAAATGTGCTGAAAAAAACAGATTAAAAGTAGTGTTTCAGCTCAGTCACAGAAGAAACACTAAACTATGAAATCTGTGTTGACAGGGACAAAGCTGGTCCTCCAGAAAAATAACTCACTGAAGCATGCAGTTTAGGTTTGGTCAAATTATTTGCTAAATAATTTCAAGGAACAGAAAGGTTACCATTTAGGAGAATAGAATAAAAATATCTGTTGTTTACACTTTCAAAAGAAAGTGTGTTATGTTTTATTTGAACCTTAATCTCCTTTTTAAATTTTAAAATCAGTTATTCACATCACCCGATATTGCAGAAACATAACAGCTCTTCTGTAAGATTAATTTTTCATCTGTCTATTTCTCAAAAGTGTCAGAGCTCACACTATCCTGAACAATCATTTCTACCTCTCAGGTTTTTGTGCAATTTGAAGTCAAATAGAGTCACTGCACCAACCACAAAGCATGAATATATCTCATGTTTTGAGTATGGAAACATAATGGCCAGTCTTCGCGAACGAAGAACCGGGGAAGGTCTTTACACCTTCCAGCCTGCGCATTGGATTTTTTA
>JAWMRA010000113.1:97621125-97652743 GCA_035584735.1 Pseudotriccus pelzelni
GACGTGTTGGTCACATAATCCGTCCAGTGGATGTTTAGGATTGTACGGAGGCAGCGTTGATGGAAGCGTTCTAAGAGTCGCAGGTGGTGGCGGTAAATGCTGGAATCATTAATGCTACTATTAAACAATTCTTGGAAAACTGGGGAAATGCCCAAATACTGGAAAACTGCAGATGATGTTCTTATACTTAAGAAGGGCAAAAGAGATAAACCTAGGGAATAAAACAATTAGCCTCAAATCATCACCAAGCTCTGTTTTAATTACATTAAGTTGAGGTGAGGGCTAGATATCCCCAAGTAATGTCACAGAACGGTTAATGCAATACTCTAATTTTATGCTAGTATCTAATTCTTTCCTTTTTGATTGTGTTAGTGAGCTCGTTTTTAGAGAAACTCATCCTTTTAAACAAGACAGCCTGTCTCCTTGATGAAGGCCCTTTGTTTTGTTTATACCATTTCAAGAGTAGGAACTTTGAGCCTTATCGAGACTGAGAAGCGATCACTAGATATTTTGTAGGAGAGGAGAAAGATCATGGGGTTTAGACCACAGAAAATAGATTATAAATGGTTTGGATTTGTGGGAGAGAAGAAATCTTTTTCTCTGACAAGGTACCTTATTATACACTAGGCATTTAACACTGAATGTGGCCCTTTTGTTTCTAAGTGATTTCTAGGTGGCTACACTGCTTTTGAAAGTGGGACTTAGAGTCAGTCTTGCAGCCATGCTACTGCCATCTCATAAATTGCCACCTATCAGCTAAGCTGCAGTATCTAATGGTATATGCTCATAGTCTCTCAAAATCTGAGATAAGGCAGCTCAGTCAGCCCTTTGTTAACAAAGTTTACAGTAAATCATGCTACCTGGTGTTTGTCATGGGCTAACAATTCTTATTAGTCTGGCTCAGCTGGCAGGTGGTAACTGCTCTGCTTTCATTGTATGTCTCTCCTTGCTCCTCAGTTCCTTGTAGCTAAAATTATGGCACCTAACTTCAAGATTTCATTCTAGTATGTGAAAAGAGCTTGATATCTCATAGAGCAATATCTTCCAACTTAAGATGTCTAAAATTGGTGGCATGAACTGGCATTCTGGTGGTACTGATTATCTTCATTGGCTGTAGAAGGCACCAACACGCTTTCTGAGGCCAGATTAATTCTACCTGCCTTTGTTTTGGAGGATTTCCTGCACCGATTTTTAAGTGTTAACTTACGAAGCACTGAGCACAATAGGAATGCTTTGTTGGTGTAGGAAAACACAATTACTTTTTATACTGACAGAAGCTAAAACCTCTGTCTGGAAGTGCAGCCAGTCCCCAGAAGAGGCAGTACCCTGTATTTCCCTCACTGGCTGACCACAGCAGCTGGTTAAAGAGCAAGTGACCTTAATGTTTTTTAAAGGAAATCTCAAGCATTGTTCTACAACCAAAATTATAAATCTGTAACAGGACAAATGGAGTCATCTGTGGGAACTGGAAAACAAATTCGGGGAAACTGTAATGGCATTAGGAAAAGCAAAGTTGACTTGCATTTCAAATGGAGCCTTGCATGCCTGTTTTGAAAGTGCTTAAGACACAAGCTTCATTAAATGTATGTTTTCATTCTTCCAGTGGAACAACAAATGTTTCATTCACTCGACAATTTACATGATTTAAAATCTATGAAAAATAAAAAGAAGCAATAAACCCCAAAGTTTGGGAAGAAAATTGCAGTAAGAACAAAGAGGAATACTTCAATAAAGAGAAAAATACGGAACTAGAGCCCATACTTAGGCTGGAGAAGTCAGGAAGCAGTGGCTTGCTATGAAAAAATCAGTTTGACTTGCGTTGTGGTCATTAACATCCATTCTCTGGTGAAGCATATTTCATATTTTACTTAACAAAATGTGAATGTCCCTAGAGTGTGCTAACATTTAATGTTCTGTAAGTATCATAAATCGGAACTCTAACATCCTTCTACTGTACAATGGCTTTCTG
Source organism: Pseudotriccus pelzelni (assembly GCA_035584735.1). Lineage (NCBI taxonomy): Eukaryota > Metazoa > Chordata > Aves > Passeriformes > Tyrannidae > Pseudotriccus > Pseudotriccus pelzelni. The sequence continues at coordinate 97,623,095 of JAWMRA010000113.1, forward strand.
ACTTTGTGTACTTGATCTTGCTATGGTAATAACCAGTAATCTTGAACTGCACCTAGGTGAAACATTCCTGCATGAATTGGTTTACATGTAGTCTGTCAATTGTAGATAATTTGCATTAAATATATAGTGCTGTTTAAACTCATGTTGGTTACTTTAAAAAATTTACTACAGATATTAGAAAATTTGGAACAAGGCTTAGCTGAAGATGGAAGTATGACTAACATTACCCAGGAGAACAGACAAGGTAGGTATTCTTTGAACATTTTTTTCACAGGCAGTCTGCTTTTATTGCTTACCTAAGTATGCCAGAAGTTTTCACAGGACTACCCCAGAGTGGTTTAAAACGGTATTTTTGTAACCTCATAGTCTACCCAGCCCCCAAAATGATACACTTTGTACTTTTATTTGCTGGAATTAATTTCACAGTTTTGCCCTTGATCAAACTGATGCACTAAATCAATTCTTTTTCCTTCTTAGAGGAAACAAAGAACATGTCTGCAATCCTTTAGTGATGAATATATAAGTGTATTGCTATTGCAGCTAGATGGATGTTTCATCTTAAGCCTTGGCTGACCAGCTCCTCTAAATCCTCATGTCTGACATCCATTCAATTTTTTCAGATTGAACTGCCATCATACAATGGCTGTGCTGGCCTAGGGTGCTGCTGCATAGATGGCTGAGTCTCACTGTAGCTGCATCGTGCTTAGACTCCTGAAATACCTAAGGCACTAGAAAAATATTTAGATTATGTTAAGCTACATCATCATTTTCATGATTTTGTGTCCAGTTATATTTTCTCCTATTCCTTCTATCTTAGTTGTGTAGTTTCAATAGTATAGGGTACATTACTGCCTGAAAAAGGGTGATTGGGACAAGGTAGTTGTCTAAGCATTTTTTTAAAATGGATGAAGTCATTTGAGTATACTTAACAATTGGACAAGAGGTGACATTTCAGGCATTGCTATGGATTATGTGGACCCCTCACAGAGCCTAGCAAGTTCAAAACATCACACCAGAAAAACAAAAACCTTTTAGCTTCAGCTAACAGCCTAAGGAATGTTACCAACTTCTTTCCAGGATAGCATTTACCTAGAGCCTGTGGGGAGTAAAGGTCTGGCTCTGAGATAGGAAGAAGCGAAGTAGAGTTAGTACTAGAGTAAAAAAGTTATTATAAAAAATTCTGTAAACAGTGTCTATATGGTGCAGACTTCTGCCTGGTCTTCATTTTGACTGGATGTAAAAGCATCTTGAATGTTTTACTGTACTTGACTTAATACACCTTCTCTATGTTCTAAGAATATTAACACGTGAGTAGCATATATTACAAAGATATTTGCAGGTACAGTTGAATACATTCACTACTCTTCTCAAAAAGGGTTAGGAAAAAGGGAAAGAATCTGGCACTGAAGATTTATCCACAGTGCTTCAGGAGTTTGTGTTCTTCTGTCTTGTATCTACAGTTCTTTTTGCCTCTGTTCTACTTACTTTTCCCTGTTAGCCTTTTCTACCAGGTTTTTGTCCTTATCCCCACATCTTTTCCTTTTTACCACTTCAAAACCAGGATGTTGGTCCCCCATTAAGATAGAAGGACTTTTTGCTAGCTGTGCCATAATCCTGTGTCCTGCAATCTGCCTCACTCATGAGTGTCTGGCTCCTTGCTTTTCCTCTCTGCTGCTGCTTCAGAGCTCAGATGGCCTCAGGAGGAGGCATAGTTATAAAAGCAGCAGCTAGTAGTTACCAAGGGACATGGCTGCAGAAAATGTTGAGAGATCTTTACATGTCTACTGTGCAGCTGCCTGTAGGTTTTAGACTGCCAAAAAGCCCACGGGACTTTTGCAGAGACTGTTGACTGCTACTGTCTGTAGAGGTCAGCCAGGTCTGTTCCCTCTCTGCTTCTTGCTGCATTTGTAGCTCCAGGAGGCTGATAATGGGTTTGCTTTCTTTCATCTGAGACTAGCTGAAGCAAACCTTATTAACTTTATGTGAAGACAGCCCTAATTCATTATGGGGATTATGCTTAGCCTGTAATTTCCATGCTGCGGGTGTAAGAAGGTGCAACACCAATCAACTTCCCATGTACATCTCCTCTAGTCTGGAACAGAGCACCTCATTTGTCAGCTTTTCAGCAGGCAGAGAGATTTAGCGTTGCACCACTTGCCTGCTAACACGTTCTATGAGATGCCAATTTTGCAACTTCACAGTGCGCGGGACACCTATTGAAATGAATGGCAGTGTAGAGTACAGAGTCCTTGATGAATAACAAGGAAAAGGAGGTGCTTAGAGTGGAAACGTGACTGCATGGACCTGCAGAGAGGGTTTCAGGCATCTCAGTAATCTCATACAATGATCTACTGTTGGGTTTTTGGTTTTGTTTACTGCTTTGCAGGTTTTCTTTAACCCCTTCTGCCAGTGCTAAGAAGCCTCATCACACAGGGTTTTGGAATTTCCAGACAAAGTTCTGTTCAGTTTATATCACAAAGTGAAGATATCTGGCCTGCCTGCTTTGCAGTCCTTTTTTGAGAAGTGTAGCTGGTGCTATCTGATTGTTAACAGGAAACCTAAATGTCTCCAGTGTAGGAATCAACATTTAACTTGTCACCTAAGTCCTAAAAAGCTGAATGTGATTACCAAACTATGAGGACATGCAAAAAAAGGAGGTATTTACTTAAGTGAAACAATAAGGGGAGTTATTTAATTATGCCCAGGTTTTACACACACTCACAAGGAAAGAAGAAAGTAAATATGTCGTAAGGTATTTGCTCATGGTTTACAGCATCCTCGCCATTCGTAGCACTAGCGATGTGTGGTCAAGGGGGTATTTCTAAAACAGAAAGCTAGGAGTAATTAATGATTTTAAGTTACAGTGGCTGAAATACTGGATTCAGTGTTGAGCCCCACGATACCCCTCTTTTGACCAAGATAATTTGAGAATATTCATGGGTTGGGTTTTTTTGTTTTATTGTTGGAGAGGATTGAAGGAGTTTTCTTTTTTAGGAAGGGGAATAGACATTTCACTGAGCTCTTCTTATTTGTAATGACATTTTTTGTGTGCTGAAAGAATTATCTGTGTAACTGGCCATGCTTTCATCAGAGACTACGTTAATGATACAAATGAGTGGTCTCAGTTCTCACGATTTCATTGACATAGCCTCTTCTCCCTTCCCCCCCACCCACTTTCAAATCATTACAGTGACCTTGACAGCTGATTGACTGAGACACATTTCTTTTTTAAAATGTTCTAAATTAATAGTCCTAGTGTTTATTTTTGAGGATTAGAGGAATATTTCTAGCATTGATCTAGGGTACTGTAACACAAGAGAAAATAAGGATCTGTGTGAACCATTCTCTTACAACATCAGGAGTCTGTCTGCAGAGCAAGAGGGAGAAATCTGCTGCTGCAGCTTGTAATGCCTGCAAGCTCCAGGAGCATGGGGAAAGCAGACAGGCTTGGCAGATTTTTTCCAGCGTATCTCTAAGCCAGAGGCAAGCACAAACAGTCCCCGACTCAGACATTTCTCACTCTGCATGTTTTGGCTCTGAAATTACATTCTAGCTGTGTTTAATTTTTGAATTTATCACATTTAATGCTGTAGCTTAGGTGTTTTAAACTGATGCTCATTATCACTTGGATCCTTTTATGCACCTTTTGTTCTGATGTTGGAAAATGCGCGGCTTATTTTGGTGTTTAATATTTAGCCTGAGCTGAAATCTGAGTGGCTGTCTATTACTCTGCATTGTTGCATCGTGTTTGTTACCCAGAGCTGCTTGAACAGTTCCCTGAGAGAGATGCATAATTCTTTGATGCTGCAGCATGGCTGGAAATTAAAAATTCTAGGCTAAAACCCAGTGGTGTTAACGAGAGGGACCTTTCAAAATCATAATTCATAGGACCAGTAATTGATGGCAAGAAAGAACCTCTAATTTATTTGTGCAAATTCACAAGCTGCTCTTATTTTGCAGCCTCTGTTCAGCTGTGGAGGTCACGTCTGGGCCGGGTGATGTACTCCATGGCAAACTGTCTGCTAATGATGAAGGTACGTGGGTGGCAGAGCTGCAGAGGTACCGTATATTCCAGAAGAGGATGTCACAGAAAGTGCAAGTGAATTACTGGTGCAGAGATAAGGGAAGACTACCTGACAGTACATGAAGGTTTTGCTGAGTGAAGTATTAATTAGACTTAATAATGTCTTATTTAATAGATAGCTATTTGCAGTAGTGTTCTTTTGGAACATATCTGTACTTATTTCTCCCCAAATCATCCTAAAGAACATGCAATAACAATACAGAATTTGCATTTTTAAATTGAATTTTTCAAACACTTAACTAAATGCTCTAATTAAAAGCAATTATGTGCTCTATCTTTTTCAAACTGCACTAGGAATGTGGCTCTGTTTGTGAGGATTAATAACACTGTAGCCTTTGTAGCTGATGAAGATCCAGAACATCTAAATACATCTTCCCCTGTCAACCAATCTCAGTTTTAATATATCTTCTTTTAAGTTTAAATCCTCACTAGTGGATAGAGGTGGAATAGAAAGGAATAAAAAACAAAAGTGACTAGCTTCCATTGTTGGATTTTTTTCCCTTGATTCCTCCTTACCTTTTTAACCAATTCTACTCCATTTGGTGTAACACTCTTAGCTTCTCCTTGTATTCAGGAAGTAGAAATAACTTCTGCCAGTCCCCTCGTGGTCAGGGAAGCAGGGATATGGCCATCCTGGCAGCAAACTGCTGTTATCCTGAGCTTAACCGTACTTCACAAATCAGTTAGCAGCAACAGCCTCAGAGCAGGGCCATCAGCAGTATAATCTTCGCAGACCAAGAACTGCACTCCTGGCTCCCTGCTCTTCAGCTGCCCAAGGTCGTGCCAGATGTGATTCTTTGATGTTTACTAAGCTACTTCCCAAACAGGGCTTCATTCTTAATATTATAATAGCTCAAAAAGTATGCTTTTTTTTTTAATACAAGAGCCATTTATCCAGCTTTACATAAAATGGAATATCCTTGTTATGAGAATTAAGGAAAACTTATATTTGTTTTCATAATTATATTGCGATAAAAATATTTCTGTCGTGGATAGAAATAATTGTCCATTAAACCATGAGGTATTTTTAAGAATTAACAAACATTTGTGTTTTGAGGCAGGTACATGACACAGGTTCATTTTTTAAAGAACTTGCTTTTTCAAAAAACAGTGAAGAAAAGCATGTCTTGCCATCCCAAACAAAATAGAATATATAAATAAGAAAATGCTGGTATATATATTTTCAAGAAGTTCACTCTACTTTTCACTGTGAATTGTTTTTAACTCTTTCAGTGTTTTTCTTCTCATATACACACAAATCCATATGCATGCACGGTTCTCACCTTCCTCTGGTTTGGTCTTGTTAGGGCTATTTTCATTGAGTAATAGAAATCTATTTCTGAATACCAATTACCATCTTTTTGAAAATGGTACTTCAGAAATACTGCAGCTCAGATATTTCTTAAGACCACTTGTATTTAGTGCATATCTCACAGCTGTTAAGTTATAGTTCCATGGTAACTTCTAGATTACCCACAACTACATGTTGCATTTCAGTGCATTGGCTATAGAGCAGTTGTGAGTCTTTCAATTTTCAGAAATGTCCCTAGATGATTCTAACATGCAGCAGTGCTGTAATCATCTTCTCCACCTTCCATAGTATTCAGCAAGAAGCTATTTCTTCAAATAATTTTTAAACACACTTATTCTAAGTTCTCCCATGAACAATTATATTAATTGAACAGACTTCCACCTTTTTTTTTGCTGTTCTCTAATATACTTTAAAAACTGCATTTGTTTTTATTCAAGTATTTTAAGTATATGTAATTTAAGGAAAAAAAAGCAATTTAATTCTTCAAGTCAGCGCCATCTATTGCCATCTAGTGACCACTCACAATATTGCAACAGGGTCGTGCGTGATCCCCAGGTGCTGTTTGGTGATGGAATACCTTGTGCTGATAGTAGATTAATAGTAATAATTCATTAAAGTAAAACTATGTGACATCGGTATGAAAAAAAAACAAACTTGCTATCTTACTTTTAAGTTACCTCTTTGGCCAGAAAAACTGTAGTAGTATTTAATCTTGTCAGGGTGGATGCTTGAAAATTAAATAAAAAAATCTATTAGATATTGGCATTATAACTATTTAAATCTACTTTAATTATCCTCAGCACTAATTAGGTTTCTTTCATGTCATGTCTGTTCCGCATTACTTATCTGAATTAAGGAGTTCTGTTTATATAGCATATATATGCTATATTTATATATGCTTTTTTAAATATGGCATAATTGGTTTCATAGCTAAACATCTCATTAAATTATTGAGATGGTATATTATTTTGAAGGTAATGAGTGAGGTGCAAGGAGGTGATTCACCCAGACTTCTGCAGGAAACCTGCAGTGGAACAGGAAATCAGTCACATCTCCTTTATCCTGGGACTATCTGCCCAAGGTACTGAATTTTGCCTGCTGTGTCCCTTTATCTATGTGACCAGTGATAGTTCAGTAGCAATTTAAGGCAGTCTTAATATACCTTTTTTTCCTGATCATCCCCCTTTTTGTACAAGCTTTCTTAAATGGATTCCAGCTTCCTTCCGTGCACCACTAGTGGACCTAAACAAATGATGAAGAAATGGTGGATTTCAGTCATATCAAACGGCTTTCCCATTTCCTGTGAACAAAGGGCAGCTGAAGGAAGGATGTGGAAATACAGCAGGAAAGGAAGAGGAGATCATGTAACCTGTCACTGTAGACTTCCATTTATAAGAACTGTGGGCTTAAGTCGCTATGAAACCATATCCTGAATATAGCAGCATGAGGGAATATTCATTTAAAATGCAACTGATGATGTGTATTGCTTCATTTCAACTCTAATTGCAAAATGTCTGTCACTTTACTAAATCACTGTGGAAGTGTCTTGAAAACTTTTAAAGTTCTTTTCATCTGAGCTAAAATTGCTTTTGACATTATCTTACCAGACTTTTATCTCTCTAAGGAATAAACACTTAAGTATTTTCCATATATATTATAAATGCACTCTAATTAAAGGCACATTTTTTGCTTTTTAGGTTTTTTCAGTGTTGTAGAACTTGCCCTTCGTAAAACAAAAGCATTAGAATTTATTTTAATCTGGGTCTAATACAATTAAAACCGTACCAAGAAGAAGTAGCAACTTGTGCTAGTGACGCAGGGATCTGATGCCATAGGACTTTGATTCCTCTATGATTTAAAGGAGAAAGACTGCATGAATCATCATGTCTTTTGCCTAACTGTGCTGCAGTACAGCTCTTTGGATTCACAGCATTGTGAATCTCTGCTTTCATAACCCTTCCACAAGTATACACTAGACTGAGAGGAAGGGTAAGGTATCCTTGTCCTCTTTCACCTAAATAAAGTATTTATGAACAATACACTTTGTATAACTAAAGCTGATTTTTAGTCTAGGGTTTATTGAACCTACTCTCAGAATTCTACACATCGTGGACATTTATGATTATTTCTAAATATTTCATAATATTTTAAGTAGTTAAGGTGATGATGAGGAAAACATGAAAATGTATAATGCAGTGACCACGAAGGGAAGTACAGTTATACTGCGGCGCATTAATGGAAAAACATAACCCCAGCTGAAATTTTTGTGCAAGTAGGTCCAGTGAATTACTAGAACTATTTTAGATTAGTATAGGTAATGTTAGCCCGAAATTTTCATAAAGAGATATTGTGTTATAAAACAATAGGCCAACTGTCATTTGTATCCTGAATTGCACAACTTCAGTCCTTTAGGGATTTTTTTTCATGAAGGTGGGGAAAATCTGAAGGCTCCTAATCATTAGAAATTAGATACTATGATACGTCAGCCCTACTTTAAGGTTTAGGATCACGAGATGTAGTCATTGGGATTTTTACTGGCAATACTTAACATGTTTTACTCCTCACAACTATGCCTTGTATCAATCAACACTTTACTCTTCTAAGGCGCTGTGTATTTATCATTCTATCAGACAATTTCTGTTGTATTAACTCACATTAGCAAAATTGTGAACAACAACAGTCTTTAGTAAGTGAGATTAAATATCACCTATTTTACAATATGCCCCATCAGAAGAAACTGCCAGATAAGAGGCCTCTGTAACTCACTACGGAATAGTATAAATCTGTATCCGTTACCAGTAATAAGTGTGAATATGTCATGGCACATTAGATTTGGAATAAACTCTAAATGTTAATAATTAATTGTTCAGAATTAATGATTATACCCACAATATACAAGTTGTCTGCAAGGTCCTGCAGAGTGCTTCCTGGGCTATTTAAGTCAGCTTCTACAATTCTAGGACATATAATTTCTCTCATATACAGATCACACTCCAAAGACTTGTCATGATTTTTGTTTATAAGAGACAGTATGTTCCAAATAGAATGGTTTGGCTTGGAACAGAGTTCTAAAGGTCATCTAGTCAAACTTCCCCCTGCCATGCGCTGGCACATCTTGAACTGGATTGGGTTACTCAGAGCCCCAGCCAGTCTGACCTGGAATGTTTCCAGGGATGGGGCATCCCTTACCTCTCTGGGCAATCTGTTCCAGTGTTTCATAACCCTCACTGTAAAAAATTTCTTCCTTATATCTAGTCTAAATGGACCCTTTTTTAATATAAAACCATTACCCCTTGTCCTATCACATCAAGCCCTGATAAAAAGTTTGTCCTCATCTTTCTTATAATCCTGTTTCAAGTACTGAAAGGCTGCAAGGAGGTCTCCCCAGAGCCTTCTCTTCTCAGGACTTAACAACCCCAACTCTCTTAGCCTTTCCTTATTGAGAGGTGTTCCAGCTCTCTGATCGTTTTTGTGGCCTCTCTTCTGCACCTGCTCTAACGGGTTCATATTTTTCCTGTGCTGAGGACTCCAGAGCTGGATACAGGGTTTAGTACTTTTAAGTGCATCCTTAGGAAAAGAAATTCATTACACCTGGGGAACATTGCCTCCTCAGACTAAACAGGAGAGAAGAAAAACCACCTTTGCTGTGATCACATTAGGGAAAAGTTAAATGAATACTATAATTTGAGCAAGAAGAATGGTAGGGTAGAGAGTATTCCAAGATGTCCATGTAGTTTTGAAAGATTGTTCTTTTTTGTCTTTTGTTTCTTAACATCCACCACAAATTCATGTATTAAGTTGAAGGGCAGGACTGTCAGGAAACATCAAATTATTACAATACGCGGAGAGTCGTCTGCCTTTGCACAGCCCAGCCTTTGTAAGTGAAGGCAGTCACTTTCTGCCTCTGCTCGTGGTCTCTCCAGGGAGCTGTAGCTGAGGCTGGCACAGCCTGTGCCCCGTGAGTGTACCCACAGCCTGTCCTCAGTCAGCACAGAGCACATGAGTGTTTCTCATGTGTGCCTGCCAAACCCTGTGTAGCCAGGCTCTGAAAGTCAGGTACTGCCCAGATCACTGAATTACTGTAGCTTAACCGTGAAACAGTTGGACTGCAGGAGCCAGTCAGAAGGCCATTTCTTTCATGTGGGAAATGTGACCATGGTTTTGTTTAATATTCTGTCACTGGTCGTTAGCTGGAGGGTACAGTGGCACTGCACCTTGAGTAGGCAGATCTCAGAGCTGCCCCTTGCCAGCACGGCCTTCATGCAGATGGGGAGTGGTGTCACTTGCAAAGCTTTCTGGAAATCAGACCCAGCCCACCCCTCACTTAGTTTTAGTCCAAATCAGTTTTCCATTTAGATTACCTGCTTTTATGCAGTATGCTAGGAAAAAACCAACAGCTTGGGTGGAGAGACGGAAAATGTCTTGTTTCCCTTGGCAATAGTAGTAGTTTGTAATCTGAAAATGTGCAGAACTGCAGTTTCTGTCACGCGATGTTGTTCACAAGTCTGCGCACAGGCAGTTCTTAAAGCTTTGGAATATAGTTTGTTAAACCATATAAATGATACTTATATTTGAAACATGAGACATTTCTCAAGTATGTATACCCCCAGTTACACAGAAGGTGCTTGACTTTCATCCTAAATCATAATCTAAGCTGAAGAGTAAATGTTTCGGGTTTTGGCATTCAGCAACCAAAAGAATATGATGCAGTTATAAAAAAGGGAAAAAAAAAGATCCCCTGTGTATACAGTTCCCGTATAACTGAGAAGAGACCAATATAGTCAGCTACTAGTGCCTACAGTGATTGATAAAAATTTTGTCCCACTGACAAGTTGCAATTACTTTAATTCTGTTTGAATATGTCTTTAAAAATAAGTCCACATAAAGGGTGAAGAGTGCTAGTCTTAAATACCTGATTGTGTGCTTTTTACCCTTAGGACTATGTGCTTGCTGTAGATGCTTACCACACCGTCATCAAATATTACCCACAGCAAGAGCCTCAATTGCTGAGTGGAATTGGAAGGATTTTCCTTCAGGTATGCATTTATTCGAAATTGCTACGTAATATTGCTGTTGATAGCTATGAAGAGAATAATTGTTGCATTTGAAACTATAGCTGTTTTATAGGGCACATCTCAAATTGTAGCAGTGGTCAAAACAAAACCCTTCTACCATGTGATATTAGATAAAAGTAGGAAATATGAAGCACCTCTAATATTAAAAGTGTATTAGCAAACAAAGAACATGCTGTAGAAAATCATGCTGGTAATTTAATCACGAAGTAACATTCTGCTTCCTATTAAACCAGTGGTAAAGCTCCGCTGATGTCAGTGAGCCAGAATTTCACCGAAAATCTCATGTCTCACTACCTCAGATTGCCTGCAGCTCTCAGTTACACTGTGTAACTGCCATCTTCATCTAGAAAAAAATCTGATTGTCCTTCTTTTGTCCAGATTATACCCCTGAGAATACAGGAGAGGGCACAGTAAAAGAAAAAAACATGACAGTACAAGTATAATAAATGTCCATGTAACCATAGTTAATGATTATAAGTAAAAATGTATGTCTCTTTGTTTTTCATAAAATGATGCATATAAATAGCTATCTGATTGTTTTAAGTCTTAGTATCTTCCAAGTTCTTTGCAGTTCTTCCATATTTCTGATAGTAATATTTCAAACTTTTTTATTATTAGTGGTAAATCTAATTTTGAGTTGTCCATTATTTACCTATGATCTTATTTGTGACATTCACGTTCTAAAATTATATTGAAATGGAGTAATTTCCTCTTTATAGATAAGTGTTAATATTGTTTGCTTGAAATCATAGAATGTCATTCAAATTCAATTAGGGATTTTCAGTTCTCAGCAGGAACCTTCTTTCACAGTGTGGTAGGCATGTCTGTCTTTAAAAGTCTCTAGTTTGAAGTGGATCTCCGTCACTGTAGAACAATTTTATAATGTTGGCTGCATGCATTAATTATTATCTAAATAAGGCAGCCTAGTAATTATGCATATTAATGAGCAGCTGTAAATATGCATAATACTATTGGAAATGGAAGTTATTAATAGTTCTGGTCTTACTGGGAAAATGACTAGGTACGTTACTGGTACCGCCTTGCTGATGAGAGTGTCTGCCCTAGTGCCACACTCTCCAGTCTGTTTGTAGCTCCATTTGCTATAGAAAAATTGTCACTCTCGGGAGGAAAGTGTCTCCTGACTCACAGAGTCATTTGAAGGCATTGACCTCCATGGTTCTAGCTGGGACAACAGGCCTTTAGGGCTTAGTGGTTCTACTGTCAGAACTGCACATAGCAAAAAGGGGTATGAGGAGTCCTGGATATCTTCATGTGATCTAGATAGAAGTTAAAAAGAACCACTTCTGAATGCAAATGTTTTCCTTTCTTCTAGCACCTTAAGGAGATAAGGTTTTATTGTTTGGCTTGTTGCCTTTTTCTGTGACACAATCTTCAGCTCTGTCCGGGTGGTACTGTTGCAACAGACGCAAGATTTTGATATATTAAGAGAAATAGGCGTTGTGCAGGTAAACAAAGCCAAGAAGTTCAAATTAAAGAAAGACGAATGTGTTGCAGGCCTGGGCACTATCATTTTGGTAAGATCACTCTGTGGTGTGTGTGCACGGCTGACAAGGCAATCTCTGGAAAACAAATAAAATGTCTTCCAGTTAAAATGGGAAAGCAATTTTCTCATATTCAAATGTTACAGCTTCTCAAAAACAGGTAGTGACTCCTAAATAACCACAGACTGTGCTGTTAACTTTGAACTTTTTCCAAGAGAGGCATAAGAGAGTCAGATTCCAGTTGCTTATCAGCCACAGATATGAAACAAAACAGTAATGTAGAATGAAGTGTAATTTAGGAGTTGAACAGAAAAAAACTATAACCTTTTTCAACATGTAAAACTTTATGTGTGATTTATTTTTTCTTAATTAAATAGAGCGTACTAGTTTAAGGCATCATATCTTCTTTATTTTCACATGTAAGTGGAGCATAAAGAGGCCTAAATCTGATGTATGGCCTTTTGCTGTTGCCTTAAGTAAGTGGGAAATGAGGATGAGAGAAGTGGAGAATGCAGGAAAAGGCAGAGGCTGTCACAGAGAAATTTTCAGAAGAACTGTAATTCTGTCAGCAATCACCTGCCTGGTAAAACAGAAATTCGCATGAAATGAGGAAACACATTTTAGTCTCTAGAATTACATTGTGTGTTGCTAGTAGACTCTGCTCATTGACCAAACTATCCAAGTTTGATATTTAAATAACTACATTAAAGAATTTAGAAAGTAGAAAGCTTCCTGACCTTACCCTGTGTAACAAATTGCTGTAAAACAGAGTCAAAAGCAATAAATAAATTCTAGGAGTACGTAAGAAAAATAATCTCAGTTTCCAAACAAACAACAAACTTAAACACATAATATATTGGAGGATCCTTGCTAGAGATTATGATTATTTGAGGTTAACAACGGAATTTTTATTTTTATTTGATGTGCTAATTATGATTAGATACTGAAAGCACACTTTCTGAACTAAATTAAATAAAATTAAGTGATGAAGACCACTTTAACATTTTAATGACTAATTAAAACTAATTATTTCTTTACCTGGTCTTCCCTTGCCCCCCTCCCCCCCAAAAAAAAAAAGTAAACTGTTTCTCCTCTGTTGGAAAAATGAGAACTAAGAGTTTGGCATGTTTGCTGAGAAGATACAAGATGCTGCTAAGAAACGAGAACTCTTCATGATTACAAATAATGTGTGATTAGTCTCAAAGCATATTAGATTTGGACTCATCAAGCTCCCAGTGGAGCAAACTGGTAGCTTGCTTTAGAAATTGATTATTCTCATGGTTAAGGAATTCCTTCTAATTTCCAGGCTAAAAATACTCAAGGACAGATTCATTTACACTTGTGCCAGCATTATCCTCTAGTCAAATGTAATTGTTTTCTTGGTGATTTACATCTTTAGTGTTATTTATACAGGGAAATTGTATCCTTTGACGTTATAACTGAATGGATAAGATTTTAGAATGAATGTTTGTTTTGTTTGAGTCCAATTACATTACACCTGGAAGAAATGCATCTGTTTCATGAGATAGGACTATTAATGGGTATTCCAGAAATGCTTGGTAGATGGACAGTTGCATCTTTAAATGCAGTGTTCAATTGGATCTTCTCTTAAATGTAAAGAAGAATAATTTCTTTATGTTGACAAGGGAGAAGAACTCTTGTGGTTAGAGGAAAAGCAGTATCTGTTTAATATTAGTGGTGTTACTAGGGCTTTGGATACTTGCCACTATGATATTTCCATAACCAAATTGGGAAGAAATCTAGATGCAGGTTTCAGGTGGATGTTTGCGGTCTCTGAAAAGTGCACTTGGAAAGTCATTCATTAATGACTAAAAGGATCTACAAGGATCTCTGTACGCTTTGTAGGGCTTGTATGTTTTGGTTAGGTACTTGTATGATGAAATGAGAAGGAAGTTTGTAAAAAGTACAGATGACGCTAAGCTGAGAGTGGTACAGACACTAAGAAGGGCATGATAAGAATGCAAAATAATCTTGACAAGTTGAGAAACTGAAATGTTAAATTGGCTCTGATTCAAACAGCAAAAGGCAAATGTTTCCAAAGGCTGGGAGTAATATCAAGAATGGGAAGCAACAATAAGGCACTGTTCTGTAGAAAGGAATTAGGTTAAGGGTAAGAAAATACACATGGGTAAAAAACTCGGACTTCAAAATACCTGTTGTAAAAGCAAACTCCATATTCACATGTGAAATGTAATATGCTCACTACAAGACCGCTGTATTCCAGTTCTCTTGCTTTATCGACAGCTCCTGCCTGTGTGCGTCTTCCTGCGGAGTAACGCCCAGTCTCACTGCCGGCGACTCTGACCTTGTCTCATTTTCAGCTACTTTATGAACTCGAGTTGGTTACAACAAAAGAGCCAAATGAGGATTATGGGGCCTCCTTGCCCTTCTGTCCATGAGTGCTCCACAACCTCCAGCTGAGGCCTTAAGCAAAGTGCACGTGACTTCGGGATGCTTTCTGTGGCCTTATATGGCTCTGCAAATACATTGTTTGATAACAGGTGTTACCCAGTCCTCTTGGTGCCAAACGATTGGTAATGGACTTTGACGTGTTTGATATGTTTTGTGTCTTACATCTTTCTTTGTGAAAGATATAATCAGGATGTATCTCTTTTCTTTTTATTCTGGTAACTTTCTTATGATTTTTCTGTCTAGATTGGAGACATAAAAACTGCAGAAAAATATTTTCAAGATGTTGAAAAAGTGACTCACAAATTGGATGGACTACAGAGCCAAATTATGGTTTTAATGAACAGGTAGATAATTTAATAGCTAAATAAAACATTTTAAAATATAGTTTTGCAAAGTATGCAAGGTGATCATTAAACTACTCTTGAGACAAGCCTGTTCTCTTTTATGTGACTACATCTGTCATAAGTGAGACTGAATGTCCTACAGACCCAGGAGATCTGTATTACTTGGTACAGTCATATTATCCTGCATTGAAATTGTTATCCTTCAGTTGATTTTACAAAGCTTTTTCTCATTCTTCCAGGCATTGGATATTTTCACTCTGCCTTTCCAATATACATTTGCATAAGTAACTCTTAGCAGAGGAGAAGCTATTTTGGGCTGTTATCCTACAATCACATCTGCCAGGAAAGTTACCGCCTGGTAGCTTCAAAGCATGCTTGAATACATTGTAGTAAATGGAGCTGATGGGGGACTCAGTTTGCAGTGGTTAGCACATGGGCTTATTAATATATTTAGAAGATGCTGTTCAAAAGTGCTCTGAAAATGATATGGCGAATTTCATGAAGAGAATAATTCCAGGAAGAGAGTATCTGCATTTAAATTACTAAAAACTCAATGAAGACTGTTGCTTTGGTAGGCAGAATATATAATAGGTGAGTGATCCAAGTTGTCATTCCATTTGTCTGTAAATCAGTGTCTCCTTCACACCGTGAAGAACAAATGTCAGAAACTCTCACATCTAGAACAGGAAAAATAAAAAATGGTGTCTATTCTTTTTTAAATGTATTATTACCTTGGGATTTTGAGGAGAACTCATTTATATGTCACTTACTTTCTAGAGCATTTCTCCACCTTGGTCAGAATAATTTCTCAGAAGCGCATCGATTTTTCACAGAAATTTTAAGGATCGACTCATCAAATGCTGTGGTAAATCTCCAAATTGCTACATTTATAATGAACACCTAAATTGTTCTCATAATACTTCATGCATGGATTTAATTAGTACCCAGAGTATGCTCAGATCTTTATAGAAAAATTGGATATGGCATGTGTCCCAAAGGGTTTTCAGTATACATAAGGATAAGATGGAAAATGGGATGAGAAATTAAGAACCAGTCTATATGAAGGGCATGAATACTTAGGCACGCACATAGAAATTCTGAGACACTCTGTTTTACGGGATCTTCGCAAAAGCACTTGGGTTTTTTTGCAGTCACTGGTTTTAGTATAGACATGCATGTCAGGAAAAAAAATGGCAGCTCTCAACATGTATAAGATTAACTTGATTTCACACAACATTGAAGGGATGTTTTAATTTTAAACATGACATTTCTAACACATGACATATCAGAGCCTTGGGTTCCCGTCACAAGTGGACATTTACCTTTGGGTTTTCTACACCTGGCAGTTTTCAGTGCATGGTCATGTAAGAGTATTCCTAAGAAGTCAGGCAGCTTATCCCGAATAGTCTGATCCAAGGCCTTTAAAGACTGAGGGGACTGAGTTTAAGAAGCACGTGAATTGCATCATTTTGCAGGCTGTAAAATAGTGTGTATTATAAATCACACAAGATCTGTAAGTTTTCCTGAAGAGAAAGAAAAATATTTCTTTTAAAAGGCCATGTTCTTCCTTTATCTGCAGCTTTCAGAAAGTGTGAAAGTTTCTGCTGCTAAACATGTTATATGACTTTGTAGTGTTAAAATCTTTCGGTAACTCATAAAACCTGTTTTGTGTGGTAAGGAAAATGGAACCTGACTTGATCATTTATGATGTATTTAGATGGCCCTATCTGCTGGATTTACTTGAATTCAGTTGTAGATACCTTTGTGATAAGATAATATCTTCCTGTTACTTATATGGATCTTCTATATGTAAGCCAGAGAGAAAAACACTTCTGAAGATATAGTAAAGTCATTAAAAAAACCCCAACGAAAATGACAGCATGCAGAGGCTCATGTAGTTTCTAAAATCTGTTTCACTTGGCTTTCAAAATTAACTAATGTCCTATACTGTTTATATTTCAATTTAGACTCTGTCTTTTAGAGTTTCAGCTCTTAGAAGTCAGCAGGTCCTAACTGGCACAGGGTAGATCTTGAGAATAACAAGAAGAAAAGGATTGCATTGTATAACTGATAATGTATTTTAGTTTTGCACACACACACAAAATAGTAATTCTTAGCATACAGTAAATCTGTTGTAAATCCAGATGTTAGACTTCTTTTTTGTCATTGCTTGTAAATAAATACATACATATATATATATATTTCCACACACACAATTTATTTACAATATATTTTTCTCTAGGCAAACAACAATGCTGCTGTTTGTCTTCTTTACCTGGGAAAACTGAAGGATTCCCTTCGGCAGTTGGAAGGAATGGTTCAGCAGGACCCTAAACACTACCTACACGAGAGTGTTCTCTTCAACTTGACCACTATGTATGAACTGGAGTCGTCTCGCAGTATGCAGAAGAAGCAGGCACTTCTAGAGGCTGTTGCTATCAAAGAGGGTGATAGCTTTAATACTCAGTGTCTCAAGTTAGGGTAGATTGTTTCCAACTGATTTTTTCCAGCAAAGAAAAAATTTAAAATTTTTTAAATTGTATATACTCTTGCTGATATGTAAATGTGAAATAAAATCTATTCAATTATGAATATTCAGTGGCATTAGTACAGAATCTGTTGACTCTATACAGGCCTGTCATTGTGAAGACTTTGTGGTGACTTAGAGCCAGCATCATCCCTACATGTCTATTACTGTTCAGTTATTCTTCACTACAGTGCACTATATATATATTTATATATATATACAGTCAGCTACTCAGAGTATTTTGTAAGAAAAACTGAATTTGATCGTATATTGTCTTGATTTTTCAGTAGTTAGTGAGCAAATCACAAGCTAATTTCATCAGCTAAGAGTTACTGACAGAATATCAGTATGTGCATCACAGAAAGGAAATTCTGAATGCACTTCTCTTCACTTGCCTGTGCTGTGTGTGTCTCTTGTCCCCATCAGACTCCTGGGTATTGCACCTTTTTGTGTCCACAGCTCTCAGAGGAGGTTGCTCAATAACCACCATCTAGTCACAGCATGGCTGAGGTTGGGAGGAACTGCTGAAGGTCATGTTGTCCAAGCCCTCAGTGGCAGGGTTGTCCAGGACCGTGTCCAGAGAGCGTGTGAGGGAGTCGTACAGTGCTGCACAGTATCAGTTTCCTGCAGTATGAGGGACTATACTAAGTGGTCTCCCTATGCTTCCTTGGTTTTGTGTTGCAGTTAAATCTTTCAGATTAAAACATTTGGCTTCTGGAAAGCTGCTCCACTCTGGCATTCTGCTGTCAGAACACTGTCAGTTAAAGCAGAAACTCAACCCATTTCAACTCAGTTCATCTGCTTTCCTATTATCAAACAAAAGCACTGTGCACAAAGTATTTCCCAGGGAAAGTGATGCAGAGCCTGGGGCAGAGGTATCTACAGGTTAGGCCACACAGAGTGGAAGCAAATGGGGTGCAGGACACAAGGAAGTTATCAGTGATGCAACAGTATCTGCATACACTGATTTTGGCATCCCTTGCAACACAGATTTTTTAGGAATCACAGTACTGCTGTATCAGTGCATTTCACATTTCTGCCCGCGTTTCTTCCTTCATCTCTCCTGTAACAATTCAGTGCAGATATTCCCACTCTTTGTACATGAATACAATATATACATCTGTTCATTTGGGGATTTTATTGTTTTGAGATTTAATGTTAGCAGTTGGAGTAGCTTCTTGTCATAAATCACTGCCATGGGACAATCCTGTAAGTGTGTTATATTTTTTAAGACCACATCCATCAATTAATTCTCACTCTCTTTAAATACACCCACCTGTATTTTTTAATAACCAATAACTCATTTTTATGCTTGTCCATCTGGAGATACTGTACAGGGGCCAAAGAGTTGTCCTCAAAAATCAGGTTGTTTGAAAACTTCTGCAATCTAGACGTGCAGAGAAATAAGAATTGGTTGCCTCAAAAGGCATAAGCTTACAGCTAATAGAGAGACAGAATTTGCTCAATTTTTACAGGATCTTTATGTTTTGCAGGTCATATTTGTACATGAAACATCAACTAGTTATGTACCAATCAGATGAAATAAATATTCAGTCAGCTGGTATTTCTGTTTCTGGCTTGGCCTCTAGGTTCTACATCTGGATCTGAGCTGTGCAGCACCTGGGTAGACTTGTCCTAAGGTACTACTACTAAATTAAAAAATGAAATATTCAGCACCACCTGCTTCATCTGGGTTTAAACACCATTTACATAACTTCAGTGAGTATTAAAATAGCAAATTAAAAGTAGTTACATTTGCATTATTATTTATGAGGCTTTACATTTGTTTTAAATACTGCTATGATTTTAGACAAGGTTTAACAGTTATTGGACAAATTCTCCATTTACGTTGTTACAGGTGAGTTGAAATCACTGTAGTTTTCATGTGTTACAGCTGTTAATCTGATCTGGTATGTTACTCATTGTATTCATTATTAAGTGATTTTAGTAGTATGTTTCCTTCATCATAGGTCACTTTTCTTGGGCATGGAGGTTTCTTAGGCGAAAAAACGAAATCCTGGTATGTGACCACCGTTGTTCTCAAAGACCTTGAGAGCCCTGAAAAATTTACCAGGGCACGTAGTGATAGGACAACAGTTTTAAACTAAAAGAGGGTAGGTTTAGTTTGGACATAAGGAAATTATTCTTCATGACAAGGTTGGTGCAGCACTAGAATAGGTTGCCCAGAGAGGTTGTAGACTCCCCATCCCTGGAGGTATTCAAGACCCGCTGGATGGAGCTTTGAGCAATCTGTTCTAGTGGGAGGTGTCTTTGCCCATCAGAGGGGGTTGGACTAGATGATTTTCAAAAGTCCTTTCCAACCCAAACTATCCTGTGATTCCAGTTAAAAATTTTTACAGTGACACGTAAAATAACACAATAGAGATTCACACGCATTTAGCTGTTTCTTTCAGGAAGCTTCATTTGTCTGTTCCAATACTGAGTGAAAGTAGCATGATCTGTCATCATCCAGCATGCTGAAGCCACTCGCCTCTGTACAATCAAGGAGTGAAATGCTTCCTTTTTTGATTCAGTAGTGCCTGATACTGCACATGTAAATGACAGCCTGTATTCTGATCGGCAGAGAATAAAAATTTATTATCCTAGTCAGAGTCAGATAACCATTAAAAAAGAAACTCTCTGAAAATATAATCCCCTGTTCTCCAAGTTTCTCTACATTCTAATTCATGTGTACTACTACATGGGTCTCACTTCAGTATGTTTGCTGTGTTCTTATTAGTAGAAGCTTTTACTCGGATAAAAATGCCATTAGAGGAGACTTGGACTGGGTGACCTCTAAGCTCAGTGAGCCATTAAACAAGTGACATCCCGGTAGACTTGCAGAATAATTAAAATTTAAATGCAAAGGCATATTGTCACTGCTGGATGTATGCAAATTGTTAACTGTTTATGAAATGCAGAAAAGACTGTCAGTCACTTTATGGTTTGGATTTAACACATATCCAAGTTAAGTGTTTGAATTCCCTATATTCTTCCAGTAACACGTCTAAATGCTCTATATGATGTTAAAGCATTAAAGCTAAGGACAAAATTTGTCCTCAAAACATTAATTACACCAGGCAATTCTGTTAAATTCAATGAATTCAGCTGAATTTAATGAGGGTTCCTGGTGTAAATGAGGGCAGAGCTCAGTTCTAAAACACAGCATGCATGTGTCATCTGGCTAAGTGAGAAAAGCAGTGGAAAGCAGAGCTTGAATGAGCTGATTGTTGTATTCAAGTCTTAAAGCTTAATGTGCTTTAACAGAAGTTTTGCATTTAAATTTCCACTTTTACTAAAAGAGGAGCAAAGAAGCTGTACTTCAGACATTCAGATAATTGCATTATGCACAGAGACCCTGATCCTTAGAAGGATTTGAGCATCTATCTGCCATTTCTAATACCTAACTGCAGTTCAGGTGATAATGGCATCCCCTAACCAGCTGGTCATTTACATTTTCCTGGTGCCTCAGTTTTCGGACCAGACTGTTAAATGTTCCCCAAAAGGCAAATGCTGACGTGCCTGAGACTCTACAAAGACTTCAGCTAGTGTACTGGAAAGGAGGATGATTCCTCCACCTACACCATCCTTCATGTCAGCAAGAGCGCTCGTGTGCAAGCTGGATGAGTTCACTGACCCGATGGAAAAACTCACCAAACCAACAAACACCCTCTTCAGATTCATCTTCATCCTGAGGCTTTCAACACAAGGATGTGCTCAGAATTGCCACCCTGCCTGGGTAGGCTGCTGTTTTTTCTGCACTATAGCCTAATAAGAAGCAGACAGACAACTCTTCTCTGAGGCCTTTGTTGCAGGTGTTCTGCAAATCATGATCAGAGAGGGAGATAAGCGGGGTATAATCTGTGTGCACAGCTAAGCTATGTCTCTTATTTGTACGTCAGCTGATGCGCTTCATGGACCACATGTATTGTAGGTGTCCAAAAGAAGATTGCAGGATGGGTGGTACTGCTGTGGCCAGTTGTATCTGGCTGTAGTGAGAAATATATATTCTCTCTCTTGCTTCAACTTGCAACCGAGAAATGTGTGAAAACAGGACTGAAACATCAGATTTAAATGTATTTCAAGTAGGCAAGAACCACAGCAGCCAGGGTCAACTGCTCTGACGTTGCTCAGGTAGCAACCTATATTGCTGCTGCCCAGAGCAGAGGCCAAGGAGACTGAAGATGTTAGAACAAGCTGAGTTTTATCCATTAGCTCATGCCTATAGTATGAGTTCAAAGGAAGATGCCATCCACCCCTTCCACTCTGCTTTCTACCCACCTAATAAAGCACTGGGGGGAAAAATTATCTTACCAGTAAGGTACCTTACAAGGTAGGAACCTGCACAGAGTTTCTGGCATTGGAACAGCAATTCTGTAGTGCTGAATACAAACAAGCTCCAGCACTAACTTTCAGGCAATGATAGCAGAAAGCTGCTTTCCCACTTAGTTTTCCCAGTGAGTTTGAGAATTACAAATTTAAGCAGTATCATATTCAAGAGCTGTGAAAGATGGTCACAACCCTGGTGTTAAGGAGGAAGACAAAGATTTGAGTGGGAGAAGGACCTAGGTGCCGCCTTTCCAAACTGTTCTGGATCAACACCTGATCCTGTTCTACATTTGGGCAGTCACCTGCAGATGTTTATTATGTATGGGAGTCATTAAAATGAATCCACTTGAAAGCCAGCAATAATGGCTTATAATTTTCCTACAAAGAGGGAAAAAATTGGATGTTTCTTGTTTCAGGCAAGGAAGGAAGGAGGGAGAAGATTCCTCTCTGGCTTTGAAAAACTGTCAAGTGCTAAATTGAAAATACTGAAGTAAAAAGCTGCAGAATAGAATTACTAGAGCTGTTTATTAATAAAAAATCCAACAGCAAAACAAAAAACCACCACCACCAATAAAAACCCACAATAACCCCCCCGAAACAAGTCCAAAAAACAAACATTGTTTGCAAGGCAAGTGTGTGAGCAAGTACTCCACACTCTGCGACACACTCCAGTGGCAGGCAGCAGGATTGAGCACCCAGCCCTGTGGTAGCAGCCTGTGCATAACCCAGCCACAACTTTGTGTCCCCTTGTTACAGCATCACCAAGGACAACTTGCCTCTTTCCCATGAATAGCAGGTCAGTTTTAAGTTGCCTGAATCATTTGGTAAAAAAATAAGCCTGAGAGTGGACCCAAATCAAATTCTCCCAGCTCAAATGCCTGTGATCACAGGGGAAACCAGAGCCCAGAGCTCAGCTTGGCTGCTCTGGGCTGTGTGTGCGACCAAAGGCAATCCCAGAGCATACCCAGCCCAATTTTCTACCAGCCAATATGGCTCATTGACAGGCACAACAGTTATTAACTGGCACCCTGAGAAGCAGCACAGACAATGAAACAAAATTAGTGCAGGTATCCCAGAGAGAACTGCAGCAGGGGAAGATGGAATTGAAAGAGATTGACAATCCTTTAACTGCTGAATCTTTCCCCAAGCGTTCTGGTTTGTGAAATTTTGCTTCTTTGCCTTATTTGGGTATTTATACAATTAATAAATAATGAGAACTAGTGACTCAGTCACATAAAAGACAGATTTTTCAAACTGCAGGTATAGCAGAGGAGTACCTTTTTGCAAACACACAAAATGTTTTGGGAATCAAGCTGTAAAATTACAATGCATGCAGCAAATCAGATCAAATCTGGATCTTTGAGCCAGGAATATTTAAATTATAACACTACTTCATCCCCCAATGAGTTGATATGTTTATTTGGCTTCAGGAAATAGAAGACAACTGGCAGTGACCCTATTCTGGGGAGAAGAGAGGGAATCTTGTGAATTTCTATCATTTTCACAGGGAAAACTCTCAAGCAGATGATGTCATTTTTGAGCATAGCACAGGTCAGGTCCACAGCCTTTGCCTGACCAGATATCTAAATCCATAATTTGGCTACAGAGGGATATTCTTTAAAGCATTGCTCAGTTTGCACCTCAGTCTTTAGTGCACTGCTGTCTGATATTAAATGATAGCCTTTGTCAGGAAACTGTCCCTTCTCATAGGTTCCTAGTTCAAGCTAAATCCTGGAGCCAGAAACCAGGCAGGAGAGTGCCTGTTCTGCCAGTATGACCCGATGCTCTGAGTGCATGAAGATTTATACTTGTCAAGTTCAGCAGCCAGGACAGGCAGTCCCAGCTCCCGCAGCTGCGAGAAGCAGCACAGCTCCTGCTCCCAGCAGCCCAGGGCAAGACACCCTTCACCAGCAGCATTTCCCTTCACCTATTTTTAGGCAGCCCTAAGTGTCTGATATGGGTGTTACTTGTTAACTACCAACTGGCTGTGAAATGTCTTTTCATTAAAAAATCCAGCCCAAGAAACTTGCCCCAGGACACACAACAAGGGAGGGCAGTGTCACAGATTTTGCAGCTGTTTGCCACCTAAATTATTAAAAATCCTACTGTCCATCCACAGTTTGCATTGAGTCCACTCCAGAAAAGCTCTCTCAAGATGTTAATGAGAAAACGGGGTAGGTGCCACTTTGGAAAAGTTTGGATTAAAGCAGAAAATAATACCTAGGTATCAAAAAAACTATCTTCAAATCTCTCAATTCAGTACCTTTTCTCCTAATTTTTTTTTTTTAAACTCTAATCCTGGAGGAGTTGAAATATTCCCCTTGCCTGAGTTAATGCTGCCAACGTGATGCTGCTGGAACTACTTACATAAATTTTCATACTACATCAATATACCAAGATTTTCTACTACGTGTAAATCAGACTGATGTTTTTGGAACAAAAATCAATTTCACTTTGCACTCTTAGGCATGGGAGGAGGGGAAGGAAAGAAAAAAAAACAACAACACAAAAATCGCCATGGAAATAAACTGCATTTTCCATCTGAAGGAATAGCACACTCTCCCTCCCACCTCTCCACTTTCTGGAGTGTTTTCTATTAATGTTTTTTTCTGCCCAGCTGTTTCCTCCCACTGTAATCTCTCATGTAATCTCTTTGCAGGTGTGGAATCTTTATACCAGCACCAAATTGCTTTTTTCCTGGCTGACAAAAAACACTTTCAGAGAGCAAAGCTTTCACCCTTTCAAAGACACCTATAGCACTAAAGGGCATGGACTCAAAAGTGTTGACAGTAAGACCCCACAGCCCCTGCCACCTCTCAGCAGCAGAATGCATTGTGCTGTGAAAATGATGAACGATCTTCAGCAGGGTGATCGTGTGTTATTTTGACAGCCAGGAGATGGAAGCTGTACCAGGTGTATATATTCCTCCAGGGAGGCAACAAAACAAGGTGGTTCAGTCCTGCTTCCCAGGTCACATCCTACATCAGCGAGCTGTTGAAAGCAATTGCTGCGGGCAGTGGCTTTACTGTCCGTCCCTCATCACTGCTCCAAACTGTAAATCTCCCGAGGAGAATGCATTACCTGGTCTCTCTGCCTGGTCACTTCCTCAGTCTGTTAGGGGATGGCTGTGTTGTAAGGGTGGGGGGTCATGAGAGCCCATCCTGCTGCCCCCACTTCTTCTTTGGCAGAGAGATCAAAATGGAAAGGCCCATAGGAGGAACAAACAGTCTCACATTGGCTTCTGTTAAAAAAAAAGAAACAAAAGCAGGAGGAGGATGAATTAGATTGGATAGCAGAGCCTGATACCAGTACCAGGAGAAAGCAGTCATTTTACTTTACATTCGGAAACACAATTTTCTGTGGCATATAAATCAAAGGAATAAAACCTGCTGCAGGCAGTAACTGTCATTTATTCCTGTAGCTGTACCTTGAAATATCCCCAAAGTTTGTTCTGGGACCAGGGAGCCCCAGTGTGCTGTACAGGAGAACACTCAAGTGCTCCCTCTAGACAAGTGGCACACAAATCCCTGAGCCGATGGGGCACATGTCACAGCACAGCACAGCATCCATGCGAGCCTACCTGATGTGTGTGACTACAGCTAAACTTCCTATTTGCTAGGAACACTGGTTTTTCAGACAGGCTTACGGACCACCACACAAAAGCCAGTACGGGCTAAATGGAGCATTGGGTGGACTTGCATTTAGCAAGTGTGGGTTGTGCCTGCACCCCCTCCCACAGCTGAGCCCCCACCAGCAGACTGAGGGTCAGTTGTGTCCCCACATCTCACCTAGCTTACAGCACAAGGCCCTAAAGCAGGAAACATATGGCTCTTCTATTCACCCTTTCCAACTTTTAATATAAAGCTTAATACAATTTCACTTCAAAATTGCAACTTCACTTCCAGAAACAGTTAAAAGAAATAAAACACCTAGAAATGGTTAATAGTAATGCTGCTACAAAGTGAGGAAAACACTTGCCTACTGAAGAATGACTGTGCACGCATTCACAGGGGAGAACGGTGGGAAAGTTCAATTATCCATCATTTGCTACATTGGGAAAATCCAGGTAGGCCCAAGTTTCAACCTATTTCTAGAGTCAAGTTTATTCAGAAGACTGCAAGGCAGGAGCTCATATTTTATGTCTGAATTCACCACAGAGCCTGCAGTCAGCCATTGAGAGCTGGAGCAACCAGCACATCTTCTCAGCTGACATAATTTGTCATTCAGAAGAGCAAATTCATCCCAAAATACTTCTGTGACCATTGCTGAGGAGCTGCGTGACCTGTGTAATCACAAGGAATTTACTGAAAATCAGCTCAGGGTGCCTAAGTCTACTCTTCTCCCCCTCACAGCTCAAGAAACTGAGGCACACAGACAGTGATTTATCCTGTGTTACAGAAGTCAGTGTCAGCACAAAGAATAAAAACTGATTAACAATTCCAGTGACAACTGCTGTTCAATGTGTCCTTAATATCAGCAAAAGAAAGAAAAAAAAACCACAAAAAACCAACATATGCAGGTCAAAGTAATTTTATTAATAACCCACAAAGAGCAAATTGCAACATTTTACTGAGAAAACCACAGGTTTTTGTACCAGGGCAGAACTTGGGAAGCTGCATACTAAAATGCCGATTATGCAAATTTGTCTCATGAACATTTTTAGACAAGAATGAAGCAGGGTTTATTTTCTTTAATTAAAACCAGAATCCTACGTAGTTCATTAGCATGGATTCAGAGCAAAATGAATATTAATGTAGCCCACCTCTCCTGATTCTACCTGCCAGAAATATCAAGGAAAAAAAAAGGTTAGAAAACGGATTCCTGAGCAACTGTAAATGCAACTAGCTAATGTCACTGCAAGACTGCTGGCATCTTTGAAAGGTCACAGAGATCACGAAAAAGGCCACCTTCAAAAAGACAAGGAAGATCTGGGGAACCACAGGCTGGTCAGCCTTGCTTCAGTCCCCAGGAACGTTACAGAATAAGGCATTATGGAAGCTGTTCCATGTATGAGAAATACCAGGCGATGGGGAGCAACCAGTCAGCACCAACACACTAAGGGTGCATTTTTCCTGACCCCCCGACTGACTCTGGGGCAGAGGGGAGACAGCAGGTGCCGTTCACCTTGACTCCAGCAAGGCTTCCACTAGCGTGTCCCACAGCAGCCTTGTAACCAGACCGAGGATTCAAAATACAAAGTGGGTGAAAAACCTCTAGGCCATTGGGCTCAAAACAGTCAGTGGTTCAAGCTTAACTGTCAGGTGGTTACAAGTGACATTCCTCAGCAGTCAGAACTAGGATGAAATGTGTTGAATATCTTACTTAATGGAAGGGAGCCCAGTCAAGGGCACTGGTTTGTCCAGCCTGAAGAAGGGAAGGCTTAAAGGAGACCTAACTACAGTTTCCCACTAGAGCAGGGACTGTGGAGAAGACAGAGACAGACTCTTCTCAGGCCTAAAATGAAAGGGCAAGAGACCACAACTGCAAACTGTCACCAGCGAGTTGGCCATGAAGAACAAACGCTTGGCCATTGGAGCAGCTAAGTGCTGGAATGGGCACCCAGACAGCTGTGGAACCTTCACCACCAGGTTTGGAAACCTCAGAGTCTTGAGCAACTTGGTCTAGCTTTAAAACTTGTATAGTACTTCACAGGATTGGATTAAATGATTTCCAAATAATTCTTCAATTTAAATTTTTCTATGATTCTGTGATTCCAGTTGCCTGTGTAAATATAAGTTTAACCAGCGAAAAGCCACTAGGCACATTTATTCTGACAGAGCTTCAGGCTGTTCCACCTGTCAGGTCTCAGACACCATTACTGTGCTTCGTCAGCCAAAAATTTCATATACTGTTTCCGAGCAGGGAAATCATCAGCCGGCCTGTTGTACGCTGTCCAGACAGGTTCTCCAACAAACAGCCTCATTGCCTTCACGTAGTTCTGTCAAAGAACAAAAAGTGACAAGTAATTTAAGAGCTCCTTTTCAAGGGATCTTCATTCTGAAGTTAAGGTTTCACTTGCACTTCTGCAGAAATTTTTGAAACCATTTTATATGGACTGAAAGCTTCATACATTCTAGAAAAACCACTACACTGCCGTTCCTGCTCCCACTTACTGCTGTGATATACTCTGTCATGACCAGTGCCTCCAGTTCAGCCAGGGACAGTACTTGTTCCTCTTTCAAAGAAGCCAGAAGTCCTGTATTATGCAAACCTTTTGCAGTGGATCCACAATACTGAGCAATGCAGCATCTAAATCCTGTTTGCTTAGTTAAAGAGCAGCAATCAGAATACCCAAGATGGCTACACAGTGCTTTTGGGGAATTAGCAGAAGCTTTGAAGTCAGACCCATAAAAACTGAATGGGGAGTGCATAAGCTTGCCAAAAAATAATGCTTACAGGAAGTGAAAAATTCTCCAGATTCCAACAGGAAAAGCAACAGCCTCTACCACCAGATAACCAAAAGTATGTCTGGTGCAAGGTACAGCCATGGCAGCAGAAAATGGGATTTCATATCCTGCAGAAGTGCTCCAAACATACAGTCATGGGGAACCCTCTTCTTCTGTCCTCGATGCTACCCACTTAGACTCTACCTATTCTGTAAAACTGATTGTCCTAGTTAGAACAGCTGGGACCAATTCATCACTGGGTGGGTATAACCCAAACCTGTGTATTCTATAGCCTTCCATGCCATTTCCCAGAAACTGTTATCAACAGAGCATTCACACCCTCTGCCCAGAGCAGCCTGACTCCTCAGGCTATAAACTAGGCGTTAAGAGGCCTGCGAGATAGGAAGATGTTCCTGTCCTCATGCCCTTTGATGGAATTCCCCACTCTGAGGGAAGGACTGAGCATTCCTGCCTGAACTGGAGAATATATAAACTTGGAGTTTTGGAACCTTTTTACCACTCGTGGGATCCAGAGGAAGACTGCAGCTCACCGCTCTCAACCAGACTGAGACCCTCGACTGGACTGCAATCACCACTTCTTGACCAGACTGCAGCAGCTTTCCCACCAGCAGGTTTCCTTTTCCCCTCTCCCTTTACTTTGGACTCGGGGTGGGGGGGGCCAAGGAACATCACTTTAGTTCATGCCCCAGGGTGCTGGGTTATACATTTGGGTTTTGTGGCTTAAACCCAATTGTCTGTCTGTATAATCGTACTTATTGTATTATTTTAATAAATTGTTATTCTGATTTATAATCTTTCTTTTGAGTTGAGTTCATTTCCCCTGCTGGTTAACTTTTAAACCAGCACAGGGTGACGGGGAACGCGAAGATGATGCCAACCTACGCACTGTGTCGTGAGGTACCTTCCCCTCCTTTTTGTTCTGGAAACGCCGAGACAGTCTCCACAGCGGAGAATGGTCCCGGAGGGGGAGAACCTTCGCTGGCTTGAGTCGTTTCTGCCGGACCGATGTTACAGTAACTCTCTTCCCCTCTGTGCCTTCAGAGGACAGCTTGGGAGAAGACGCCGTCTCCTGCGGTTCAGTGGATGGCTTAGGGGCGGACACTGTTTCTCGCAGGACTGGAGTATCGGTAACATTCGTTACCGCTGCTTTAAACCGTCCGTCGACATGAGCTCGCTCTTCCAGGGCCAGGACAGCCCTGCTATCGGTTGGTTCTCCTGCACTCTGTTTCCTCTGCTGATCCTCCGTCCAGGTCCCACCGACAGGGACCACGGAGACAGACAGCCTCCATCCCATCCTACTCCTGAGGTCTCTCCTTGAGCCCTTTGAGGACGCGGCATCGCCAATCGTTCCTCTGTCCAGGATCCACCAGCAGGATCCACGGAGAAAAAATGGCTAACTCGGAGTCCTGGTTCCAGGCGACACCTATTGACAACAGGTACACGAACACACTGCGACCAACCAATATGGTTAAACAGTGTGTTGCTTTATTAAACATACGGTGCACATTTATACATCTTCATGCTCTCGTGGGTCCAGGAATACAGTCCGATTATTGGATAATTCAGTCTGTCCACGAGTTCGTGTCTTCTGCCCATTGGATAAGGTGCAGGATCGATATTCTGCACCTGGATTCCA
>JAWMRA010000113.1:97652843-97670508 GCA_035584735.1 Pseudotriccus pelzelni
CTGAGACCACCACCCTCGACTGGACTGCAATCACCACTTTTTGACCAGACTGCAGCAGCTCTCCCACCAGCAAGTTTTTTTTTCCCCTCTCCCTTTACTTTGGACTCTGGGGGGTGGGGTGGGGGGGGCCAAGGAACACCACTTTAGTTCACACCCCAGGGTGCTGGGTTATGCATTTGGGTTTTGTGGGTTAAAAAACAATGTCTGTATAATCGCACTTACTGTATTATTTTATTAAATTGTTATTCTGATTTATAATCTCTCTTTTGAGTAGAGTTCAGTTCCCCTGCTGGTTAACTTTTAAACCAGCACACTGATAAATGCTTACCTTGCACCCGGGTGCTCAGCAATGGCAAGAATAAAGTTAGGTACCAAAAGAACTTAGCTGCAAAATGCAAGGGTCTAGAAGCACTTAAAGAATTTACTTTGCAGATGGAACTTCTGGACTAAAGCTTCTGAAGTGAACAAACATTTAAGACTTCTTGTGGATTCAACCATAACCCCTGACATTTTGTCTGTGTAAAGAAAAAGTCTAAAACCAGTAAATGTGGCTGATTCACTGTGGATCTCAAGCGGCAGATGGGAAAAATTAGGTTTTTCATAAAAGCAGCAACTCTCTTTTTTTACATGTATGATAACTGCTATCTGGACAGCTGGTTCAAAACAATACTATTCTCAAGACTTCACCAGAGATGGGATTTTGTCAAGCAGGAGACAGCACACATTTCTCCATTTTGCAGGGACAATTCTGAGGTTACAAACAAGTTTATAAAAGCCCACAGGAACAGAAACACAGATCAGGACTACGTGTGCCAATCTCACGCTCCCATTGCCAAAAATACCTTCCCAAAGCAGGTCACCTCCTGTGAAGCCAGCATCCCCTGTTGCACACAGTAGCTGCAAGTACTGGCTCTGGATTCTTAAATCCTTCTTTTCCTGAAGGTGAATGTAACACTCATGAAAAATGCCACTGCTGGACAGAGATCTGCTCTTCTATCCCCTCAAAAACACACAACAAGGCAACACAGAAGGATCCATCTACACCATCTCCACCTCAACTGACAGCAGGGGCAATTGTGGGAGGGACAGCCGCAGGGCTTGGCTGCTGTCACACCAGGTATCTACAGATGTCACGTGGCAATGACTTGCAGTTACAGCTGACTAGAAGCAGCTGGATTTGTGACCTGGAGATGAAAGGTTCAGATGCTGTGAATTATTTAGTATTTTTCATACTCCTACTTCATATTTAATATGTTTTGCTAATGAACTGCAAGTCTCAGAGCATGTAGTTACTAATGTGATATATACTCACATGGATCTGTCATCAAAATTTACGGTAATCTACAACAACATACGTTCTCATCCAGTGTAAATCGGTGATATATGCCAGCAGGGAGGGTTATCATGTCTCCTTTCTCCATGGAAATCCGTATCCATTTGTCATCCTTGTCTCGAACATCAAAATAGCCAGATCCATCTAAGATGTAGCGAATTTCATCGTCTAGGTGTAAATGTTCTTCATAAAATGTTTTTATCTAGGAATAGCAAGAATTTCTTAAAACTACTGAATGCAGGAAAACTGCAAAGAAATCTGGTAGAAACACATGGCAGAGCAGAGAAAGGCTTTGAAAGGGTAACTGTGTTTTAACTAACAGAGGAAACCAACATTGTTAACATGGCCAAGCCAGACAGACAGACCCTGTCTCAGGACACTTCTAAGCAGGCTGCTGCATTTCCTTTGGAAGACAGGAATTTCTGACATGAAACAGCAGCCCTAGCTGCACATAACCATTCTCTGAATAACAGTAATGCTGATATCTCTTTCAGAGAGAGATGGGTAAAACTTCCCACTGCAGGATTTGGTCTTTGCACTTGTTCAGTTTGATAATTTTGTGCCTTTTTATTCTCAACGTGCAAAACCAAAACAAAGCTACAGATTATCCGCCCTCTTTTATGCTTGTGTAGGACTGGATTAGCTGCATGGGGTACTGCAGCTGTGAAAATGCAGTTACTGCCAAACATGGCCCATCTACAGCAATCTGATGTAAACAGTATGTCACATCTGCCCACACACAGTGAGCCCCATCTCCAGGCACCCTCCTCCCAGGCAGCAGCAGCAACATTCTCATTTTCTCTGGAATGCTGAATTCTTTGTACATACACAGAATACAAAACATGTTTTAAGGGTTCAATTAATAGAGTTCTGAGTGCGTTAGTGCAGAGAGCAGTGGAATGGCAGGTACCATCACCCCCTGCTCAGGTCTGCGTGATATTTAGCCACACTTGTACAGGTGTCCTTGAGCCAGAACTGATCCAGCATGGCAAGATGAGCAAAAGTCCCTATGTCCTGTAAATTACGGCCCATCTTTGTGTCAAGTAGTGCCTACCCAGCAATCTGAGTTACTACCTGATTCACCTTCTCATCAATTAAAACCCAGTAACACACAATGGGCTTAAAACAAACTGGTAAATGGAAATTTAATAAAAATATTGAAGTGTCACTGGGTTGCTGTTCTCAGGTCAGAGCAACAAGCCAGCAGGTGGAGGCTGGGATGAGAAAGCTCCTTCTAGGAGGCTCACCTGAGAGGCAGGCACCCTTTGCATTCAGCTGAATATGAAATATTAATATGAAATAGGCAAGCTTCCCAAGGTAAAAAGTCTTCTTGTACAGGGAATGTATCCCTCCAGTTTCACGGGATTGACATTTACTTTTGAAAGATCTGTTATGCAAGAAGCCATTAGGATGTTTTAGCCTTCAAAGTCTATGCCCAGATGGCAACACTTGCCTTCATCCCCGAGAGGCTCTCTGAGGACA
The DNA here is from genome assembly GCA_035584735.1 of Pseudotriccus pelzelni. Classification (NCBI taxonomy): domain Eukaryota; kingdom Metazoa; phylum Chordata; class Aves; order Passeriformes; family Tyrannidae; genus Pseudotriccus; species Pseudotriccus pelzelni. Next base: position 97,655,659 of record JAWMRA010000113.1, read on the forward strand.
GGTCAGCACTGGGGGGGCCTCTCCTAATAGGAATCTTAGTTTTCAAACGAGAGTGATGGAAACGATCCTTAAAAGGCAATCCAGAAGCAAAAGGCCTCTGCTATCTTTATATTATATCAAAAGTGCTTTGTTAATGTAAAGGACTTGGGTACAGGATGTATTTTGCCCTGGAAGTGTCATCCCAGTGCCCCGCTGGGATGTGCCGCTGTCAGAAGTTGGCTGCACACTGCAGCGGCAGACCCGGCGAGGAAACCCGCACTGAAAGCGAACACCCGCCTACCTTTTCCTCGTAATTTGGAAGCTTGTCTTTATGTATGGTCACTATATCCATCCAAGAATAATTTTCTGCTCTCCGGATCTCTTTCAGGCATGGATCAGTCTCATAGTTATCAGCATCCAACTAAAAACCGGGGGGTGTGGGGAGGGGGGGAATGAAAGACAGAAAAAGCACTGCTCAGAACGGACGCCATTGCTCAAACCGCAGTTCAGGGCACTGGCGGGAGCCCGAGGCGTGTGGAGCGCCCGTCGCTCCAGGGCGGAGCTGCCACAGGGACACAGGGTACCTGCACCCGGGCCTCCCCCGCCCCGGGCTCGCTGCCCGATCCCGCGGGCTCTCCCCGCCCGTACCCGGCGGTACACGACGCCGAGGCGGCGCAGCTGCTCCAGGCTGACGGCGCGGTTCGGCTGCTGCCGGTGCGGCGCCCGCTGGTCCTCCTGGGACTCATCCATGTACCAGGCCTGCACCATCCCGCCGGCGGAGCGCTGCGCCGGGACGGGACGGGCCGGGCCGGCACGGGGAAGGGCCCGCCCCGCGGGGCTCCGGGGCCGGGCAGGGAGCGGGACGAGCCCGCCCCGCGGCCTGTGGGAGAGCCTGAAAGGGCACCCTTGGCGGCTCAGAACAGGCAGGGTCGGGTACATCGCGAAGGTGCGGCTTTCGTTTCGGTGTACGGCTTCAGGCAGGGGTAGAACAGGTCTCCCCGAGCGAGGGCTTCTCACCCCCGCCAGCCCCCCGAGATAACGCGCTGGTTGCAGCCCAGGTTACACCCGAGCGAACAGCGATCGTGTTTGCATCTTGTCTGCCCTGGCCGCAGTGCTCTGACTGAACTTAATGGTAAGACTCGAAGACCTGCACTGCAACCTCACAACATGGAAAAATAAAAAATTAATTGGGGGGTGGAAATAATGTGGTAACGTGCTGCACAGAAGCTTATGTTGTCTCCATCCATGGAGATACTCTCATCCTGGGTGACTATACGGTAAATAAACCAACAGCCAGCTAAACATGATGGACAAACAACTGAAAAACAATCCCTCCTTAGCATTTTTTCTTCCTAAAACAAGTTTCATACTTACCAAAGTGTCTGAAAGGTACCAGATCCTTTTAATGCGTAATATTCGTGTTTAAGCACCACAGGTTATCAAGCAGATCCTCCTAGAAGCTGTGCTAAGGCACATGGAGGACAGGGAAGTGATTTGAGACAGCTGGCATAGCTCACCAAAGCAAGTCCTGCCTGACCAACTCTGTGGCCTTCTGTGGTGGAGTGACTACAGCAGTAGATGAACTACAGATGCCATCTATCTGAATTCTGTAAAACCTTTGATATGATCCTCCAAAACTCACTCTAAATTGGTGAAAGATGGATTTGAGTGGTGGACTGTTACATGGAAAAGGGATTAGTTGGACGTTTGCATCCAGAGTCCTGATTGACATCAGTGCCAAGTACTGTCCCTCAGGGGTCCATACTGGGAGTGGTGTTATTTAATATCTTCATTAAATTACAGGGACAAAGGGATCAAGTGCACCTCTCAGCAAATTTGCAGATGACACCATGCTGAGTGATGCAGGTGACACACCTGAAGGATGGGAGGCCATTGAGAGAGACCCAGACGAGCTCCAGAAATGGGCCCATGGGAATATCCTGGGGTTCAACAAGATCAAGTGCGAGATGATACACCTGGATCAGGGTAACTCCTGGTATCAGTCTTCAAAACTGAGAGTAAGTTTAGATTAGACATTAGGAAGAAATTGTTTACTGTGAGGGTGGTGAGGCACTGGAACAGGTTGCCCAGAGAATGTGTGGATTCTCCATCCCTGGTAGTGTTCAAGGCCAGGTTGGATGGAGCTCTGAGTAGCCTGGTTTTTAGCACATTTTTAGAAGCACGTACAAAGCCAACCAGTTCAGTGTCAATCCACTGAATGTCATGGCTGCCAACTACCAATGCCCTACTGAAGTTCTAGTGCCCTGAAAAGAATATCTTGAATGTTCAACATCCTGTGTGGGCCCTAGAGTCCCTATTAAGAAGTACCATTTGCTTTCTATCCATTAATCAACCTTAATCTTGTAACTTTCTGCTTGGCTTTCTTCTGTCCTGAATTTCCAGAATAAGAAAAATAAACATTGGTATCAAATTAATATAAAACTCTTTCCTATTATATTTTCTATTACAATCTACCTATTAGATTCAGGTAATCAAATTGCTTGAATTCAGTAGTACACAGCTGTAATGATTTACCAACCATTACCTACACTTTTTTCCAGAGCTTCTTCAAAAAAATAATTTCCATACAGTAAATAGGATGTTCATGTTTAGCTAAAGATGTACAATAGGCAAGTTATTAGATCCCACCTCTTCAGTACACTTCTTGTCACATTGTTCTGCCTCAACTAGAGATCTGATATGGGGTAACAGGCTATTTTCCTTCAAGCCAGACTTTTCAAGTAAATGGACAGGTAACTGTGTGCATACACATGAAAGAAACAGAGGGGAAAATCTAATCAGTGACTTCCTTACCCCTAGAGGAGCTTTACTGTGCAGGTTTGGAAGAAAGGAAAAAAGTAAAAATCCTCACTGATCTCACTGGCTAACTACTAGCTAGCCAGTGTCTTCCTTCTACCACAATCTGTATGACTAAATACGTAAGACCTCATACTTTGCCTCAATACTTCTCTTGCATTATCTTTACTAAGTAACACGCTTCTGCAGCTCTAACCATTCTGTACAGCAATTAACAAATAGAAAACCACTTCAGGTGACTTCACGGTTAAGGCCTACTATTCAATGGTACAAAGGTACCATACAGAGAAGTTGACACAGATAACACACCAAACCTGTTTGCTCTTCCTGTGTACTTGTATAGAAAAGATAAGTATGTTGATTACTGGTAATGACTCTCCCAGTCAAGTGCACGTAAGTCATTCCATTAATCTCAGCATTGACTGGAAAAAAATGAAGTCAAACACTTGACATCTGGTAGATCTGGAGAGGCCAATCATCTTCTAGTTCCATTTCAGATAGAATTGATCCGGTTATGGGATAAGGATAGAATCCAGACCAGTGGGTCCTTGTCCCCGATTTGTAGTTCCCACGTGCCAAGTCCCACAGGAACGAGATGCAGACACAACGTGCAGGTTGAAGGTCAAAGCTGATCTGGTTTATTGGGCAACATGGTGGGTTTATAAGGGCAGAAGAGGCGGAGTCTGGGAGAGTGGACACCTGGACTTGGGATTGGTAAGGTAACATAAACCGCAGCGGAAGAGGAGGGTGGTCCAGAGCCAGGACACAGGGGATGGGCCAGGGCGGCTGTTTCCCAGGTAGCCTGCTCTGCAGGGGGCTGCCAGCATCTCTCCAGAGAGAGATGTCCTTGTCTCCAACATAGAATGGCAAATTATTACCTTTGGAACAACACTGAAGAGGAACTAACAATGCTAATAAGAACTAGTATGCATAGAAAACCTCCTTAATGGAGACAGAAAGCCAGAGACAAAGAGCTTGGACACGAAGCAGGTGGAGACAGGAAAATAGTAAAAATTCATTGTCCGAGTTTTCTTGTGACCTGGCTTTTTACTTTGTTCATGCTACCTTGCAAAGTAACATGACAAAATCTACAGGTGCTATAACTGATGTTACTGTGAGGCACACAAAGGTGAGTGGTACAAGCACATCTCTGAGGCAGATACTGCCACACTAGAATGCCAAAGTGGATCAGTAGACATCTGTGTTAGGTAACCTCTTACCAGATCAACCAACAAAGTCTCCCTGCCCCCAGCTATTTTGGGCTGCAATATATCTGTCTGTACAAAAAAATAATTTATTTTGCTAAAAGGAAAATACAGAACATTTCCATTTAATATTACTTGTTTAGAAGCCTGTCTTCATGGTGAATTCGTAAGTCTACAAGAATAGGAACACTGACCCCCACAGCCCTCTCCATAAAATGGAAAAAAACCCCAAATATTCAATATCAACTAAATATTGTCTCAATTGTAAAACAAATGCAACAGAAGAAAATGCGTGCTTTTTCTTCCCAGAAGTTGGTATATATTTAGTGCTTCAGGCCAGAACGAAGTACAGTTCAAAGTTCCACTCCAAAACAATTACAGCAGCTGTCACGTTAGGCCTTTTTCTCCCATTGTAACAGTCTCTAGTCCCAGTACGTCAACACTTTGGTTTACAAGCTCCTTCTCTTGCTAGTCTATCAGCTTCTTCATTTCCTTGGAAGCCAGCATGACCAGGAATATGCATCTGTCAGGACAAAAGTATAGGAGTGTTAGATATGCAAGAACCAAGAAGAAAGTATATACATGAAATTTGATCACACAACACTCTTTCATTCAAAGTACAGCACCACCTCCTCAGAGGCCCTCACCTCACATTTAGCCCTTAGGTGTTCTTCCCAGGGATTTTCATAGTCTGTCTTCCTGAAGGAAAGTCTTCCCAAATTTTGAGGATCATCTTTATGAGAAGTAGTGAATTGGACAAGGATCACCTAACCTAGCCTTTAAGAAATGCAGACAACAGCTGCAACTCAAAATTCCCAGTTTTGGGGAAGAGAGAAAAACCCATCAGCATTCAGTAATTAAACTGAGTTAATCTTTTCCCCAAAAGCCAGAGACCTCTATTCGACTAACAGCGTTGGTGGTTACAGCACTCAGTTAAGACACAGAAACAGGGTATTAAAAGAATCTCTCAAATTTCAGATGTCTTAACTGTTCATCCTTCAATTAGGAATGCAAAAAGCTTTCAAATCTAAGCCCATTCTTGTCAGAAGTAAGGGTGGTGGAAGAAGGTGAGGAAGAAAATCAAGCTTGCTATTTGACAAGATCTGAGAGGAGACAAGCATGAAATATGTGTGAGATGGTATTAGGTTTGCATGGCAATGCTTTGGTACCACGTGGGGGCTGCAGGGGTTGGCTTCTGTGAAAAGGCACCTGGGGCTGCCTGTATCAGAGAGCCAGATCCAGACAGCTCCAAAATGGACCCACAGTTAGACACAGCTGAGCCCATCAGCAAAGCTGGTGCTCTTCTGTAATAACATGTTCAAGAAATAGTAAAAATGCTTCACACCAGAGAGAGGAGTGAGAATACCTGAGAGGAACAACCTGCAGACACCAAGGTTACTACAAAGGAGGGGGAGGAGATGCTCCAGATGCTGTAACAGATTCCCTGCAGCCCATGGTGCAGACCATGGTGAGGCAGCTGTGCCCCTGCAGCCCACGGAGGTCCTTGGTGGAACAGAGATCCACCTGCAGCCCATGGAGGACACCACACCTCAGCAAATGGATTACCATAATGACATATAGGCACACAACACTCCTCCTGAAAGAAAAACTGAATCTCTTCGACTCGGGAAGGGTTTAAGAAGTGTGCATAAAGCACTATCTTTTCATTATGTAAAATACTCCATGAGCAACTAAATTTAGTTGGTCTAATTAATCTTAGTTTTGAATTATTACACTTTCTTCTCCTCAACAAGTAATAGGAGTAGTTATTTAAAATCTAGTCAGCCTTTAAATTGGAGTCACCAACTCTGTAGCAGAGAACAGCATGAACAGAAGAGTATCTGCAGTAGATTTCCCATAGAAAATGTGCACATTAAAGATCTACATGATCGTGTTCTCCACAGGGTAAAAGACAGAAGCATATTAAATATTCAGCTAGGAGCTGCAAAATCAACGGTACACAGATTTATTTCTAGAATCAGTGGTCTTATACCGCAGTTAGGCTAAAAGTTAGAAGAGGGAAGATATTCCCTACAATGTTAAGCACTGATGTTAAGAGGTTACAGAAAAATACATTTTACCAGAAATACCTGTACTACTTTACTGGAGAGCAAAACAACTTAAAATAGTTATTTTAAAGAGTTTTCTGTACCATTTTTCTTAGAATAAACACAGTTAAGGTATAGAAAACTAGAGTCAGTTTATTTGGTTTACACACGCTCAGTTTTCCCAGTTTAAACTGTTAAAAACTGTTATAAACTGTGATTGAGTTACTCCAATGAACCAGCATCTTAGAGAATTCTGAAAAGCAAATCTAGAAATTCAGCAATGACACAAAAAGGCACAGTTATGTTTTAAGGTTAGATTTCCAGGAACAGAAGTTTCATTTGCTACCAACATTAACAAACTAAAAATAACTATGGCAGGCATTTTCTAAGTAGTAATACGAGAGAGAAAACAAATATAAACATTCTTTTAAATAAATGAAATACTGGTTCCAAGAGTCTAGAATATGTTGCTAATTTGCTTTAAATACAAAAAGCAGTTTCCCTGTATTTATGGTTTTATCTATGGACAAATAATATTATGCTCTACAAAATTCTTAGTTATAAGACATGTGTTTAAGATGTAATTAAAAATAAGAAATTAGGAACTTACCCACTGAATTTCTATGTCTTTTGATAGCTTATCAAGTCTTTCAAAATCTTCTTTATTTATTACACTTCCTCCTGAACTTGTTCTCCAGCCATTTGTCTTCCAGTTGTCAACCCAACTTGTAATACCTATGCAAAGGGAGCATCACCATAAAAATGCTATTAAGGAATCCAGCAAGGATCAAGATGGAGCCAACAGCCTTTTAACAAGACAGTAACTCTGTACAAGTCTCAGGCAAAAACAGTGGAGATAGAAGATATTCTTGTTTGGTTCTCTATTGCTGTCTTTCAGGATTGTATTTTTCCATTATTAGTTGAATTACCCAAACACGTTTTCCCAAACAGGTATTTAATGTAAAGACTACAATCTTATACATGCATTACACCAAAATTATCTCATGAACTTCAGTCAACTGAAGCCAAGGATATGCTTGATGGTACAGTAAGCTAGAACAGATCTACTGCTCTGTTTAGAGAAATCGAGGAGACACATGCATAGGGGAAACACAGATGGCCAGCTGTTTTATGGCTTCTGCACACTAAACAGAATCCTTCAGAGAAGGACCATGTAAGCAGATTTCTACAGAACTTAACATTCTGTCCATCCCTTACTGACCAGAAGATTTACTATATTACTCCTTAAATAAGGATCCCCTTTTTTTTTTTTCTTTAAGATCTTCACTGGCGTGGACAATGTAAGACATCCTTACTCTCTTCACAACAAACAGACCTGAACCAAATAGGAAATCACCAATCTTGCAAACAAAACCTACTAAAAAACAAACCACATCCATTTGTATTTAACCACAAGTCTCCTTCTCCGGTATTTTAAAAAATAATTCTTAGACACATTTACAGAATAACTTCAGGTAAACAAGAATGGAACTTGTACCTCAGTGACCCAGAATGCAAGAGCAAACAGCAAGCAAAAACAAAGAGCAACATTTATCTTTCAATCAAAAGTTGAAGTTTTTAATGTTATTTAAAAAAAAAGAACACAAAATAAAACCTCCAAAGTGATCCGAAAAGAGAAAACACATGTACTCCCTTTGTAAAATTGTGACATACAAAAAAAAATACATATGCAGTTCAGATTATTGCGGGAACAAAATCTGAATATGTTGAGGAAAGAGGAAGAAGTTTTATTCAGAAATTAAGTGTCATTGGCTACTTCATATGGTAATTATAAGGAATAAAATTAAATTTTCCAAATCTCTGGATAAAGGTGAAACTTTCAGTACCTCCTTTGAGCATATATCATCTCTGGCTAGTCTTCCAGAGTAGCCTAAAAGCTGGGGAGCAAGGGAACTTCAACATACCTCACACGTGTGTGTTAAGACAGTCTCTCCAATCCAAGCAAAACAACAAAAAACCTAGAGGGTTACTACACCAACTTCTAAGTAATCACCTGAGAACAGCCTTAACAGTGTATACATGAATGACATTTTTTCTAGACCTTGTGTCATACTGAACATCTCAAGACAAAAATCCTGTGGCTACTTCTGTCAGTCTTTACTGTAACAGGCATTTTGACACTACTCGTATTTCACACAGGCAATGTCTGAGGATTTTAAGTGTTTCCCCAGGCAGTTATGAGCACAAAGTTATACATTCTCTTCCTTGTATCCCTCTCTCCAGGACTCAGCACGTTCTGTGGGCCTTATGTAATGAAAGAGCATGCAGCATGTCTTTAAGTATCAGGAAAACTAAAAGCATTAACTTACCATTAATAGTGAACTTGCTATCAGTGTAGATTATTAGTTTCTTGATGTTTTGACTCTTGGCTTGCTCTATCGCTTTGCAGGCTGCCTTAGGAACGTTTCAATACAGTCACAGTTCAGAACAGGATTTTGACCACATGCAATTAAAATACCAACAAAGTGCCTGATGCTAACACAGAACTATGAAGAGTATTATTGTTATCTCCCCACCAATGGTTACCAACACGCTTTAGAGGATCCAAAATCATGCATGCAGATGACACCTTTATGATTCAGGCAAAGAGGCAGCCCCTTAAGTTTCACTGGCAAAAAAACCCACAAAACATTCTGATGTTCAACTCTGTGCCAAAAGAACAGCTCTCTGCTCCATTTTCCATCATAACCTCTATCAACTGCACACCAAGTTTTAGGCCTTTTCTCCTTAGCTAGGAGGAAGGATTCGCATCGGTTCCAGCAGTCTGGAACTCTTAACAGGTTGGAGTTTTATTTAGTGCTCTGAAATATAACAGGCAGACGTGGCTGGGTGAGGGTGTAGAGATGAAAAGCTCTTTAGTGACAAGTTTGACTGCTAGCTCACCAACACTACCTCTACTTGTCTCTCAGTAAAATTAACTTTTTATAGTTTTTAAGTTCAATTCTCCATTTGAGTTCTTTCCCAAACATGTAATGTGAGATAGTAGCAGTACCATATTAAAAGGAGATGAGAAGGGAAGACTAAATCTGTGGTTGCCAACAGAAGTTAGTCAGAATCCTAGAACTGTATGTTATATTTATCTGAGGATTATGACACTCTGATCCTATCATCCTAAGAAGCTGATTCTCCCCTTAACCTCTACTCAGCAACCCTTAGTCTAAAGTCTGAAACAAACACATTAAAAATGCAAGGCAATCAATACATATTTGAGCCAGGCTTTCCTAATGTAAGGCTGTTTTAAATAGCTGTGCTTGATGACATTTGGGAATTCTCAAGGTGAATTACCTTGTTCAAAACCAATAAAGACCAATAAAACTTGAAGAGAACTATTTCTTTCAAGTCATAACTGTGGATATTTTGTAGACTTCCCTCACTGCTCCATAACCAGTTTCTGAAGACTAGAGTTGAAACAGTCATGAGTATGCTAGTGAAGTCTAACATGGCGAAGTATTTCAGAACATTTTCTACTTACATGTATTTCTGCTCTTTGATTAGTCTGCCGTCCAGGAAGTCTCTCACTGGTATTTCTGTGTCCAAGGAATGAATAGTAGATTAGTTACCCCAAATATTCACAAAAGTGGATAATGACTACACATTAAAAAAATAAATACTAGAGATACTTTTCTTTTTGTAAAGGAGAATGAATATATTCCAGCTCTAGCTTCCACCTGCACTGAGCAATCTGCACATTTGGACCTGCCATCAATGTGCAATTAAATTCATAGTCTTCCGTGCACATCTACTTCTATTTTAAAACTTTCTGCATTATTTGAATTATAGCTTCAGCCCCATAAAATATTTGTTCCAGTTGATTTTCCCCAGAAAATATGGTTTCTCTTTTCCCTTCAGTAACTCATTAGTCTCAAAACACTGTCATAATGAGTCTCAACAGCAGTTTCATATTTAAAAGGAGGCTAATATTGTAAACTACATAAAAACAGTAATATATTAATTAAAAAAAAAAAATCTATCCAGCTACTTACAAAGGGTGGCCTGGTCCCCAGTAGACACCTATTCCAGCACGTGCCCTATTACGTCCATTACCTGAGCAACAACCGTCTGTATAAACAACTGCAAAGTCACCTACAAAAAAAATTACCAAAATCAGAAGTTCAAGCACTCCTTCAAAGACACAGACTCTTTAAGCTGAAAGAAATGTCTGCTGGCACATTAAACCCCAAAACTTCCCTTCCCAGAGAGCCCTTCTGAAAGTTAACTACAGAAGCCAGGTGAATTAGTAGCGCAGAACACCAGAAGTCCCCCTGCAGCTTCACACCCTCACTGCTGTCAAACCAGTCAGCCTTAAAACAGCTTCTGTCCCAAGTCCCATACTTCTTGCAATAGTCCCTGTCTTCTTCAGCCAACCTCAGAAGTTCCCACCTATGTCTGTATATTTAAATATAGTCTGCAACCCAGACTTATAAGATCACACCTATAATGATATCATTAAGCTGTATCTTGCTATCAGTTGAAGCCAATTAAAATTACACTGAAAGACAATGTGAAATAATCACATTTCCATTTTTAAAAGAAAGAGAGGGCCTAATGCTGCCATACAGAAATCTCCCTGAAAGCTTTTTAATAGTTTTACACTTATTGCTTATGAAAGAGTGCAAAGAAACAAAAAGAATTAAAGGACTTATCAAAGACCTCACCCATATATGAAAATTTATCTTCACTGACTGTTGGCATTGAGCATGTTGAGAATAATTCATCATGTTTTACACGCTTAGCAACCTGTTCTTCATTTGTAGACTGTTCGTATGGCCTTTTGCACGTACTGCAACACAGGGATTTTAGTTCCTCTCTCTGGCTACCATTTTCCTGTGTTACAGCTGGAAGACAAAGTGCACCTTTCGAAAAACAGAAAAGATAAAAGTTCAACACATACAAGATGCAGTTTTATTTGGACTAATTCTAGAGACAACAGTGGTTATCATCTGTTAGCAATGTTAAGTCTGTTATCTGACATCATCCCGAGCTATTAGGGAAAAATACTATAGAATACAGCAGTCATTCTTCATCCTAGATCAAACTGAAGAGGTGACACACATGCAACGGCCCTTAAAAAGGACACGGTACAAGCACTGTTGTCCAAGCAGCCACAGAAACGTTTTCACTGCACTCGCACATCCACCGCCGTGTCGGTACCGCCAGTGACAGGACGAGCAGGAGCCGGTGCCCGCCCGGGCGGGCCGAGCCCTGTCCCGCTCCCGCCCCTCCCTCAGCCCCGGCGGGACGCGGTACCTGCCGGCTCGGGCTGGGGCTGCTGCTGTCCCGGGAGTCCGCCACGCACGAAGGCCCAGGCGTCCTTCTCGCTGGCGAACTTCTTGAAGCTGGCGGAGGGGAACTTGTTCACCTGCTCCTGGCACTCCGCCCTGCAACAGAGCGGGCGGCGGTGAGGCGCGGCCGGGCCGGGCCGGGCCGGGCCGGGCGGGGCGGGCTCCCGGCGCGGCCGTGGCTCACCAGGTGCGGTAGACTCCGGTGCGGCGGCCCGAGCGCACCGCGTAGAACATGGAGGCGGCCTTGGGGGCGAAGCAGGGGCTGAGCAGCGCCACCAGCCAGCGCAGCATCACGGCCCCGCCGCCATCCGCCCGCCCCGCCGCGCCTGCGCGTCACCGCGCCGCTGCCCGAGGGATCCTACGGGCCGGCGGGCGGGACAAAATACCGGAAAGGCCCAGGGCGGGGGGCTTGCCCGGGCTTGCTTTTCCTTTGTTTTTGTTCCCTCCCCCCGACAGTAGCTGTATTTTACAATCCTAAATCAGCTGTTGTTTTGGGCGTGGGTCACGAGGCATGTGAGATCGCAGTGGTTTAAGCAAACGACCTCATTCTGGAAGGTGCGTCGATATGTGTAGCATGTCCAAAAGTCGGAGGCTGAACGAAGTCATTAAGCGGGTTCTTATCCTGCTGTTCAAATCAAGGGCTCCATGAAAGCGTGTTCCAGCCGAGCCTTGTGTCGAGATGGCCCCTGAAGTCAGGACAAACACCTTCACAGAATCACAGGATCGTTAGGGTTGGGAGGGACCTCTGGAGATCATCCAGTCTAACCCCCTGCTAAGGCAGGGTTACCTGGAACAGGTAACACAGGAACACTTCCAGGTGCGTTTTGAATGTCTCCAGAGTGGGAGACTCCACAATCTCCCTAGGCAGCCTGTTCAGTGCTCTGCCACCCTCAGTGTAAAGTTCTTCCTGATGTTGAGGTGAAACTGCTTGTGTTTTAGCTTACAGGCATTGCGCCTTGTCTTGTTACTGGGCACCACTAAAAATGCTCTGGTACCATCCTCTTGGCACCCACCTGTGAGATATTAATGTGCATTAATTAGGTACTTGTCCGAGCAGGTTGAACACCAGCTGCAACCTGTTGCCACGTATCCTCATATCTGGAGTGTCGTGTGCTGGAGACCAAAGTGGGGAGGTGTGGGTATGTGCCAAATTCAGTGCCTCAACTGAGCTGCTGGCAAGATCAAAGTAGTGAAGATGGGGGCACTGGTATGGTTGCCTCCAAAAACAGCCCAGTATGTATGTGCAGCTGGATTTCCCTCGTAGCCCCAACACAGACGCACTGAAAAGCTGACCACAATGAGGCAGAGCTGCAGAGCGCTGTGTTCTGATTTACAAGGGAGGCCCAGTAAAATGCCAAGAATGTGAAACACTGGCCTGGTTGATTTTGCCTTCAATTGTGAAGACAACACCACTGTGTGTATCAGCTGGATGACACTTTTCTCTAAAAAAACCCAAAAAACAAAACAACAAAACACAAAACCGAAGAGCTTATGCATTTGAGAGGCCTTGGTGGAATACAGAAACAATGTGGTCAGGGCTGTATCTGAATATAATTAAATGCGTTTTTCTTGCTTCCTCCAAAATGTTTATGAGACTTCATATTATTCTTACAAAATGTTTATGTCTGCTTTTCTCAGATCAAGATTATTTACTCTGTCTCTGTAAAGGTCTCCACTGAGACTTCTCACTACTTCCTGTCTGTGATATTTTTGTTTTATTGCTCTTGGTTAGCTTTTCTTTAATTATGGTTTTCTATAGTAGAAGGCTTTCTTATTCCTTACAAGTTTGTACATTTTCATTACTTGTAGTTTTCTTTGGTTAATACATACTAAAGGAGCAATGAGCAATAAGTCATGGGAGAAGTAAGCAGAAAGAGAAGACCTTCTGTTACGCTCATTAATACTCTGTTTAACAGATTCATACATCAAATTTACATGCAAGGACCTAGCAGAAACTCTCCTACTGTCATGACCAACTTGCAGAACTCAGATTCAAACTGGGAAAAAAAAGAAGACTTTTGAAGTCCACTGAGTACCACACATACCCTTTCATTGCTTCTTCTCCCAGCTGGTAAAATTGAGGCTGCATTGGACCATCCAGCCCTACCTTTACTGTTGCATCTCCATTGTTGATTCTTCTGGGCTGCTGTGCTGCAGTGGCAGGAGAGAAGGATCCCTTTCCTCATATGACAGGTGGCATTTTTGCTACGGTGGCATTTAGCACTGGTAGGCTAAGCCATACCTGTGCTTGCTTTGTGGTACTTCCTCTCTAGTTGCTGTAGGACTGCTGGACTTGGGGGGTTTCCAGTCAGCCTGGGTCAGAGAGGACGTTTTGAGCTCTGTAACTCAGTTTTTTGAAGTGGGTGTGAAGAGACTTGCCAAGAAGTGAACTATTTAGTTCCCACCTGCAAAGCTGAAGCACTCAGTCGCAAAAGGTCTCATCTGAATACAGAATAATGTAATTTTATGTATGGATAGGACTTTAAGCAAGTTTTGTAAATGATTTAACACTTGTAGTCAATGTCATACTAACACAGGGCAACCCTGTGTAGCCACTGCAGAATAAGCTAATCAGATACACAAATCTAGCCAATTTTTGCCAAATCAAAGCTTGCACAAGCACTTCTGCTACCACAGCTTACTTAAGTGCTGGAAATGATGGCTAAGGGAAAAAAAAGGAGAGCAAGTGCCCCTATTTTGGTGGAAACATGGTGGCACCACGCTGAATGAGAGTGGTCATTGAGCCATACACGGCAGTCATGTTTTACAGTTTCTAAGGGTCCCATGTTTCTCTCTCACACTAAAACCAAAACTGGTTTATTCATTTATTAACAAATTTTCTTAGCAGCCATTGCTGTATTTGTAACAGTCTGCAGGAAAAAAGGACTTAATATATGTATGCAAAAATACACTCATCACTTTTAAGTAGAGGCATGTGTCTGTAACAACATTTTTACTTAAATTCACCGTGAATCTTAGCTGAGTACTTTGTCCCACATTAATACATGCAATGTACACATTAGCAAAGCATTTTAATCTTTGACAAATATTTTAGCTTGAAATGTTTAACCATAATGTGGTTCCCCACATATAGTTTTAAAGCAGAATTTGATGTGACCTGAATCAAGCATTTCCTATTTAAAACTGAGCTTTCAGCTGGATAGGTCACTAGGTAGTCACTTTATTTAGCACACCCTGCAAATGTAAGTTATATTTTCATCTCATTACCAAGACTGAAAATATAAGACAGAAAAATAAGGTATTTTTTCTTCCTTCTCAGAACTGAGATATTGCAGAACAAAATACTTGCCTGTACTTCAGTGCAAAACTGTGTGTCAGTGAAGCTGCAAAGCAGTAATCCCCTGTGCTGGTTTAAAAGTTAACCAGCAGGGGAATTGAACTCAACTCAAAAGAGAGATTGTAAGTCAGAATAACAATTTATTGAAATGATACAATAAGCACGATTATACAGACAGACAATTGGTTTTAACCCACAAA
>JAWMRA010000113.1:97670608-97705595 GCA_035584735.1 Pseudotriccus pelzelni
GGAAGGCTATAGAATACATAGATTTAGGTTACACCTATCCAGTGATGAATTGGTCCCAGCTGTTCTAACTAGGACATCCCCCAGCATCATCCCAGCCTTCAGTCAACCCTCAGAGGAACAGCCTATCCATGAGCTTTAGAACCTGTGTGGTTGTACAAGCCTTGTTCAGAGAAGTGAACTGGTAATAGACTCAGTTTTGCTTCCAGTTCTGGAGTTACTATGACCCCAACAAGCCTTGCCATCTCTCTGTTTCTTCCATGTATTATATTACTTATTATTATATTCATAACATCACCATACCTTATCCTATTGTTGTTGGGATACTTTTGTTACAGACCTAATTAATTCTTTCCACTTCTTCACCCTGCCCATTCTGAGTCTGCATGGGATAAGAATCTTGTTAATTATGTTACTTTGTAGTGACGTAATTTTTTTTAAAGATCACATGCCCACAGTGATTCTTGAAAATCACTGTCAGCTGCGTTGGATACCAGGCATTATTGACTGAGTAAAGGCCACATAGACCTTGACACTGCATCCTTCTCCTAATGTAAATTCAGTGTCTCTCTACACCTTCTGTCATTGCTGCTATGCAGCATCCTGGTCTATTCAGTAGCACTAACAGATGGAGGTGGGAAGCTATAGGCACGTTGCAACTTCATTAATGCTCTGAACAGTCTAGTTTTGATCTATTCACACACCACCTATTTTCTCCCCCTCGTAAATGATTTCACAGTATAAACTGACTGCAGACTACTGGACTGCCGAGATGATTACTTATTATCTTTCTCTTTTTTTACTGTTCAACCAGATCCAGATCACTCCTGTTTAGCCAGTTTCCAGTCTCTATAGGTACTAATCCTGGCCATCAGGATGAGCTGGGCAGTTTTTTCCATTCACTGAATTCATGCTAGCAGAGAAGAGTGGCTTGGGAGAAAAATGGGTACTGAACAATCTGCTTTTCTGGCTATCAGAAATTTAACAAAAAGCCCACAAATGTTAGAAAACATGACCGGTTGCCTACTGCAGATGCTGAGGTTGTTTAGCTTGGGGTGCTGGTGGTCTTTGTCAGTTTTTTGTTTCCAACAAGAGCTTATTACTCCATTACTGCATTTTTTTTGTTTTAAGTAACAGACTTCACAAACACCATTACACAATAACAGTGAATGTGGTGTTACAAGCTGAAGTTGACTGCTCTTAGAGTTATCGAGGAAACCTGACCACAGAACCAGTACTCTGAACTCCACCCCTGGGTCTAACCTCTCTGGACAGCGTGTGCCAAGAGCTGCACACCTGCCTCTGAGTGGGGACCCTAAATCAGCCAACAGGGAAGTGCCAGGGTGGGGATTTTCTGTCCAGGCAAGGTTTTAGCTTCACTTCAGATGTGCAGCCAAGCACTTCCACCTGAATCAACATGAAAGTCACTTCTTTCAGAACTAGAGTACAGCTTTCTCTTTTTGTCAGTGGTCAACCCAAGTGTTATTAGAGCCTTCTTTGTTAGATAATAACACAGTAGATAATAAAAAGTGCTTCAAGTGCTGACAGAATACTTCAAGCCCCGAACTCTCACATCTTGAATTAGTTCCTGAAAACAGCTGAAGACTCAGGCTTTATTTCTAGTCTAACGACAGTCCAGTAACTCTGATTGGTGTGACGCTGCCTTAGCGGAAGGAGCCAAGAGGTCGCGTTTATAGAAGTAAACCAAATCAAAGCCCAGGCACGGCCCTGTGCTGGCACTCGATCATCCACACTCCCTGGCTGCCATCGCAGGCCCTGGCACGGCTCTGGCCGTGTCTCCCCAGCACAACGTCCCGCTGGAGACCAGGGGTGACTGCACCAACACTGCTCCAGCAAATCTCCTCTATCTGGAAAGGCATGAGCATCCCTGGTGTGCGCCCAGGCCGCCACACTAACGCGGAGCGGTGAGACAGAGAGGGGACGACAAACACCGCCCGCTCCCCCGCCGCTGCCAGGGCCGGTGGCCACCGCTCTGCGCAGCCCTGGCGGGCGGGGAGACCCGCGAACAGAGCCGCTGAGATCCCGGTGACTCTCTACAGGAGCAGCATCTCCACACCACAGGCCGGGAATTCCGCCTGTGAGGGGAGCGGCGGGGCCACCTCACGCCGCCTGGGCCCACGAAAAAGCAAGTGGCTTGGAGTAACCCAGAGACAAACCGGAAAACTCTTTTCTAGCCCCTCCTTCGCTCCCTGCCGCAGGAAGCGCATCCCCAGGAAAGGCTGGGGGAAACTCCCACCGCCCGCCCTGCGCACATGCCAAGCGCGGCCGCCGTGCCAGCACTCTAAATGTCCGCTCGGGCTTCGTAATAGCGGAAGTCGGGTGTGCTCGCAGGGCACGCGGCCATCGCTCTGCCCTTCTTCCGGGTCTGGCTTCACCCCAGCGTGGGCGGGGCGAGTGCCTTCGCGGGCCGCGATCAGCGCGGGTCTCGCGAGAGCTCTCCCTTTTCCCGGCCGGCGCGGAGCGAGGTGGGTGCCCGGGCCGGGGCCGCCGTTCCGTCCCCGGGGCTGCGGCGATACCGGGCCGGGCACGGAGCGGAGCCGCCCGCGACACCCCCGCGGGGGGATGCGCCCGATTACCGCCTACCCAGCGCCCGATGGCCGCCGGGGCGCCCCGCGCCGGGAGGGGGGCCGACGGGGTTTTCCTCCACCCTCCCCTGTTGGCGACCCGGGGGAGGCGGGAGGAGGAGGCCGGGGCTGGGAGCGGGGCCTGGGAGCGCCGCCCGAGCGCCTACTGGGAACACGTGGGGCTCCGGGAGCGGCGGGTCCGCCTCCCTGGGACTCCCGGGGCCTCGGAGCGGGCCCGCGGTGGGCAGGCCCCGCTCCCGGGACCGTGTTCCCGTGTCGTGGTGGCACCGCTTGGAGCGGCGTGATGGGGCTGGCGCGGGCCCTGGAGCGCTTTGGCTTCGCTCTGGAGCGTCTGGCTGCGCAGCGGGATTGCAGAGTCCTGGTGGTAGCAGGTGACATGTGCCCGGTCACAGCCGAGGTGTTCTTTTGCGTTGCAGAAAGGCCATGTTCAGCTCTAGCGCCAAGATCGTGAAGCCTAATGGCGAGAAGCCAGATGAGTTCGAGTCTGGTATATCCCAGGTATGTGTGTGGCTTTTCATTCTGCTGTTTGGTAACTCATTGGAAGTTATGGAGACAGCCTTGTGACAGTTATCCAGAGCCTAAACTTTGAGGTTGAGGCTGTCTAAATGTTATGTCTTTCCTAGTTTTACTTAGGAACTGGGCCGGTTAGCCTCTGTTCCCAACAACTGAACTTGTTGCATGTCAGTGTGACTTACAGGAAGCTAAATCTTTGATATTGGCTGTGGTAAAAAGTTTATAGCTGCTCCCTGGCACTGTGGACAGGCTTTGGGCTCAAGGGTTCTTATGAATTGAAACATATGAAATGGATTATTTTGCAACTTCACTTTTCTAGGCTCTGCTGGAGTTGGAAATGAACTCCGACTTAAAGGCTCAGCTGCGGGAGTTGAACATCACAGCAGCTAAGGTAGGTTGGACTTCTCCACAGAGAGCTGCATGGGGACTTGCTCTGCGTGTGTTTAATTTTTGTAAATGTTAACATAGTAGATGAGTGATATTTTCAGCCCTTTCTTACGGCCTGTGGTGTTTTTATTATCTGCTGTTGTGTTGTCATCTTCTGGTATTTGCGTTTAGCACGTAGGGTTTTGTAATAGTGTTTTCCTTGGGTACTAGTCTGAAAAGTCATTATAAAAACTTAACTAGCAGTTTGGTGTGTTAATAAAAGTGTTTGAAAATGGTTGTTCTACTTGCTGTCTCTGCAGACTGGATTTGGGGTCTGAAACTGCCTTTTTGCATGTGAATATTGCTGAAAATGTAGGTGTTGCAGAAACTTTGTCAGGAGCGTCAGCTGTCATACTCTTCATAAAATCAGTTTGTTGTGAATTTGTTATGCACCAAGTAATAGATGGCATGTGGATTAGGCTGATAGGCTGACCTGGTCATGTAGGTTAGCCTGCTTGTACACTTCAGTGTTAGTTCGTACAGCCAACTGAAACCTAAAGATAAAAAAGGAAAAAGACAATTAGTGGAAAAGGAAGAAGAAAAATAGTGTTAGCCCGGGGGACTGGATGGCATCAATGAAGCTGGTCACTGCAAACAGAAACTTAAGTAAGCTGCTTTTGGTTCTTGCCCTGGCCCACCAGTACAGACACTGGGGCATGGCTGCTTAGAGTGGAGTTAAAGAATCTGGCAGTGCAGAAAGCAGCTTGGTGTATGAGTTCAGGGCCTTGCCTTCAGAAGAACCACATCTCTGCTGACTGAAGTACAGCAATGCGAGCTGTCCTCAGGGAGGGGCTTTTAGAAACGTCCCTGTTATTTACTAAGGTGCTTGATTTTATTTGTAAGAAATCTTCTGTGGGCGTCTGAATTGGCTTATGTGGGAATGTGGCTGGTGAAAAACAATCCATTTTTCCATTCTGTTGGAGAATGAGGATGTCTCTGCAGCCAGGTTCATGGGAAAAGTGTTTTGTAAGCTATACAGACTTTAGGTTTGATCAGTTGGAGAATTTTGGAGAATAAACCAGGAGAAAGGTAATGTGTGTTGGGGTGTTGTAATCCTGCTGGCATTTGGAGGAGAAGGAAATGGTTTGATTGAGTAGTGATGCAGGCCTTGGGAAGTGGTAGATAGGGTATTTCCGTGAAGCAGTAGCTCAAAAGTATGAGATTTGTTATATTAAGCTTTGCCTACAGTCTGCTTTAGAGGCAATTAATTTTTGGAAGTTTGTATCTGCATGTAAGCTCTATTGCAGATGTGGCTGTAAGCATTCAGTATAGTTATTCTGGCATCTGAGTTTCATACTGAAAAAAAATGAGCTTTGCTATTCGGAGGTTGTGACTCTGAAAGGAGTGGTGGGATTTATTGCCCAATCACTCCTTTACAGCAAAACAAGTGCTCTGATAAAGGTTTTTCTATTCAGTGCTTTGTCTTAAATGCATTAAGGCTGTGTGATGTGCTCCCCACCCCACAAACTTATAAGCAAGACTTATCAAATACTTGTACTCGGAGGATTCACCATCAAAGCAGACATTACTTCTCGGCCCCCAGGTAACACTGTACTTCTGTTTCAGGAAATTGAAGTAGGTGGTGGCAGAAAAGCCATCATTATCTTCGTACCAGTTCCTCAGCTGAAATCCTTCCAGAAGATTCAGGTGCGGCTAGTTCGTGAGCTGGAGAAGAAATTTAGTGGAAAACATGTGGTGTTCATTGCTCAGGTAAAACATTTTAGAATCATAAAAATGTTGATTTGAAGGGATCTGTGGAGGTGATCTAGTCCAGCCTTATACACAAGCTGGGATTGTTTACAGCATTAGATCAGCTCAGCCATGGTTTTGTCCAACTGAATCTTGAAAATCCAAGATTCCACAGCCTCTCTGGATAACCTGTTCCAGAGTTGCATTACCCTTCTGTCTTGCCCATTCAAGGTAACAGGGATACAATGCATATTTTTTTTCCAGCAGGAAATGTAATGAGTGTCCTGTGGATGTTAGGTAGAACGATTTCAGGTGGCAGCTGAGGCTGTGTAAACTTGGTGAGACGTGAAGCTTTTTCATGGAGGATAGAACTTTCTTGGTGTGACCTCTTTTACTCCAGAAGTTTGAGAAGCAAAGCTTGAAAGTAAAAAGGAGCAAATATTAATAGGTACTTTACTACACTTACATAATCTAAGCACTCAAAATTCAAGTTAATAGGAGAGGAAGAAAAAAGCCTGACCAAGTTCTAAATCTCTGGAGGAGCTAAGGCATGAAAAGGGCTATCTAGGCAGTACTGAGAGGTGGACAAACTGGAGACTTGTCTGCAGAGTGGACAAGCTGTTATTAGTGAAAAATACTTCTTAATGTAATTTTAAGAGCCAGAGCACCTTACCCTGAATCTTCATGTGACCAAGGAGGTTTATTTTAATGAGGTGCTGCCTCTGGCTCACTTTACCTATGTGCTTGTGAAGTCCTTATCAGTTCAGTAAGATGTGTTTTAGAGGGGACCATGTGCAGTTCTGCTGTAGGTGAAATGTTCTTGAGGATAACACGACCCAGTTTGGATTATGGTAACCCCATCATGAGTACAGTCATGGAGAAGCTGTGGTGTGATGGCAGAAAATACTTCAGGTGGCTACAATTGCATGTGAAACTCAATATTTGGAAACATACCCTTGGAATAGGGAAGTAGAAAATAAGATCTAAGGTGCTATAAATTCCTTTGGATCCTACTTTTGGAACAGGTTGGAACATTTTAGCTGGGGTTTAATCTGAATTGTGTAATACACCTCATTATTCAAACTAATGTCACCCAGCTGTCTGTGGGACTGTGCTCAATACACTGGGTTGCCACCAGAGGCTCAGTCTCACGGAAATTGTAAAATTCTCTGGAATTTCTGTTTCCAGGGAAGTATGTCCACGTTGCTAATGAGACCCAGTAAACTACTGTGGTTGTATTCATGGGGAGAGGGGATGAAGTACAAAACTTTTATTTCAGTGCACTGAATACAAGATTAGTAATTGAGAAATAAAGAAAGGTAGCATTTCAGCTTCTGCAAGTAACTTGAGGTTCTAATGATGGTGTGGCCTTGAGTATCCTTAACTCTCCCTTTTTGATTTTTCATGCATTTTCTGATTGGGAGGAGAAGGTGCATGTGTTGTTGATGTTTTTGAGTATATTGCAATGACTAGATACTGAGAAATCCCTTTTTTGTTGTAGTTGTTTTATTTGTTTTTGTTGTTTTATTGTCCTTAACAGAGAAGGATTCTGCCCAAGCCAACAAGAAAAAGCCGCACAAAAAACAAGCAAAAGCGTCCCAGGAGGTTAGTAAATAATACTGATTCAGTATGACAGCCTTCTTTTGTAACTGGTAGTTTAGTCAAATAATGGATAGTTGAGTTTTTGAGAAGTAATTCAAGTGTCTAAGTGGTCTTGTCCTTTCTCCTACTGCTTGAAATAGTATCTGGTGTTTGACTGCCAAAGTGTGCAGTAGAAAGCTCATCTTTGGATACTGTGTTGCATTTCTTAGCATTCCGTCTGTATTTCCAGCTACAGCCGTAGCTAACTTTTAGCCAGCAATGCTGGCTTAAGAACCCCCAATTTCCTGTCTTGTTATCACAGTGTGCTGACAAGAATTATTTTTTTCCAAGTTGTAGGAAGAGCCACTTCCACTTCACATGTTAAACTGTACAGAATTCAAGGCTGGCACACTGAAGGGGATGCAATGAGGGAGAGAGTGGCTGAGGAGGGGTATAGGTATGAGTACTAGTCCCTCTGAGTATGAATTTATTAGCAATAGTATAGTCATTTGTGTTAAATTGCCTCCCTTGCTCTTATCTAGTCTCTTGATTGCTAGACATGCAACACTGCTATGTCATCTACGCTGTTCTACATCTTGCTGTATCGTTATGTAGTCTGTCTTAAAAGTTTATCCTCTTTATGAGATGTGGCATGTCCTGCAACTTCTCCCAGCCCCAGTATTATACCTCTGTCATGTGTGTTACTGTATTTTGCAAGCTTTAGGCATGGGTTTTGAAACTGCAGTTTCATAGTACTCATCTGCAGTCCTGCCTTTGGAGGACTCTGCCTGTGTTCTCTTAAAACTAGTATTGCACAGTGGCTGGAGAAGTTGGCATCTGTGTCTGTGATTAACATCCTGGCAGTTTCTGCACAAGGGAAGGCAAGTGTACAGGACTGTCCCTGTCAGGGCCTGAAAGAGGTCAGGCTGGTAGTGTAAAACTTCTGTGTGCATTGCGGAGCATAGAAATGTGATGGATGTTGGTCTCCTGTAGCTATTCCAATATTCACAGGTTTCAAGTGCTGCTGTAGACACAGGTAGGTCTTAGTTACTAGTGGTGCTGCCTTGAAACTGCAGATAGAGATGCTGGAAATCTTATTAGTCCTCTAGACTCATGCAAAATAGCTTGGGCTCTCTTCTGAGTAGTTCAGGAACACACATTAGTCTTCTAAGCGTGGACAAAACTTACTAGCTAGTCTTTTCCTGTAACACATTGGAGTGCTAAGCTGCTTGGCCTTAGTCGGATGAAGAAACCAGTGTTTTCAAAACTGAGTCTTCTATGAGTGTATTCTGTGTAGCTGAAGATATTAGCACACTTAAACTCTTCCAGTGTCTCTGGCAGAATTGCAGGTGGGACAGTTTGGTTCCAACTGAAATAAAATATTCCTTAAATAGGTAGAAACAGAAGAATGTTTCAGTGCTGTTACAAAACAATGTGTGATCTAAAAGGTCAGAAACCTGGCTACTTTTCCCCCTGGTCAATAAGTTTCTGCACTCACTGTAGAATTTAGCTTTTATTTTTGCATAACCTGTGATAGTGTGGTATTGTCACACTTTGGCATTAAGGAAAAAAATGCTACTGAATTTTCAGCTAAAGCATGCTTGCAAAAGGCTTGACAAACCGAGGTTTTCAAGAGGATGTGTTTTAATGATACAAATGTGACCTTTCAGCCGTACGCTTACTGCAGTGCACGATGCTATCCTTGAAGACCTGGTCTTCCCAAGTGAAATTGTGGGCAAGAGAATCCGTGTAAAACTGGACGGCAGCAGGCTTATAAAAGTCCATCTGGATAAAGCACAGCAGAACAATGTTGAACACAAGGTAAATGAAAAAACTTATTTTCTCATGCAGGTCAGGATGGCATTCTGACATCACTAAGAGATCTGCTTAGTGATACAGCAAGAGTCCCTTTTGGCTTTCAGCAGTAGAGATGCTTCTGTTTGTATCTGGAGTAAGGTGCTGAAGATGAAGCAAGATAGTTTTGAACTAAAGCTCTAATTCAACTTGCTAAAGCCCCTGGGTTGTAAAGTAGCTATATTGGTTTCTTTCATGGGAACAGACTGTGTTTTGTTGGTTTTTTTGTATGTTTAGGGGTCAGTTGGGTTGTTTGTTTAGTTGGTTTTATTGTTTTTCAAGTGAAGCACTTGGTTTTGACCTTAAATAGATGTAGTCAGTACAGCCTGGACTTTGCTTGGCTTTATTCTGGAGAGGGTGTGTTTGGGCCTGCTCAGCTCTCAGGGTCTTCCATGGTTGCAAATCAAAGCGTGTCCAAATATTCTTCAGAAAATGTATCTTCTATGTAAATGCTCAGCCACCTTCACCTAAAAGAAATGTAGCCTTAGAGCTCTTGTCATAGTGAAGATAAAGTGGCAAATATTAGAGTATCTTAAGTATGTTAACTTAGAATTACTTTTTTACACAGCATGTATAAATAGTATTATTTGTCTTCGCAGGTGGAAACATTTTCTGGTGTCTACAAGAAGCTCACAGGCAAAGATGTGGTGTTTGAATTTCCAGAATTCCAGCTGTAAAGTGCAAAAAATGGCTGAATAAACAATTGTTCATATAACAGAGTAATTTCATTTAAATTTTCAATTCCATGAGCACAGATGGGGATTAACTGGTTCATGGGACTTCTCTACTGTCTGGAGAGTGACGCTTGTGTATCCAAGTATTAAGTCCACCAGCAGTTTAACAGTAGCCCTCTTAGTTTATTCTTGGCACTGTGGCAACACAGCTCTGGACAAAAGAGTCCACAGTCTGCAAAAAGAATTGGCAATGAAAACCCTAAGTATTGTGAGTCTCATCTTTTGGGGAGAATGTGGAGAATTACTGTAGAGCAGTGGAACTGCTGAGTTTTGCACACAAGAATACCACTTGGAGACCTACATGTTCCTGACACAGGAAAAAGTCTACATAGAAGGTGATGCGTGACTTCCGAAATATGAAGCAATGACATCTGAATAAGGGGGTTGAATTAAGGAGATATGTTCGGGGAGGTATAGGGTGAATTTGAGGTATCTTAAGTTGCTCTAAGTGGCAAAATTGCCTTCCAGTTCTTACCTAAAAGCAGGTCCTGTAGCTTCTCACCTTTATCAGAATGAAATGGGGAGAAATTTTCACTTTAGAGTGCTTTACTACGTTACTGGA
Source organism: Pseudotriccus pelzelni (assembly GCA_035584735.1). Classification (NCBI taxonomy): domain Eukaryota; kingdom Metazoa; phylum Chordata; class Aves; order Passeriformes; family Tyrannidae; genus Pseudotriccus; species Pseudotriccus pelzelni. Next base: position 97,680,571 of record JAWMRA010000113.1, read on the forward strand.
CATAAATTACAATTTTTTAGCTATTGATCTTGCTTTCAGAAATGTTTGGGATTTTTTTTTTTAAGTGATGTTCTAACATGGTTCGATACATGCTTGGTAGTACAGAGAGGTGGGGAAAGGACTATGTGTTCTGGCATCCAATAGCTGAATGGTAGTGTCCCATTTTTACTTCAGTATCTTTGCTTAGAACCACTTTACACAAGCTCAGATGGGAGCATGGAGTTGGGCATGTAAAGTTCTGAGCAAATTACATGAATTATTTATAATAGCCTGTTCAGTACAGTCAGTGTTTAACACAGTAAAAGACAACTAATTATGGAGTCAGTCTATTTGGTGGAGGGGTAAGTTGGGAAGAAGTTTATAACAGGAGCTCTTAATAACTTGCATTTTCCTACCTGAGAGAAGATGGAGGACAAGAACCATATACTGAGGGTCTTGGTACTTTTGCTTCCTTTTCCCATTTACTGTGGATTTGGTTATTTCCCATTTGACACTGCTTCTTTAGGTGTGGAGAGATAAAAGTTTAAAACAAGTTCTGTGTTTCAATGCTTTTGCACTGAAAAAGTCAAGACTTTAACATAAGTTATGGTATGACTTAGTAGGGCAGGACAAATAGCTGTGTGCTGCTAACTTTTGGTTCAGAGAGTGCAAAGAGAAGGAAAATATGTGCCCCAATGCAATTAGTAGGTAATTTCCTCCTGCTTGCTGACAAGGCTTGAATGTTTGCAGAAAAAGCAGGCTGTATCTTTGAAGAAGTTGCCTTGCCTTAAAGCCTTTTCCTATCTCCTTTTCAAACTTCTGTCTCTAGAGGATAACTTAATTCCTTCTTTATATCTTGACTATTTATTGTTTGTCTTGGATGATTCAGCAGAAGTGAATTCATCAGCTTCCCTTAGAATTAGATGAGGGGATTCATAGGTATAGAATAACGGCAAATCTCGTCTCCTTTTGCGGAGAATAATTGTAAAAGGTCTTACACTAGGAGTGCCAGAACTTCTGAATTTTCATTGCTAAAATGGGTACTCGTCAGGTTGAAAATGCCACCCCCTCCAGTCCCCCCAGAATAATTCTAGTCTTGAGTCAGACACGTTACTAAGTTTCCTGCTACAACAGTCACAGATGGCAGCCTGTGCAAGTAGATCTTTGCTGGTGTGGGTTGGAAGAAGCAGTCTGGGGAGTATTTGGAGGCTTACCAGATGTTAACTATCTTTAGTTAGAGGTTGGTGGGTCTGCCGGGACTGTGTAACCTCTGCAAGAAGAGGTGATCCTCAGCAGGCTTCAGTAGACAACATTTCCTATTTCATGGTGAAATGTAACTCAGATTTGATCTCTTCATCATAATAAAAATATCATTAGAGTTTCTTTTGAAGCACTGGGAGGGGGTAGATGGGGGAGGAGAAATCTAGTAAACTGAATGTAAAGATTGCAAATGTTCCCAGGCATTGCCAGCTGGCTATAGATTTTTCTTGGCTCTTGTTGCAAGCCCTTTTGAACTATATGAAATGCAAAGGCCCATGATGGCCCCATAAGCAAATTCTTTGAGCGAAAGGATAACACTGTCAAAGCCCTTTATGGTTTTTACATGAATTAAGCTACCAGTAAAGGTGGATATTTGTGGCATAAAAATACAGGGCTGTGTGCTTTGCAAAAGACTTTAGTCCTAGTTTACCTTCATTCACAGACTCCCTTGTGTGTTTGTGTCAGTAATCCAGTCAGACAACTCCCTCTATCCCTTGACGAGCATATCAAGTGCATGCCTGCAATCTGGAAAGTCAGTTGATGCCATCTGGTCAAGTGCTAATGAGGCTGCTGGAATGCTGGTGTCAAATGTTACCTTAACCTAAGCAGACTCCATGTGAGATGATGCTAGACTTACTCCTGTACGTTTCATACAGTTGAACTCTGAACGTGTGATTCCTTACTGAGTTTTATCAGCTGGTCTGGTTGAAAATGGGGGGCATTCTGTACCAAGACCCTGTGCAGCAGAAGTATGTGGGTGGTGTCAATGTGAAGAGGCAGCCATATATTAAAGAGTATGAAAAGACCATTTTTTTTTTTCTTGTAGTAGCCCCAAATGAGAAACAAGGAAAGGCTTTACATCTGTTAAGTGCTCTTGAGACTTCCACCTGATATTAGAGCTTTAATTGTTTATTTCATATGCAGCCTTTCACAAATGTTTTCAAATATTTTTGTCTATGCGAAAGAGTGTTCCCTGCTGTTTTTATTTGAAAAGGTTTGTAGATGTGTCACAATTCTGGTGTGACAGAACTTGCTTGAAGTTTTGGATGGTAAGTGCTTAAGCTCTCTTGTATTAGTATAGTAATGTATAACAGCCTGTTTAGTGTGTGAAGAAAATCCTATCACTCTTGCATTGTGGATTGAAATAATCTGTTTCATTTGCTTTTGGTTTTCCTTCATTTTTTAAGTGGGAGGCCTGTTTTGATTCTTGGTTACATTTGCAAGTCAAAGCAATGCCCAAAGCTAGGCTTTTTCCACTTTGTGGGATGTGATATCTCAGTCACTAGAGGTGTATCAGACTGACAGATATAAAGATACTGATTACAGAAAGTCATCAAGCCTCGTTTAAAGAAGGCTGGTGGTCAGGCTGTGGAAGTATGAGTTTCCCTCTCCTCCATAGGGCCCTGAGTGCAACACTGATCAGTACCAATGCTTGACTGCTTTTTAACAAAGTGACTTTGCTCTGCCCCTTGCTCCCTGCCTTAAGAGTGCTCGTGTGAAAAACCTTCGTTGTTCTGAGAGCGATAGAAAAGTGACATGAAATCACTTTGTTACTAGTGCTCTGTTCCCTGCAGAGAGCAGCAGCCAAGGGATCTTATTTGTCTTGACACCAAGAGGATAAAGTTTGTTGGCTTTGTTACAGTCTATGAGTTCAGGTATCCCCTCCACTACCTTCCAGTTACTGTTACTCTTTCTTGTTTTCAGGAAAATCATTCTTGGCAACACTTAGCAGCAAATGCTTGTTGTTAACTGATGAATAGCTAACGTTTTTCATTATTGGGTATTGAGTTAACATGTCTTGGCTCAGTTGTGTTCTGCCCCTGGAGCAGCAAAGATAGAATTAAATCTAAGCATTGAAGAGAATTTCAATTTCAGAGGTGAGGACTAACAGAAAAAGCACTACTGCTGCAGTGAATGCTGCTTATAAATTTTATGCAAAAAAAATGTTAGTGCAACATCACTAATGAAGTTGAAGTCCAGATTTTGCACAGCTGCAGATAAAATGAATCCTGTGTGTTGCTGTGTCTGCACTGATCATTCACACCATACATCCCACCATACATGTGTGTTGCAGAGGAGAGGTGGTAAGGATAGCTGCTGGTGTCTACCTGCCCACAGAGGGGCAGTGGTGCTGGGGCTGTGCTAAGGAAAGTGTTTTGGATGGGTATCTTCATAGGGATAGATCTACAGACTGGTTTTTACCAGACACATCTTAACGTTTATTAAAGTTTCCTGTTTGCATGGCTAAGGAGTTACTGTTAGAAGCCAGAGGGATTGGGACACATCATTACATTGTCTCGAGAAGGGAGGAGGGGTTGCACTCTGTGCTTGTGTGCAGGTCTCTACCGTGGAGGAGTCCTGCAGCTCCTTGCCTCTTCTAGGAGTATTTTGGGAATGCCCTGGGAGGCTTACTAAGGACTGGTTAGCGAGACAGTCCTTACTTTCAGGAGCCAGAACAGCGTTTGTGATGGCCTGCAATAAACTGAGCTCCAGCAATTGAGCTCAGATATTGATTTATTAAGGAGTTTGGGCATTGGAAATTTTTGTACCTTGGAAATATTTGACTGAGAACGTTGCTGATACCGTTGGATACTTTGCTAAACCAAAGGGAGAATCAGGTGTGGCTGGAACACTTGCTGGTGAAGACTGAGGCAAAACAGTTGTTGAGTACCTTGGCCTTCTCCATGTCCCAGGTAAGAAGGTATCCTGTTTCCTTGCAGAGGAGGACCTACATTTTCCTTTTATCACTGATGTACCTAAAGAAAGTTTTCTTGTTGCCTTTGACATCTCTGGCCAGATTTTAGTTTTTAATTCTCTCGGGGTTTTAGCTTTCCTAACATGATCCCTGGTTACTCAGACAGTCTCTCTGTATTCTTTCCAGACTTCCTGTGCTTGCTTCCACTCTTTGTAGGCTTTCTTTTTGTGTTTCAGTTTGTCCAGATACTCATTGTTCATATGTGTAGGCTGGTATACCATAGCCTCTGCATCCAGCAGGGGCAGCTGAAAGTATTGTGAATCAGCTCCTAAGTGCTACAGTGTCTCATGCAGGCATGTTAACATAATAAAGAACTTTAGCTTAATAGCCAACAGCTACTGCAACCTGCTGGATGGCCTGAGCTGCTCCCATTTGGTCCATGCATCAGAACACCAGTTTGCCCAGAGTAGCCTGATTTAGATGATGTAGCAATATGGCTACGGAGCTTCCAGGTTTTCAGAGCAGGAAAAAGTTATTGATGCCCTTCTGTAAGGGCACTATGGGACTATGCCTTTTTGTCTTTTATGTGAATAAAAACTATGTACTGACTTATTTCCCCCTTTCCTAGAGAAAGCCCTTCTGCTGCATTTATAGCATTTGCCTTTTCTTTTGAACTCTCTTAATTTATGTTTGTTTTCACTTCTCTGCAGTGTTGAATCTTACCTTTTCTACTAACTTTCCCTGAATGGCTCTGTTTCTCCCTTAAATTCTTTTTCTGGCCTCGAAGTTATTTGCCTGTGATTACAGGGAGAGTAGATATGTATGTAAATGGAATTGTCTTTGCCATGGTAATATGATCTTCAAAGGCTTGGACTGCAGTCACTTTGCTGCATTCTTTACATAAAATGTTTGTCTTGGGAAGTTGCTGCCAACAGAGTTCTGCAAGGGCCCAATCCTGCTAATTGCCTTCTGCCACTGAACTGGTGGGGCTTGTATGCAAACAAACCCCCCAAAACACACAAACTTTCAAATTAGAGCTGTATGTTCTTTACACAGTTATGTTCATGTTCTGCCATTTTGTCCTTTCTTTACTGATGTGATCTGGAAATGATCATTGGTTCTTAACTTTTCATGGCCATTTGGTGTGTGTTAAAATACAGGAATCTGTAGCAATGGAGGAGGGTAGCTAGGTTCCAGTCCAACATGGAAACAGGGTGGTTTAAGAGAGGTCTGCCTTTATGAAGGGAGTCCTGAGTATGAGGCATCACTACCTCTTTTTGTACCTATTTTGGACAAAAATAGCAAAGCTGGTCAGTGTATGGTTTGCTGTGGACTGCAAAATCGTGAGCTGTTGTGGGTAAGGAAGTTGCACACCCCAGGGCTGGGGAGAGAATACATAATGTGAGCAAAGCAGGAAAAGAGTACATCAGTACCATGTGTCATCAGCTTGTGTTGCAAGCCCCACCACAAAATTCTCAATGGAATAGACTTATGCCTTCCACCAGAGTGGATCTGAGAGGTGATAAAGTTAACATGCACATGATTCTGCTGCAGCATCCTCTAGTCCCTCAGTCTAAAACCTTTTCTGTGTTCTAATACTTTCCTGATCTTGGGACTGTGGAAGATGGAAAAGAACCTCCCACTACTGCCCTTAGGTCCCATCCTTGTCTTCCAGTAAGAGGTCACATACTGGGAGTTACCCAGGCTCCCAGCCCTCTGGGTGCTTGCTTACAGCATGACCCCTCAAACCTTAGCAGGAAAAACTGCGAGAGAGGAACAGTGGCATAGGGTGGAGATAGATCATTTGCAAGCCTTTTTTGTAGCTATCAAAGCTACTGTCTTACAAATACAGCAGCTATTCATTAAGGGGTATTAATTGGTATGGTCATAAGTGGTACTCCCTATTTGCTCTGAAACTGAGAGAAAAGCCATTTATGTCTGTTGAAGTATAAACTTCTGTAACAGTGGGAGGTGTTCTCAAAATCCCACTTACCACAGTCAGCTGGCCCCAGTTTTTTTCCTGCTTGAACATATGTGGGGTACTGTGGTTTACCCAGGGCTCAAACTAGTCTAGCTGTTTAAGGTAAAAATCAGAATTGTTTATTTAGAAGCTATTTTTGATGTCACAAAAGTGATATCAAAAGGTGTTTAAAAAAACCCCCAAATTCATGAAGATGTCTGCCATGTGGATAATTTAGCATTTACATTATTGTGGAGTGTTGAGATGTGGCTCTGAATTAGTTGCATGTTTTACTCAAGTCAAGAATGCTGCAGCCAGTTGCAAGAACGGGGAGAATTTGAGTGTGTGTGTTAATTATCCATGCAAGATGTTCACGCTTGCTGCTGTGTTTCATGTGTTTTCATATCTGCTGAAGCAAAGCAAGAAGAGTGTTGTGCTGGGGAAGTGTGCATGCATGGCTTACAGCTGAATAGATGTAAATGGTTAAAAAGGGGTTCTTTGCTAGAGAGGAGGAGGGGAAAGTAAGAGTGCATTCCCAAAAAAGTACATTCCCAAAATAAAAAGCTTACATCATGGACCTCTTCAGTTTTCCCACACTTCTTTCCTAATTATTGTCCTGCAGGACAGCTGATCTATTTCAAACAGGAAGCTGTTTACAGATAACACTTGCAACTGTTTTGTCTGATTTGTTGAACTGTCGAAAAGCAAAAGACAACCTCTTTTCAAATTAAAAACTGTCAGACTTCTGTAAACAGCAGCAATGAGGTTCATCTGTGCAGTATCCCTGCAGGCACAGAGCGTTCTGCAGTTCCCATTTTCTCAGCAGCCATAAGGTAAGAGACTTCTATGCTTTCATTCTGTAGCAAGTAGAGGAAAAAGGCTGAATATTTGTTATGGGGCTGCCTTGTATAAGACAAAATATGACTGACAATCCCCAAATAGAAAGGGAAGGTAAGGAAAATAAGAACTTGGTATCTATAGGGTAACACTGGACTTTTCTATTGTAGAGCACCCATGTGGGTTAGATCACTGAATTCCTGTTTAGTTTAGAGGGGGTTGTATTTAAAATGTACAAATGCCATTGGAAGAGCTCACTTTCCTTTTAGCAGGGAAGGACAAAACAGTGTATGAATTTTTTTCTACAATTGAAACCTAGTTCATTAATGGGTTGTAATTCCTAGTAACAGACACAGGCAGTTGTCTGTTTTCTACTTTAAAAAGTGATCTTTTAATACAACTGCAAAGCAGGGAATGAAGACTGGCATTGCAGAAGTGAAACATATGACAGAAGGTCCAGTAAGAGCTGAAATTACACTACTGGATAATTAAGAGCAATCTCAATGAAAACCAAATCATGGTTGGAAGTAGTACTATGCAGAAATACTTAATGAGATATAAGGACATATAAAGATAAAAAAATCTGGTTCTAAATGAGCAGGAATATGAGAATAAACCATACTTTAGTAAGCAGAAGGGCACACATGTCTGCTTTTCAATCATGAGCTATGAAAAATTGAGGTTCATAAGGGATTTGCAAGTTTCCATTCTGACCCCTGCGCATTCGTACATATGTGCTCAGTATAGGCAGTGAAATTTTCAAGGGGAATTGTTTTCTAGCAAAATCAAATAGATTGGAGAATTTTACCCAGTTTTACTTGCCATATAGTGAAACAGCAACTGGATTAGAAATACTGCAACTTTGATCCTCGAGTATTGAAAGATTTTTAAAATATGGCAAATGTAAAAACTGTTGCCCTACGTTTTCCTCTCTGTAGCTGAGATCTTTTGTATTTCATATCTATACAATCATTTACATGATCATGAACATTTAAGGCACTATAGTGATCAGAAAATACAATACAAACACTGATTTAAAGATCTCACTTATAAAAATGATACTATCTCTAAAATTTTAGTATGTTATTTATGCAGCATTGGTAAGGTGTGCTGATGCTGTAGACAAGAAGTTGGACTTCCAAGCTGAGTATTCCTTTTAAAAATGTTTGGACTGTCTTTCAAAAAATTCTTAGATATATCTGTTAAAATTATTTTTTAATTAATATATGAAAGAAAATATGTAACTTAAATTCATAGAATGGCATTTTAAACTTGACATAGTCCTAAAGTCAGAGAACCGCAGTGTGGAAGCAGCAGAAATCTGCTGTTTAATTTGTAACTGTACATTATGTTCAAGGCCAGTTTCTCTGATTACTTTTGAGTGATTTTACACTGTTTCTAAAGTTCATATTTAGTCATCTTTAGGGCTGTCCAAAAACTCTTGAGCCAGAATCCTTTTGAAGTAGGAAGACTTTTGGCAAAGTAGCTTTTTAAAGTAAAGTGTCAGTTCTCTGGGATAGTTTAGGTTTTTTGTCAAATTATTTTGGCTGAAAACCAGGAGAGTTTAGCCAAAAATATTCTCATGGTTTCTCTGGGGAAGCGTAGTTTGTGCTTTGCACTGCATTTCACTACTGGCTGAACTTCACAGCTGAACCACGCTTCCCATACAGCTGTGTGGTCAGGGTCTTGCTATTTTAATTTCCCTTGATGAAAGGAGTGTTAAGATGTGTTTTGGAAAAAGTAGTCTAATGAAAGAGGCACAGACTGGGCTCATGAGGCATCAACTGGTCAATAACTAGTTGGCAGCTTAAATTTCGATCCTTCCTTCTGTTTTGCACATGAGTCACAGGCCATCCTGGTTTTCAGCCATGAGAGTAGGACCCTTCAAAACAGTGTGATATGTCAGTAGAAGGTTTAAAGCCTTTTAATGTTTTTATCCATGCAAACAACTGTACAAGGATGAGAATATTTAATAATGTTTCTAAGGCTTTGTTAGTGCTTCTGCCAACTTTTGTTCTAAATATTCTCCATTTTATATATTTGGAACTGAAAAATTCAAGGGAGTATGGCTGGATTTAAGATCTTTTAAGAACTCTGAGGTCAAGAGGCAAGCAACCTAATAGGAGCCTGAAACTTTAGAAAGAGGCAGTTTTGAAAATCCAACAAGGTCTTGTTTTGCCCATCTGAGTGCCTCTTCATGAAAATCTAGTCCTGGGTGATTTGCCTCTAGTTATATATGAGATGTATGTCTATATCTGTCTGTAGGCAAGAAAAGAATGGAAATCGGTCTGTTCAAGTTCCTCATTAGTGCACCAGTCTCTTACTTGTTCATTAGGATCCAAGGATCCTTAGCTGCTGGGACTGTTTGGATGCTGCTGCCTCAAAACTATATCAGAAGATTGGTTAGGACATCCATGGAGTGTTGTGGAGGCCAGGACAGAGCAACAGGAGAGGTGATGAGGAGTTTTAGGGTCTACATTGATTTCCTTCTGCAACAAATCATAGAATGGTTTGGGTTGGAAGGGACATTAAAAAACCATCTAGTCTGATAGTAAAGCATATGAATGAAACATAGACATGAACAAAGCGCTTCAAAGTGCTGCAAGGTAGATACCAGGCTCCAGACCAAGAATCAGCAGTTTAGCTGCTGTGTGGAGTGAATGGAGGAGACCTAAGTGCTGAAGAAAGTGACTCACCACAGACAGCCAAGTGTGTGAGGGCCACAGCAGCTGTCTGAAAACTGCTTGTGAGAGAAGTGCTTCACGATTCCCTCTGTTGGATGTAGGAGTGGATACATTCACTATCTCTAGTGCCAAGTGCCTGGAGGAATGCACGTTCCAGGAGGTGAAAGCTTGCCTTGAATGTGTGTGCCCAGGTTTCCCTCAAACATGAAGGCTTTGAAAAATGGCTGTGAGAAAAGAGTTTTCTACAGTTCTCTTTGAAAAAGGGACTGCTGCTACCCAGCTGTCATGTAATAACCTACTGTCCAGGATCACTTACCTGGGAAGCAGGAGATCTAGATGCGGCTCATTGCACTGCTTCAAACCCCCACCTCCCATCTGCTGAAAAGGCGCCCTTGTCACTAACCAACATAGTAAATTGGAAATGGGACCACTGTGGGTTGTGTCCACAGCTCCCAAGGCAGTTTGTGATTGTTGATACTGCTTTGAATTTATACGAGAAAAAAAAGGAAGTCTAAACAGTTCAGGGAAGTCTATTCCTTCAGCATGAAAAGTTGCACAAGAAGCTAGCCTGCAAGAGAGAGGCATCTCCCCACCATGTTTTAGAAGGGAATGGCAATGTTTTCTGTCCTTCCTGTTTATGGTGTGCTTAGAGGAGACTGAATGAATTTGGATATGTTTCCTTGATGGGCATAAATGGACTAGGCGGGACAATAGTGTCTTGTTCACTTCAGGTGAGATGTTGACCATCCCTGGTCTGTGCAGTGAGAAAAGCTTAGGCGGTCAAGTTTGCCAGTAAAACCACAGGAACCTACTGCCTCTTAAGGTGGCTGAATCGTTAGGAGATGTGTTTGGCTGCTTTGAACATGGGATGAGGCCACAGGTACAAATTCAGGAGTAGTGTTGACTTAAGCATTTCTCATCTTGAGTTTTAGGGGTAAAGAATGTGGGCACAGGATGGAGAGTGGAAAGAGAAACTGCTTCAGCCTTGGCTGGATTTTGAGTAGGGATCTTGAAGAATAAAGCGGTGTCCATAGGTGTGCTTAGGTTCCTCATGCCTGCCTTTGTCTGTTCTTAAGCATGGCTCACTATGTGATTATTTTCTTTTTGTCCTGCTTGCTAGCTGCAGAATAAGTATAAATAATAACAAGAAAACATTCCTACAGACACCACTCTTAAGATTTTCAGTTTAATTTGAGTGATTATCGGGCTTAGTTGTGGATCACTCCAAAATCTCCTGTTACAGTGCTGATGATTTTAGCAGATACTGAAACTTGCTGATAATAGGCATGCATTTATGCATCTTTAGGGGACTCTTTAGAAATAGTCTATGGGCCTTCAAGAGACCATGGATGAGACCATGGATCAGTTGTTGATTTGATCTCCATCTGGTCTGAATGCCAGGGTCAGTCTGCTCATTTGGAAGGACAAAATAATGTAAGTGATTTTACAATTTTTATTCTACTTCTAAGTAAAATTTTTGATTATCATCAGAGAAAGATTTGTAAGAGATCATCTAATTTTTGGGAATTACACAAAGAGCTTTAAAAAACCGGTATGTGAAAGAACTGGAAATGTTAGATGGCACAGTAATTATGGCCAGTCAAGATAAAAACATCAGACAAGAATGTAATGAAGGCCTAGCCCAGGGAACAGCAAAAAATGTCTTATTACATAGGAAAAGAAAAATACTTCTCAAGGAGCTTCCTTGTCAGAATGGTGTTAATGAGAACGCAGGTCTGATGGCTCACTGGAGTGGAGTTACATTTAGGAAATGTTAAGGAAACAGATACTGAGAACATGAGCAAGAGAAGGGCTCATCATGCATGCTGGGGAGACTTCAGGGTAATGGATCTGTCAGCAGCACCCAGAGATGCATTTGCAGTGCAGTGAACTTGAAGTTTAAAGCTAATGTAGAGATGAAGTGAGGGTGATGTAACAAGAGCTGTGTTATGAGCTACAGCTGAAAAATCTCTTTATTGGAGGTTTTCTTCTTTTCGTGTTCAGTATCATCACAAACTGGGTTTGTTCAACCTGGAGAAGGAGGGCTTTGGGGTCGTCTAATTGCAACCTCCCAGTACCTGAAGGGAGCCATCAAGAAAGATGTGGAGAGACTTTTTACAAGGGCACGTAGTGACAAGACAAGGGGGAAAGGGCTTCAAACTGAACAAAAGTAGGTTTAGATTAGATATTAGGAAGAAATTCTTCACTATGAAGGTGGTGAGGCACTGGAACAGGTTGCCCACAGAAGTTATGGATACCCCATTCCTGTAAGTGTTCAAGGCTAAATTAGACAGCTCTGAGCAACCTGGTCTAGTGAAACCCCCACGGCAGGGGGTTGGAGCCAGATGATCTTTAAGGTTCCTTCCAACCCAGACCATTCTATGATATATGTCAGAATTGCCTTTCTTATAGCTGTGGAGTGCCAAAAAGTCTGTAGTCACTCTCTACTTTTTATGACTTATGTAAAACCCGTAGAGTGGCTTAATGGGCACCTGGCATCCAGCCGAGGTCAACTCGCCACATCTCCTCGAATAGTTTTTACTCTGTCTCCTAAGCAACCTTTTGTTTAAACACGCATTTGCCCATTCAGACTTAATTTACACGTGGTTGCATTCACATTGTTCCTTAATTTTAGGGAAGGTGATGTTAAATGTTGCAACTACAGTGCTGGGTACATGGAGTTTCCTCTATGTGTAGAGTTGGTGCCATCTTTTTGGCAGCACTGAGTAGCTGCGGCACATGTTGCTTTTGTCCGTCATTCTTCCTATTCTTAAGTCAACTGGCAGATGTTGGGATTTCAGGTCAATGTACTCTTTAACACCTCTGAAGCCTTTTACTTTAGTGGTAGCTGCATAATCGGAACAGTAGCATTAGTTTTTGTTCCTGTATGTGCCCTGTAAATCCTGAACAGACACAAGTGGAGGTTCAATCACTGTTCTGCAGCTTCTTAATTTGTGCGCAGCTGGCCTGTGGTCATATTCTAGCTGTGTGAAAGGTGCATCTGCTGCTGTTGTTAGAGAATTTGCTGAGTACCAAAGCAGATGGAGATGCCAGTAGTTATCACTTACTGAAATAGCTTGTTATATTATTCCCTAGAAATGTATATTATTAAAATATAGAAATCTCTCAGGGCAGCTGGTTAGATGAAAGGACTTTAATGAAAAATTCCCAAAGGGAGTTGTCATCCTAAAGAATCTTTTGGTAGCGGAAGCATCATGGTATACTGTTCAGAGAAGTAGCACTTCAGGTTATATGAATTCAGATAAACACGCTTGTTTTCAAATTGTGTTCTACACATTCTGTCTATTTTTTTCTGAATTCATGTTTCTTTTTCAAAATGAGATGGGATTGTCAAAAGCATCTCACACTGAGTGCAGTCACTTTTCCTCTTTTCCAGTGTTTAAAAATATTTGTCAACCAGTGCATTGTACATGGCAAAGGATTTCGAGTACAGGTATTGAGGTATGTGTAGGAGCTGCTCTAGGAAATTTTGCCATTGGAAGATTTTCTTTTAGCTGAGTTGCACTTGACATGATTTTAAAGTAGGGTCATGACTATTGTCAATGATATAGACTGATTAGTGAAAGTCTGCTGTAGCGTATTAGTGTAAGAATACTTCGACTTCTGAGAACTTACACAATTCCTGCAGATAACTAGACATTGACAGTCTTTGTGTGTGCTTCTACTGAGTCACATCAGACCCATAAAACTCTGTTTATTTTCCCACTGTGTTTTGCTTCTACAACCATTTCTGTGTATCAACCGTATTATTTTCTGTTAATGTGCAGTTTAGATAGGTTCTTTTGCCTTCTTTCCCTTATCTGCACTTGGAAAGGTGTGTCAGCGCCCTAAGAAATAAAGGACATTGGGTACTGCTATCAAGATCAGCCGTCATTTGTCCAGTGAAGGTATCACAGAATGGCCTGGTTTGGAAGGGACCTTAAAGATCATCTAGTTCCAACCCCCCCTGCCATGGGCAGGGACACCTTCCACTAGACCAGTTTGCTCAAAGCCCGGTGCAACCTGGTCTTGAACGCTTCCAGGGATGGGGCATCCCCAGCTTCTGTGGGCAACCTGTTCCAGTGCTGCACCACTTTTCACAGTAAAAAATGCTCTTGTAAAAAGGCTCTCCACATCGTTTTGTAGGCTCCCTTCTGGTACTGTAAGGCTGTAATTAGATCACCCTGAAGCCTTCTCTTTTCCAGATTGAACAATCCCAATTCTCTCAGCCTTACCTCATAGGAGAGGTGCTCCATCCCTCTGATCATCTTGGTGGCCAGCCTCTGGACTTGCTGTGGAAGGTTGATGTCCCCCCTCTGCTGGGGACTGCAGAGCTGGATGCAGCACTGTAGGTGGGGTCTCACGACGGCAGAGGGGCAGAATCAACTCCCTCAACCTGCTGGCCACGCTGCTCTTGATGCAGCCCAAGACGTATTTGGCTTTCTGGGCTTTGAGTGCACACTGCCAGGTCATGCCCAGCCTCTCACCCAGCAGCACCCCAAGTCATTCTCGGCGGGGCTGCTTTTGATCTGTTCATCCCCCAGCCTGGATTGATACTGGGGGTTGCCCTGACCCAGGTAAAGCACCTTGCAATGGGTTTTGTTGAACCACAGGGTATTTCCATGGGCCCATTTCTTGAGCTTGTCCAGATTCTTCTCGATGGACTCCCATCCTTCAAGAGTGTCATCTCCCAGCCTGAGAATAAAAATAACCTTTTGTTCAAATTGCATTGATACTGCCCCGGTTCAAATGCCGGGTATTGATCATGCATGCTTATGTGCCGTGGTGTTTTGTTATATTGAGGATATAATTCCAAGAAGTATGTATTTGTCATTTGAGGATAACACTCTTGGATCATTTCCATGACTCTTGGTGGCTTGCATGCTATTGCAAAATGCCTGATGTTGTTCTACTTCCTATGGTCTGTATCTTTTGCTGGATATTATTTTCCATTGCAGCCTGGTGTTTTGCCATATCTCTCCTCCTTTTAAAATGTTTCCATTCTAATTATGTGCTGGATTTTTTTTTCTGGTGAATTTATATTCTGAATTTGTATTCTTTCACTTATACATCTTTCTGTTTTCTGTATGCTGCTGGCATGCAAGGGCACACTTTAGCAACACACTGAAGGCTATCTCAGCTGCTGCCAAGGGCATTTCTTTCCTTGGCTGGCATAATTTTTCACTGGAACAATGGCCATTTTACCCTCACCAGGAACCAAGAATCTAAATCAACACAAAAACAACATTACAGAAAGAATAGCTTACTGCCTGTGCTAGCTCATGATGGGATCAGCTGGCAGTTGGTGACAGAACAGACAAGGGCAGGGTAATATGTGACTGCAGTAGGAAGCCAGACTGCTGTTAGCCCTCCCATAGGTTGACTTAGGTAATTAGTGATGGTAGGACACTCCTCACCTAAATTTACATACCTACAAGGCTGAGCTAGTCATACTGGGCAATGAGTGGGTACCTCCAGAGTCAATTACCTATCCTGCATTGGGATGAAATGAATCCACGTGCCAAGGTGCCTTTCTCTGGCATAATACAGGGAGCTCAGGGTGATTTTCTCAGACTGACCACCTAAGCCTGAACAGATAAATCCCACCCAGTGATCTGTTTATGACTAGCCTCAGCTTGAGATCTGTATTTAAACAAAATTGTTCTGATAAATAGGCATCTGCTAGTGCCGGCTGTGCTCTGCCTTGTGGTTCACTTTTTGAGGTGTCATACTTGCAACATTGGGAGGAACTGGGCAGCAGTCTTCATTCTTAGGCAGCTTCCATTTATTCTTAGAACCTCCTTGAAATCTAGCTGTCACTTATCTAATGTGTGAGAAAATGGGGTCAAAAGCTGTTTCTGCTCTGTGTTTGTTCTCCTCATGGCAACCCAAAGCAAATCTATTTCCTGCCCACTTGCCCTTTGGGATGGTGCCATTGGTCATCTGTCCTTTCTCTGTCAGACCTCTTTTGCTTTGTGTTTTTTCCAACTAGTAATCTACATTCGAAGTCTCTTGTCTTTCTCTTCCTCTAGCCCCATAAACTGCTTTGCTTAGATTTTATCTTCTCTCTGGGCATTCCTGATCTGTCCCTGTGTTCATACGTGAGTCCATTGTGGGACATGAAAACAGAAAGCAGGGAAGGGAGACCACTCATTTTTCCCCTTTTTAATCTAGTGTCCTACCACACTAGGCTTGAGCTGGCTTCATCATCAGTCTTCTTTCCTGCTTGCTTCCATCCTTTAATGTGGCATGCCTGAGTGTATTCTAATTTCACTGACTGTGTCCATCCAATGTCAGCAATTACTCTCCTGGGGAGCTGGAGCTGTGGGATCAAATCCTTTTAAGTTAAGGATGTTCCATAGCTGGTACTTTACACATTTTGGATCAATACCTGAGTGGCATTTCTGTTGTGCAAAAGGCAGGTGCCACTGCTGACATGGCTGGGATGATTGGATGGGGCCTTGATAGACCTTTCTGCCTCTTCTCTACACCTCCAAGAATGCAGCTGCAGGACTGGGACCACCCTCTGCATGCTGAGTTTGCCTTTTGAGCCTGCCCAGTGCTCTCAAGAAAACAACTGTCACACCCCCCTAGGAAAACTTTCAAGCACCTGGAAAGTGATAATGCGTTGGAAAGCATAAGTTGATTGAATGGCCATTAACCACTTAAATATTGCACAAATACCCCAACTTCTGCGACCAGTCCTAAGCCTTTGTGGATGGGAAGGGAAGAAAAGCAATGTCTTAAAGCTTCATAAATAACATTACAAATGCATATGTGCATAATATATATTTATTCATGTAAAGAAAAGTACACTGCAACATTCTCCACGTTATTCAGTTTCATGGCAAATCATTGGTGTTTTATTTCCTACAGATAAGTGTGGGGATAGCGTCAGGTGCTCAAGTCAGTGCTTTATAGGAACAGGGCTGAACTGAGATGGTTTAGAAACAAGTTTTAAAAGAATGACACCTACTTTTGAACCCTGGTGGGCTTTTTGTTGTTTTTGTTTGGTTTGGGGTTGGTTTTTTTTGGTGGTTTTTTTTTTTTTTTCCATTTTGGGGTGTTAAAGAATATTGCAAATTTGATCTGACAGATATCAAGAATAGCATCCAAACCTGCAAGCTACGTTTGTAAGATATAGCTGCAAACATCAGAGATCTTGTAATCTAGTAGGGACTTTGATTAAAATATTGCAGGAGAAATTCTCTTTAGTTGTGTCTGACCAACATGTTACACAAAGATAAAATTCTACTTGAGCACTATTTTTTTCTACTGACTGAAAAGCCATAGAGAACCATTGTGGAAAAATTTGGCACCTGGGTCCCATTTCCCTCTAATTAAAGGTTTTGAAAACATACTTGCCCCCTTCTGGCACTATTTTCATCTCACCTGAAGCCCTGATTTTATATTTTCAGCACAGATTGCAGTAAGTTAATTCTAACATGAATTCATTGACTTCAGGAGAACAACATCAGGAAAAATTTATCCCAATTTTTAAAAACATTATTCTTGGTTAAAACTGAGACTACTATTCCTACATATGACAAAGACATCTACGTTGTACAGTCAGAACTAATAGTCCCTTACACCTCGCAAGCATTGGCTGAGGAAATGGCTCTATTGTGCCGGAATTAAGTGTCCTTTGGAGAGTAACCAAAGACATCCTATCAGTTAGGTTTTTAGATAATGCTAGACTCACTCTTTTGTCCTCTGCAGCAAATGTTGTTGCTCTTCAGCATCATCAGGACCAGAAATGTGTTATGTCTCTGCTTTATGCTACTCCATGCTCCATTGGTAACTGCAGCAGTTATGGTTCTCTTTTTTGTAATTCTACAGTATTAATATTTAGGGATTTTTTTTTTCAGTCTTTCAAGTCCATTGCTTTAACCTTTAAATCAACATTGTAGAATTCAACTTCAGAGCATTGCAATGTTATGATAATGATCATTGTTTAAACAGTTTTGTAACTGATTCTGATTTTTATAGTCTAGCGAAGTGGTGAACTCTTGATTACGCAAGGTAACGCACAAGGGAGCTGGGAGGACAAATGAAAAAATGCTTAGATAAAGTAAAAACATAGATACACAAAACATCTGTAGGTTAGTATGATCAGCATGGATGTAATGGAGAAAGAAGAGGTCAGTGACACAGGTTTCATCTCCAGTGTGAAAGGCATCTTCCCCAGGGAATGATCCACAGCCCTTGGGCCAAGGGGTGAAAAGCAGCTTGTGTGAACAGCACTGGAGACTTGTCCCTTCTGCCTTTTACCACTTCCCCCAGAAACCTATCCCTGGTCTTGGCTGGGTGCTGGCGGTACCCTTGTACTCTGGGACTTAATTTATCTGTTCAAAATGTTTGAAATAGCATGAGGTCTGTGTTACAGCCTGCTATTTCA
The DNA here is from genome assembly GCA_035584735.1 of Pseudotriccus pelzelni. NCBI lineage: Eukaryota > Metazoa > Chordata > Aves > Passeriformes > Tyrannidae > Pseudotriccus > Pseudotriccus pelzelni. Next base: position 97,698,384 of record JAWMRA010000113.1, read on the forward strand.
CTGGCATGATTTTGTGGGCTTGTGTTGCATCTGCTAGAATGTGGCTTAGGGCCTGCCACAGTGCTTGAGGACAGACAAGCTGCCACATAGTTCTGGGAGGTGTTGAGGCATGGATGACGAGGACTTGAAAAGTCAGGGAAGTTAAAACCCTTGAAAGTTATTGCTATGTCTGTGGTGCTGACTCAAACCTGCTTGGGAAAATCACTCACCAAATGTGGCTGTGGCTCTGCAGACTTATGTGTGTGTCTGTGCTAGATGAACATACTCAATTAACAAAAAAGATAATTCAGCTCAGATACCTGAGAATAAAATATAGTTTTAAAAATAACAACAAAAAGTCATAATAAGAACAAAAATAACTCAGTAATAGTGAAATAAAAACAGCTCAAAAATGAGTCCCATAGGATTATACAGAGGATTAGAGTTACTCTGTAACTTGGCTGGCTGAGCACTAACGCCAGCAAGCATCATTTCCCTTCTGCATTTTTCAGCCATTTGGTTTCAACTGGGCAAATCATCTGTGTTGTTGATTCTAGATCCAAAATAACACCATGTAACAAGCCACTGACCCTTGTGGAGCAGCCACTGGCAAATGCAGGAACTCCATGCATGAGGCATTTGCTGGCTGAAGTGATCTCCAAGTTTTCCATCCAGTGTTGAGGGGAAGTGTGGGAGCTCGAGGAGTGCTGGATGCCAGCTGGCCTGGCCAGTCCTCCAGCAGTTTTGAGGAAGCCTGTGGGGCTTTGGGGATTCTCTGATGGTCTCTCAAGGACCTGTCACTTGAAACTTGGCTTGAAAAACCTCTTCTGTCTTGTCAACTGAGGTGGATTTCCTAAAGCTGACAGGTCTCAAAAGTTCTTTTGAAATTGTTGTTCTCGTTGCATTGATATGTTGTCGTTCCTAATGGAAATAGAGGCATTTTACTAATTTTTTTTTTTTAAGTAAATGCTGCTTTTTCCTCCTCTTCTAAATTTTTTTTTCAACACTTTCAGCTTACACTGCTTTAATGGCAACTGTTATAAGTACTGCACATTTAACTTCTGACCCCTGCATAGACAGTGAAAAAATATTAATACTTTTATAAATGTTGAACATCTCTAGATTTCTCTCTGGCATTGGTTTTACCAATGCTGAAGATACTCCAAATACTGAGGCCAAGACAGTGTTTGAAAAAACAGGCTGGTACATTTTTCTAAGGACCACTTTCAGTGGGACTTGGTTTTCTAAATGCCTTTGTGAATTTGGGTCTGAAAGGACATGAAGGTAGGTTGGAAAGGCAAGGAATTTTTGACGATTTTAAAATGAAAGATGCTGCTGTGGCATATACCTGCATATCAAACTCTTATTTCAATCATATGAGGCAATTTTAGCTGCAGGAGAGGTTTCTTTTGAAAGCAGGAAAAGGTGGAGAAAGTGATATCCAAAGTGCTTTTGGTTTTATTTCTACTACTAACATGTCCCTTTACTGCAGCTGCAGACTCTATGAAGTATTTAATCTGTAACCTCTTCAGAGATTTCTTCTGTTAGTGGCTCTTCTCAGGTCAAGGTAATTTCCCTGAGCATTTGTACAGATCTGGGTGTTGTGACCTGACTGACACTAAAGAAGCTCCTTTTTCTAGAAGCTGACCTAACACAAAATAGGGTGAGGTGTATCTCCTCTGTCACTGCAGCTCGTAAGCCCAGCAGCAGGCAGTGGGAATGTGCTGAAGCTTCATTGGAGGTTTTGTTTTTCCCGGAAAATCCTTTATATCTGGCTGCTGAGCAGAGCTAACAAGCAGCCTTGACAGTTTTCTGCTTCTCAATGTCTGTCTCATCTCTGAGCTGTGTAGGAGTTTGCAAAGGCAGATTAATATTTAACGTACCTGGAATCTTTGATCTTTCAGTTGGAGTCTGAATACATCTAAATCCTCATAAAATGCAGATAGAGGAGATGATGCTGCCTTTTATTCACTAATGCAGAGACTGGAGCGCCCTCCTAATTTCAATTCCTTCTTCCATCTCAGGCCATTTAATTCTGCTCTTCAGCTTGTCTGTCAAGAATCCTTATCACCAGTCTGCTGGCTGCTCATGCTGAAACTGCCTAATTTCCAGGCTTTCAGCTGTGTATCTGAACCACTTGGCTTGAAAGCCTCTTTGATCTTCTGAATCCTGAAGTGCCCCTGCTACAAAAAAAGGGGGGATGCCCTGCCTGGGATGTCCTGCAGGCTGGTGACCAGGTGCCCTTCTGGGCTGTGGGATGTCCTGCAGGCTGAGGCAAGTAGGACCCACATCCTGTGTTTGCTCAGCCCACAAACCTTGTGTCTCAGGGGTGGCTGCTGCTGAGGGTTAAACACTTACATTCAAGTGCCTGGAAGAGCCTTCCAGGCATGAGTCTCTGACGTATCCTCCTGGCTGGCTGTTGCAACCACAACGCACTGGTTTTCCTGTAGGGAGCACTGATCCCTAACTTGGCATTATGAAGGCTGTTCCTGCCATGGGCCCCCTCACTTTCTAGTCAACCAGCACTAACTATTCAAATGCCAAGACTGGCCTTAGAAACCTTTGAAGACCTGGAGAAATACCCTTCTCCTCAATCTTTTTTACTGCCTAGTTTTTGTTGCTCTCTTACTTGCCTACAGTGGTGAATCACAGACAGGAAAAAGAGGTAGGACTGTCCACTGCGGATACAGTGAGCTTCTCTAGGCTGCACAGTACACCAAGGTGCAGTGCCTTGAACTCTGGGATTAGGAATTTTAATTACTGAAAGGCCACAATGAGGTCTCCCCAGAGCATTTTCCTCTCCAGGCTGAACAGCCCCAACACTCTGTCTTCATAGGAGAGGTGCCATCCCTCAGATCATATTTGTGACCCTCCTCTGGATCCACTCTAATGGATCCATGCCTGACTTTTGCCTGCACTCTTGAGAAGCCTTGAGTGATATTGCTGCAATTGTGACAAAATTTATCATGGCCTACATATTTGAACAGCAGTTGCACACTCTTCTGGATATTTTTCATGTTGGCAAAGGTTGTCTATGAAGCAGTTCATGCCTGGCCCATTAGAGGAGCACATGGTGTGTTGTGGAAATCCCCAGATTTCCGTGTTCCTCCTTTGCCCTGTGGGAGGATTACCCAGCACCAGAGATTTTCCCTAGGGTTTCCTGCCCCACTGTAGCTAAGGAGATTATGACTGTATTGAGATCTCTTGACCCTAGAGCTCTTCCCAGGTCCAAGCGTAGACACCACGTTTTTAAGGCATGGGCCTCTAGTTGCAGTTCTCTCTCCTTTAGAAGGAAAGATGGGGAAAAGATTTAGATCAAAAGGGGCTCATAAGTCTTTACTCCAGATCTGGATGATCAGTGAGGTCTTGGGGATGCATTGTGGAGTCCTCCTTCTCTGCAGTGTGGGTGTAGTATCAGATGGTGTAGCAAGAGTGTTGTGAGGCAGAACAACCTGACCTGAGGCTCCTGCCATACCCTCCACACATGAGAAGGGAGACAAAATCTGCTTCCATCAGAACCCCTCTCTGCAGTTTCCTAGGGGTTAATGGAAGTACAAACCAGACAGTAATTCAGACAAATAGTTTATTCCTGCAACTTCAAAGTCATCTACTTGATCTTGCTGCCAACATGTCTGTTATGCCATTTAACACCTTCAGATCATCCCAAAACTAACAGTTCCAGCCTCCTAGACCCCAAATATGTTAAATCATACAGACCCACATACTGGTCCCATACCTGTGCCTAATCCTACTTGGCTTATTTTTTCAGGGAGCAGAGAGTAATATAGCTCTAGATGTAAACTGCACATGTCTGTATTGTGGCTATAAAAGATGATATACAGGTACTTTCTCTTGAAACTCTGATATGACTTTCAGCTTATTTGTGTAGTACAGAGTTTTGGTGAAAGAAGGACTGGAAAAATATACCAGAAGTACATAAATAACACTTTTGTGAAAGTATTTCTACAGGCCCCCTAACTACTGTCTTTTGATGGTCCTTTTGCACAAACTTCATTTCTGGACTGTTGTTTTCTGAAACATCTCTTTACAGCCTAATTTCAGACAAGTCATTCACTTGTAGGCTTAGACAAGGATATGTTTCAAAGGCGATTCTCTTCAGGAGTTATTGAAGACAATGATGTAACTTCATTGCATGATAACAGTGAAATATTACCTGCCTTCCACCCTCAATGACTTACATGAGGGCTATTGTATCAGACAATTTGCTGGGCATAATTCCAGTGCTCAGGTGGATGGGAAGTGAAGTTTCAGGCATTGAAGTTGGTCTTGTCTTCTATTGAATTGCCTCTTCAGAACAATATCCGCTCTTTCTAAGTGGAAACTTAGTACTAACATCTTTTAGTGCAAGGCCAGGTGGCCAAGAAGGCCGATGGCACCCTGGCTTGTATCAACAATAATGTGGCCACCAGGACCAGGGCAGTCATTGTCTCCCTGTACTTGTCATTGGTGAGGCCACACCTCAAATCCTGGGTTCAGTTTTGGGACCCTTACTATAAGAAAGACATTGAGATGCTGGAGGGTGTCCAGAGAAGGACAATGGAGCTGGTGAAGGGTCTGGAACACAAAGTCCTATGAGGAGCAGCTGAGGGAGCTGGGATTGTTTAGGCAGGAGAAAAGGAGGCTCAGGGGAGACCTTATGGCTCTCTACAGCTACCTGAAAGGAGGTTGTAGTAGGGTGGGGGATGGTCTTTTCTCCCAAGTAACAAGAAATAGAATGAGAGGAAATGGCCTCAAGTTGTGCCAGGAGAGGCTTAAATTGGATATTAGGAAAGATTTCTCTGTGGAAAGGGTTGTCAATCACTGGAACAGGCTGCCCAGGGAAGTGGTAGAATCACCACCCCTGGACATATTTAAAAGATATGTAGATGTGGCACTTAGGGATATGGTTTAGTGGTGGACTTGGCATTACTGGTTAATGGTTGGACTTGATGATATTAGAGGTCTTTTCTGATCTAAGCAATTCTACAATTCTAAGCCCATTTTTATATATACTCTATTTTTCCGTTTGCCTTTCCAGATCCTTGTCTCCAATGAGAAACCACAAACATAAAATTGTCTATTATTAGCACTGCTTAATCTCCTGCTTAACTAAATTTCTTCTAAGCTTTATCTCACCCAATCTAATGGCAAAGCAAACAGCTAAATGTGCTGTTGCAAGTTTCATGTGTGTCTGAGGAACACACAACCTGCTTGTGGAAGCTGCACGTGTTCTTCTCATAATGTGTGGATTATGGCATGCAAAAATATATTGTGTTAATAGTAGGATGCTGCACATGTTCAGAAACTGCTGAGAGTCTTTGGAATTCTTATAACTGTTTACTCATTCTTTTGTTTAGGAGTCAGTGACCTGTAAGTGCTCATTATGAAGAGAGATCTGGTTTTCTTGGTGACTCTAATTAGCCTTGCCTTCCTGACACTACTAAGGTCTGGATATCCTCAACACATTGCAGAGGAGTCCTGCTCTGTTCAGATTCTTGTTCCAGGCCTCAAAGGTAATGTGAAAGCCTACTCCATTATTCAAATATTAATCTTTTGCTTCTAACAGGCTCATTTGCACCACTGACAGTTTCTAACAGAGACAAAGAAGGTGCCTTTCAGTTACCGTCTTATTTGTTCCATTTGTAGCCTCCTTAAAAATGGAGTGTTAAGGTCCATAAAGTGAAATTAAATCTGTTAACATAAACATGGTTCAGAGAATGCATACCAATCTCCCAAACTGATTCCTGATCAGTAGTGCTTGTTACTCTGATGCACTGCTTGGTTGCCCTCTGTGTTTATACTCAACAGTGGTACACGTACCCAAGGACTGCATAATCAAGCCCTACTTTATTATGCCTGGAGAGGTTTTAATTTCCATGTTGTAATGTAATGTGAAGCATTTAGTGTTTTCTAGTACTTTGATTGTATTCTCTTGATTTTTAAAAGCTCTAATACCTTCTAGAAGAAAGAAAACATTAGTTAGGTTTTTTAGCATTTCTATATTTTTTGTGGAAAAAGGCAACATTTTATAAAATATGCCCCTAAACTATTGCCCGAAGAAGATGGTGTAATATGTTATTGATCTTTTCATAGCAAAAACTATACCTTACACAAGAAATCAACCACTGGGAAGAATTAGCATTTTAAAGCAACAGCATCCATTACAGTGTGAAGTCCCAGCCCTGTTTAGTCAATAACAGTAATTTCCTTTCTGAAGGCTATAGTATTTCTATTGGAATATGGCACCTATGAATGTGGGGAAGTACTTGTTAACTAAAGTAAAAAAAAAATCATAAATCCCACCAGTTTATCATTAACAATATATCAAAAAAGCATTGTTAAAGAACCAGATGATGAACCTTCCATTTTTTCTTGTAATTTTGCCTTGTACTCTCATGAAACTCACCTAACCAGGAGTGGTGCCACTAATCTGTTCCAGTAGAAACCTGGGCTTTACCCAGTTGCCCAAGGAACATAGCATGAGCTGCAGGCACTGTCTGTTCTGTTACCTGATTGGTAAGAGAAGGCTCAGTTCTGTTCTGCAGTTGTTCATACAGTTAAACTGTGAGCACAGCCCGGCCATATGTTTGGCTGTAGTGTAAACTGCTCTCTCCAGACATTGCCCAGTTTGTGTGTTGCTGCCCTGTGCTTGAAGAAAGAGAATTGGGCTGTAGGATGCAGGTTGTGCTTGGCCTTAGGAATAAAAAAGCCCTTTGTTTATTCATTGTTATTTATTGTTGTTTTGTTTATTATTATAGATGCAGCTTTGGACTCCTGAACTCAACTGAAAGCTATTTTTTTCTGTTTACTTCAATAAGTGATTTTTGAAGTCTTAATAGTATTTAGACCTTCTGCAGATGTCCTAGTTATAAAGGACAACACTATATCCTTAATTCTGAGGTTTGATTGAGACTTGAGTAATTTGCTTAATATATTTACTGTGAAAAAGGCATAAGATAGTGCTGTTAATGTGACTACAGAGGAGAACACAATCTAGTTAAATATATGTTGTCCAAAATTACATGAAAAAGCAGTTGAAGGGTCAGACTCCACAGCGCTGGGGACTGAAGCTTTGAAATTACTTCATTTCAAAGAAATTAACAGGCTTGGACAAGTTTTGTGACTTCTTTGCCTTAGTCTCCTTATTTGTGTAAGTAAGTAAATGGCCAGTCTTCGTGAACGAAGAACCGGGGAAGGTCTTTACACCTTCCAGCCTGCGCATTGGATTTTTTA
>JAWMRA010000113.1:97705695-97726891 GCA_035584735.1 Pseudotriccus pelzelni
GAGCTCCACCTGCCCGGGGAGTGTCCCTGGCTGGAATCGAACCCAGGCCTCAGCAGTGAAGGTCCTGCGATCTAACCCCTAGGCCACCTTATTTGTGTAATCAGTCAAAATTAACATCTATGATTACCATTTTAATGCAAAGATCATAATTATTATTATTATTCACAGCAGAGGTTTTTAAAGAGTATAAGTAGTGCAGGACCCTGACCTTTTGGCAAAAGGCAATTCTGAACCTGGAAACCAGAAACAGGCATGAAAGCCATCATATGTTAATGATTTCACTCCATTTCATGAGATGTAAGCCTTGCAAAATTGAGAGAGATTGATGTACAAATTCAGTGAAGCACAAAATGGCCTGATACAGCCCTAGTTAGTGTGAAATCCCCAAAAAGCTCTCAATGCTTCAGCTATGCTGTCAGAGGGACTGGCTCAGAGAAGTGACAATTGTTTCCCCCACTGGCACAACTCCAACCCATTTTGGTGGCCAGAGCTTCCTTTAAACTGAGCACATATTGGCTGTGTGCCCAAATTTCAGCTCCCATGCAGTGGGATTTGCTCATTGCAGCTTTTAGATCTGCACCATCTCCTGCTCGGCTGGAGTGCCAGCAACATCTCCAGTGGTGGAGGAACAGAGCACCCTACTGCTGCTGGGCATGACACTGTCAGGATTTGGGAAAAATAGGTACAGGAAAGAAATAGAAGAAATTAGGGAGACTGTGGGATATGAGAACGGCAGAAGACTAAGGGGTGGTGCAGAAAGTGGATAGACCAAATGGGGTGGTGAAGGAGAAAGTCATCAGGGAAAAGTACCCAAAAGCATGGGGAATTTTAGAAGAACAGGAAGAGATACAGGGGAAAAAAACCCAAACCAAACAGAAAAACAGAAGAGCACAAAGAATAAGACCAAATAAAAAGACTGGAAGCTTGAAAAAAAAAGAAAAAAGAGGCACAAAACCAGTTAAGAGCCCACAGAATAAAAGAGAGAATCAGAAGGGGCATAAGATGAGAATGGAGGTGGAAATGGATGATGAAGAAAACCAGTAAAGACACCAAGACTAGAAAAAGCTCAAATGAGTTTCAGGTCAGCAGTTCAGGTCTTAGGGACTGGGTTTGTTTTTTATTTGTGCATTGTTGTTTTGTTTGTTTTTTTTTTAATAAACTCAAGAGCATAAAGGAATAAGATGAAATGAGGAAGGAAAAAACCATGGCTCTGAGAATGCAGACAGACTGAACCATGTTTTAGAAAGCTGACAATATTAATAATGGGAAAAGTGTGTTGTGTGTGAAAAAGCGATGGATGACAAAGCCTTGCTGCATAGCTCACCCATATTCCTCCTAAAGTCCAGCTCCTTTTGAGAGACCCATGAAATTGAAGTTACTACTATTGTGGAGAAAAAAAAACAAACCGTGAAACAATCCTTGAATGCTTAAATTCTCAGTTTGCTACCTTGTTTTGTCTGCCTTTTAGAATCTAAAGCAGTAATTGTCTTAATAGTCTGCATAACATTCAATGCATAAAAAAGTTGATGCTTAGATAAATAAAACCAATTGTTTTTTACACCCACATGTGATGCATCTACTCACACAGGGAATATGAGTAATGGAAGAAAGTTATCACCAGCCAAGAATGCTTAATAGCTCACGTAGTTAATATTTTGTGTGCTATTTTCATTGCACATAGATGGTACAGCTTAAGAGAGACAGGATATGAACGTAAGCACAGACAAATCCAGTCCCAAAGAATCCACAAAAAAAGGCAAATCAACAGCAATGGTAAGATATATCACCTGAATTAAGAAAAATCTTTCTCAGAGATGATGGAAGAAGAAAACTGTAGTAATGTCAGGGTTGTCCCTGATAACCGTGATCCCACCACAGCTCAGTTTGCTGGCAGGGCTCAGGTTCTTTCCCAGCATTGTGGAGCACTGCTAAGCACATCTCACCGTGCCTCAGCTGCACTGTGCTGATGAAGAAGGTACTGTTTCATGCAGTGGGGCTGAAGCAAAGAGACATCCAGGAAGGGATGGAGAGGAGATGGAACAGGAACAAATTCCTGCTCTGAAGTGACTTGATTGTAGACCAGAAGAGGCTGGAGACCAGAAAGGAGGCATGGAACTGTCTTTCTCTAATTCATGAATCAAAAGTTAGTTATTGTTAATAGGTGAGATATTAAATTGATTGAAGTTCCTTGACAGAAAACTGGGTTTTTGCCCATGACACCTGCAAAGGCTTTGCTTCCTCAGCTTGCACAGTGCCCAGGTTACATATAGCAAAAGTAGGGACTTAAATGTGGCAAAGCTGAGCTGGACCACTGATCCGTTCCTCTTGGCCAAGGTCTTGCTCCTTAAAACAGGTTATAGCAAAAAAGTGCAGAGTGGTCTGTAGCTGGGCCTGTAATGGGGTAATCTCCTCCCAGAGAAAGTTTCTAAAACACCCACACTAAGGAACGTGGTGCCATCTTATTATAGGAATAAATGCAGGCAAGTGTAATGGCCTGAAGCAAGAGTGATCTATTTTATTGATCCCTAATGCACAGCTTTCACTCTGAAGAACGTGTAAAGCAATAGGCTGTAATAGCCTGCTCTCAGCCTCCAGAGAGCAGGGGAAAGTCATTTCAGGATTTAGGTTTGGGAAGCAAAGAACTCATAACCAGCCCTGAGGGGTGAAAGGCAATCATACAAAGCCTATTGGTTACCTGATAATAAAAATGTGACGTTCCCAAATGTGCCAAATTATAGCCTGTTTCATGCTAACAATATTATTCTCTGGGGCTTATGTGAAGTTTGTCCTCATTAAGGTCAGAGAATGGCCTATTTTTGCATGTCTGAAGGCAGGGAAGGTGGTCTGGAGCCTGCTGGCAGCCTGAAGAATGAAAATATAACAGATGGAGGACCAAGTTCAGTTCACAGCCATCTAGGTCTGCAATAAGGAGAGAGACCGAGGGAGCTGGAGGCTGCGTATTTGAAACGTGTCATGTTGTGGCATGTTTTTACATGCCATCTTTCTGGCCCCTCTCTGAACCACAGCTGCCACCTATACCAGAGAGCAGAGCTTGTGGGGTGCATGACAACTTTTGACTTTCCTGCTGTGGTGCTCCCTTCAGCTGCCTGGAGAGCAGTTAATACCCACTTTCCTCTATAGGAATGCAGTGCTGAGGCATCATGTGTGCTATGCTGGCTCTGGGTTTTAGATGTTGGCATCTTATTTTCTGTGAGAGCCAGAGAACTTTCTTCTCCTTCATATAAATCTTTTTTTTTCAAGGTGGCTGTGCAAATCATTCTTTAAACTTCTGTTTGTGTGAAAGAGATTTTAAGTCAATGGCAAACTACAATAGTAGGGAGCAAAAGAAGCTAAGCATCCTCAAATTTTCAATGAAAGGAACCAGGGAGGAAAACATTTACAGAAACCGATGTTTAAATATGGTGAACATAACAATGTGCCATGAGCCATGTGCCTGTCAGTGCACTGCATAGTGGTTCATACCTCAGAGATTAAAAAGCACAGCATAAAGTAACGATACGGAGTAGGGAGTTACTCTTTCATGCTTAAAACTTATCCTCTAAATGATGGATGTAGCAATGCCTTCTTATAGGTCTGACGAATGGCATTTTAAAAAAAATATTGAGATTATAACTAAGCTATTTTCACTTGAGACTTAAGCATGTCCTTAGCACAGGCTCAAATAGCATTTGGTGAACACAGACCCAGAAGTTTATGTGCTAAGGTGGGGCTTAATTCTGAAGATTCTACTTAAGTGAATTGTGCAGTTGGGTTTTTTGTAGGTTGATGATACAAGTAACGTCCACAAAACTAGACCTGTTTTATGAGACTTCAGTAATGTATTGACTTAGGGTTTGTCTGTATTTACTCCAGCTGAAGAAAATTCTGTTCTCTGTGCATCAAGTAAGGCTGTTAAATCAGATTGTGTCCGCTTTTATTTTTTCACTGGAGAGAATGGCACTCTCGTCCCTGCTGCTAACAGAAAATAGTCCTGGTTTAATATGATTCTTCTTTTTGTTTCCTTTTGTATCAACAGGGGAGGCTGGAGAAAAGGGGGAGAAAGGTGCTCCAGGTCGTCCAGGCAGAGTTGGACCTCCAGGAGAAAAAGGTAATTTTGTTAAAGAAGATGTTTTGAAAGTCATTCCTGACAAAATACTGTCTTTTCTTGGGAGGTGATGATGGGAATCCTCTCTCCCTTTGTTAGGTGACTAAATCATCCTTGTCCATTTTTGTTTACTATTGTTGTGGTTTCACCCCAGCTGACAGCTCAGCCCCATGTAGCCACTCACTCTCTTCCCCCCAGTTTGGATGGGGGAGAGAATTGGAAGGGTAAAAGTGAGAAAACTCATGGGTTGAGCCATGCACAAGCAAAGCATAACAAGGAATTAATTCACCAGTTCCCATGGGCAGGCAGGTGTTCAGCCATCCCCAGAAAATCAGGGCTTTATTACACATAACAGTGACTTGGGAAGACAAGCACCATCACTCTGAACGCCGACCCCTGCTTCCTTCTTCTTCCTCCATCTTTATATACTGAGCACAATGCCACCTGATAGGGAATTTCCCTGGGGTCAGCTGTCCTGGCTGTGTCCCCTCCCATCTTCTTTTGCACCTTCAGCCTGCTTGTGTGTGGTGGGATGAGGAGCAGAAAAGGCCTTAACTCTATGCAAGTGCTGATCAGCAATAAAGAATACATTTCTGTGTTATCAACGTTGTTTTGGACACAAATCCAAAATATAGCACAATACTAGCTACAATGAAGAAAACTGACTTTATCCTGGCCAAAACCGGTACAACTGTATGCACTCATTTGTAGACTAAGTATTACTTTCTGGTCAAAAAGATTAATTTGGAAATAAAAAAAAGTCTGATTTTTTTGAAAGGTCTTTTTGAAGAAAGACATCATAATGTCTTCTTTGTAATTTTCCTTCTGCAAATGAAAACCTCACATGAGATCAGAGGGAAAAAAAATCACAAGGTTCAATTTTCTTTCTTTTTTGTTTGTTTTGTTTTGTTGGGGTTTTTTTTTGTTTGTTTTGTGGTTTTTTGTTGGGGTTTTTTTGGGGTTTTTTGTGAATGTGAGCACTCATAAGATATTAATGAAAACTATTCAGGGAAGGCAGTAAGCCATAATAGGCAGAGATGGCCATGAGTGTTTCCACATTTTTTGGATCACAGTTCTGTAATATCTATGGAAAGATGGTGATAAGGCTGTTTGTATTGTAGTTCAAAAATATTTGGAGCTCTTGAGAGGAATGGTGCTCCACAGTGTTCAGTTACACAGCGAGAGGAATGTGGCATTGCTCTCTTGCAGAAAATGCCGTCTTTTCACGTTTGTTTTCCTCCTGAAGCAAGGAGGAAATTTGACCTTCGTAAGTTTTCTAGGAGGTGCGTGTTCTGAAAGGTTCCCATTAGGAATAGTCAAAACCTTTTATTTTGATATCAAAATTAAAGCTTTGATATTCCTGTCATCAGAATGATGGCGTGAGTTAGTTTTTACTAATCTGAGTTTATAGTCTTCCTATCACTATCATAGTGATAATTTATACTTCCTTGTGATGATGCATGATCTCTATGTTGTTCTTTTAGGCAGTTGTGGGAATCTGATACCTGTAGTTTTCCCTGAGACCAAAATCCATAGCTAGAGCTCTTCCCCCTACAATGCATTGAAAAATTTATAACTCCCATGAGATGTGTGTGTGTTCAGTCAGTGTACTTACCTTATATAGGTATATTTTCAAGGACAACTGTTAGAAAAAACATTGGAAACTAAAATTTCAACTCTTGTAAGGTGATGCAGCATGATGTTGAAATATGATAGAATAATTTAGGTTAAAAGGCTGTAAAGAGCTCATCTAGTCCAATTTCCTGCTTTAAACAGGGCAGACTTCAATATCAGAGCAGGTTGCTCAGGGCTTTTTTCAGTAGACTTTTGAAAATCTCCATGGATGGAGATTCCACATCTTTTTTGATCAATCTGTTCACCGGTTTCATCATGACTTTTCCTTGAAGCCTACTGAAAATGTTCTTGTTATAGCTTGTAATTGTTGCATCTTTCTCTGTGAGCCTCTGAGAAGAAAAGGCTGCATCTTCTCTAGAAACTGCTTGTAAGTAGTGGAAGACTGCGATTAGGTTCCCCCTTACCTTTCTGTACTGCAAGCTAAGCAAAACCATCTTTCTCAGCAGGACTCCTGTTTGTTTCTCATGAATGAGGGCCCAGAAATCTCTGGGTCCTTTTATTCAAAGGAGTTTTTATAGCCAGCCGTTGTCCAGACTTCACCAATGCATAACAGCTGAGGAACTTAGCTGAACCCGTGGTATTCCTGTCAACATATTTCTGCAGCATGCTGAACTTCTCTTGACTGGCATGTCCTCCAGTGCATCAACCATTCCTGCCAGCATGGAGCTCCTTCCTCTTCTTCCTCCCTGTCACTGGTGAAGGACTGGTTCCTGAGGAATGGCATTCATTGTCACCTGCTGATTAGACTTTGGCAGCCTTGCAGCAGTGCCAGAGAGCAGTCTCATCACCCTTGAATGCTTCTGGGCAGTGCCATGGACCTGTGTACATCCAGTTGAAGTAGTCCCTAGCTCAGTCACCCAGTGCCAGGAGTGGCATGTCCTCTCCAGATCTTTGCGACCAGACATGCAGAACTGTGAGGCCAGAGAGCAGACCTTGCCAGCAGAGATGAAGAATACACTAAGTGCCTCTGCCTTCTCAGCCTCCTTTGGCACAAGGTTGTCTTAACCTCCTGAGAACCTCTCTCACTGTGCTGTCTTGCATGTTTCTCTAGCTTGGTATTTGGTCAAATCCCTTCAAAATGCTTTAGATCATCTGAGAAAAGGACGTACTCTTTTTCAGTCAGGCCAATCCATGATGTAGCATTTCATTTGTTTATTTTATACTGCAAAATTGCATTTATTTGGAAAATCATTCTCATGCTTGATTAACTCCAATAGTAATGATCATTTACCAGTCTTCCATACCTCAAAAAGTCCAAAATTCTGATGAGATTAAAAGAAGGAGCACTGAAGTGGAAATATACAGTAAGAAAACACACTTGAAACAGAAAAGAGATGAGAGAAAATTGAGTATTAATGCATACTGTATTGGTATTTTTCCAAGGAGTGCTTTCAGTTAAACACAGGCAAAGCTTCTTACTACACCTGTAGCAACATATTTTTTCTGCTTTCCTTTATGCGTCCAGAAATGTCTACGAACAAGCTCTTGTTTTAAATAAAGTCTAATTAACTAGTTTTTCGTTAATGCTGTACATTATCAGAATCACATTAATTTTTTTCTGTCACCTTTCTTTGTTTCATTTTTCTAATAAGTTCATATAAGAAAATATGCTTAGTTTCTTTGAACTCCATAGGTATATAATAACATAAAATAACTTACAAAATAAATGGTTTTCTTATGGTATAGTAGACCTGAAAGAACAGCTCAAGATTAGAAAGTGCTGCAAATGTTTTTATCATACCCTTTCCTCATGATATTTTCAGATTTTGGTAACTCAGACACTAAGAAACATTAAAAGTTTCTGGTGCTTACCTGAAATAAATCTCATTCTGACTGTCCTGATGCTTCAGGGTGACATCAGACATACTGATGTCTTTGGGTACTGATTAAGGTTAAATTCCACTTACTTTCCTCATTGCTTTTAATTAATTGTATAGGTCAATTATGATGTATAGCATGTCAGCAGAATATAAAATTGTGTTGGCCTTATGTAAAGCACAAAGCACTGGATCGAGTACAATGGCTGTTTCAGACAAGCAGTGTGTACTGCAGTGCAAGTTTTGGGGTGTGAAGTTCGTAGAAGTAACTGTCACCACGTGCACAGGTGGCTGTGCTGTGCACTCCCATGTTAGGAGTCAACTTAGTTATTTCACTGAGTCATGATGCAGTCTGTGAGGCCATAACTTCCATGTATACGAATTCCACACAGATAGTTCAGTAACAGTACAGTCCTGTGAATATTCCCAGAGTACTTTATGACAATCAAAATAAGGAGGGGAGGGTGAATTTGCTGTAGGAATGCATCACCAAAGGAACAGAACATTTAAAATGTTTTCTTCAAGACATTTTAATTTTCTTAGTACTGTAGCCATTTGAAAATACATTACTTTAGTATTTTAAGTTCAACCTTTATACACTGGACTTCATTTATACTGAATTATAATGGTATGTTAAGCAGAATCACATTCTGTTCTTGGGCTTAGAACTCAACTGTCTCTACCTTTGCAGTGTTAACACAGCAACACAAATTTTTGCTTTTGCCAGCTAACACTTTCTCAGGTGATTCTTGGGCATATTTCGGGAGCTGTCACAATGAGCAGCTTGCAAGTGATTATCCTGGCTTGAAGAGTAAGACAATTTAGTATCGTGGAGTGTACCATCCTCAGCCACCTGGTTCCCACTGCTAGGGAACAGTCCCAGGCATTTAGTTTACTATTACAGGCAGAGCCTCTTAAGTAGGAGAGAAGACTCATTAATTTAACTGGATTGGAGCCAGAGTGCTCAGTCATTTGTATAATCAAATTCTAAAAAGAGGCAATAATATCTTAATTTATATTTTATTATTACTGATTGCTCATTAATATCTAATCAATCAATCCTTTGCATTTCTGAGTCAACTTTTACATTAATTTATTGCTCGCTAAGGAGTGCTGCAGGCAGTATTCCATATAAAAGTCCTGACATTGACAGTTGTGAATTCACAAAGTGGGTATCTGGTTCAAAACTGTCTTTCAGTTCCACTTGAACTCAATAGGATTTTGAGAAAATCTGTGGTAAACTGAGTGGACAAAAAAATGGCAGATGGGCTTCAGTGTAAATAAATATATTGCCCAGGGACATTAGGGATGCATAATTTAATCCATACTTACATGATGCCAAAACCCAAAACTGTCACTTAAAACTCAAGAACTGCTCTGAAGTCATTAGCAGCAGTCCCAAAGCCAGCAGAACACTGCCCATTATCAGAAAAGACACCAAGGACAAAACAGGGAACTTCTTTTTGCAGCTGATTTTGCTCTGTGTAAAATCCTGACATGCACTGTCTCAGGTAAGAGTGGCCTCTGGTTTCTGTCTCTCAAGAAGGACATGAGAGGTAAGAGAGGCGCACCAGAAATGTGAAAAAGAGCAGCTGCCTCATAAGGAGAAACTGGACAGGTTGAGACTCTTGCACGTGTACACAGTAGTCTTGAGGGGGTTGTGATCGAGATTACAGAATCTCCAGAACCCATCATACCTGAACTGCTGGGGACTGATCCAGCATGACTGATCTCATGACTGATCCACCTGTAACAGACTTCAAGCAGTGGATGGGATTGTGTGATCTCCCTGTATTGCACCTTCTGCTGCCACCACAGGAAACAGAGTCTTGGACTAGAGGGATCACTGGTCTGAGCAAGCTTGGTGTTACGTTCTTAACATAATTCTAGCAAGATAGATGTTTCATGAGGGCAGTTATTTGTCTTTATGCGCATTTGACTACAAACTCCTCCACTCAGGAATGTACCATACTATTACTATTTCTTTTGTTTTGAGTGTACTTTAAAATCCTTTAAACTTCTTTACTGCCTTCCTAGATTGTAATTTTTCTCACTATCTTTCGTTTTCTTCGCAAATTTCCTAGCTATTCTGGTTTCTAGTCAGATTGATAATAGTCTACTCGTTTTTTCCCTCCTGTTTTTTGTGCAAAGCTTTTAAAGTTTCACTTTGTCATTAAAATTCCAGTCTGCAATGAGTGTGATGGATCACTGCTGAGAGGTGTTTATTTCTCCATTGCCTACGATGGGAGCTTAGGTAAATAGTTTAGACTGAAAAACCTAACTTTCAGGTGGCTAATGCTGGTGAATGTAGTTGGCTTGCCTCAACTACATAAAATGCCACCTGGGATTATGCACTGTTTGTTCACATAAGGATATCTGTTTAACAACAGGTATTTATTTGTCAGCAACATGGACAGTGGGATCGAGTGCACCGTCAACAAGTTTGCCAATGACACCAAGCTGAGTGATGCAGTCGACACACTGGAGGGAAGGGATGCCATCCCGAGGGACCTTGACAGGCTTGAGGGGTGGGCCTGTGTGAACCTCATGAAGTTCAGCAAGGCTGCATGTGAGGTCCTGCACCTGAGTAAGGGCAATCCCACGCACAAATAGAGGATGGGTGGAGAATGGATTGAGAACAGCCCTGAGGAGAACTTGGGGGTTCTGCTTTATAAAAAGCTTAATATGACCCAGCAATGTGAGCTTGCAGCCCAGAAAGCCAGTTGTATCCTGGGCTGCATCAAAAGAGGTGTAGCCAGCAAAGTCCGATGGAAGTGATTCTCCCCTTCTAGTCTGCTCTCATGAGACTCCACCTGGGGTGGTGTGTCCAGCTCTGGGTCCTCAACTTAAAAAGGACGTGGACTTGCTGGAACAAGTCCAGAGGAGGGCCATGAACATGACCAGAGGGATGTGACACCTACCATGAAGACAGTCTAAGAGAGCTGGGCTTTTTCATCCTGGAGAAGAGAAGGCTTTGTGGAGACCTTATAGCATGTCCAGTGCAAAGCTGGTCTACAAGAGAGCGACTTTTTACAAGGACATGTAATGACAGGACAAGGAAGAAACTGGAAAGGTGCACATTTAGATTAGAAATTCTTTACCATGAAGGTGTTGAGACATTGGAATAGGTTACATTGGGATAGAAGTTGTGGTTGCTCTATTCTGGGTAGTGTTCAAGTCCAGGCTGGATGGGGGTCTGCAGGGGTGTTGGAACTAGGTGATCTTGAAGGTCCCTTCTAACCCAAACCAATCTGTGATTCTACGATAAGATGTAACTATGTTGTAACCACTATTCCCTCACTAATCACCTACCTTCATTGGTGTGGATAATTCAGATTATTTAGCATAAAGTGGTGCTGTAGTTTGTTGGTGTATAAGAATTTCCTAACTTCCAGTTGCCAGTAGTTTTTAAAATTTAAGTGTCCTGAACGTAGATCACTACTATAACATCATTAAATCCTTTAAAAATACCATTCTCATTCAAGTTTGGTTAACGATTCGCATTGGGAATACTGACTGCTGCAAGATTATCAAGGTACACTCTGGGAAAGACTTTTTAATCTTCACCTGTATCTTATGTTCTTTTTCTAAGTATCCTCTGCAGATTGCTGTCAAAGATGGCACTAGAGTCAAGAAGCCTTTGGTGTGGTTTGGTACATTTCTACTTTCCTTGTTAGGTAGGTGTCTGTGATGTCCTCTAGCCATGAAGAACTTCTGATTTTTCTTCAAATCCTTAAGTTTGGGAAGTAAACTACTGCTACTGCTCTCTTCTCTTTGACATGATTCAATTAAATTTGTCTGTGACATGATGAATTTGCGTTTCTGCTGGATTTGCCTTTTTGACACCTTTTTATTTTTCTAAGTAGTTTTGTACCTTCTTGTCCGTTCCAATAATCCTGTCTGAAGTGATTGCCATACTGTATGAAGACCCCCATTTATAGTGTTGCACAGAGCCAAACCCCTAATTTTTTCACTGGTGCAGCCCACCATTTTCTCTGGTATTTTATTTCTTTTTTTTTTTTTTATCCTGAAAAAGCCAACAAAAAGATCATTTAGAGTTTCCTTATCTTCAGTTTCTTCTAAAATCCTTTAAGTCTTCTATAATTGGTTCCAATGTATGCCACCTTCATCTGGGAGATGACAGATGACTTGCTTCATATTCTCCATTCGAACTTCATGTTTGACTTTCTACTTTTGGTCTATGGAGAATTAATTTCTTTTATTGTCCTCATTTCTTTCCAGCTCTCACTTCTTGATTTCATTAAGTCTCTTCACACTGCATTTTTGACAACCATAGGGCCACTAAAAAGGGCTTTACAAAAAGTATTAAAACTTTTGAACCCCTCAAGGCAGATGGATCTCTCTTGAAACCTTGTGATTTAGTCTGCAGAAGCAGAATAAGGAAGCCCCTGGAGTGGAAGCAGGGGTTAGTCACTGTAAGAGAAAACCAAATCCAAACAATTCTTTTAATGAGCACAGGAGGTTTAATGTATGTCTTCATTGCTTGAGATAACACAGTTTTACTTTTGAGTAGATCATGTAGCTTTTACTGGTTATGATGGAGAAGCAGCTCATATTCTGGGCAGTATTTATGAGAAAGAAAGTGAATTAATTTTATATGTTATATTTTATTTATGCATTAGATCTACGTGTTTATTTAATTCCATCCTGAAAAGAAAAAGCATTTGAACGTCTGATAATCTGTTACAGCAGTCCCAATTCATAAATATGTAAAGCAAGAAAGGTCACTTTCAGAGCAACTTGATAAACTCATTACAAGCTGTTACTTTAAGGATTCTCAAGGAAAAACCCTCTCAATATACTATCTATATTGGATAAATATCCAGTGGTAGCATCAGCACATTTATAACCTGCACAGCCCAAAGGATTGCATCTTTAAGTCAAGCCATGAAACTGTTCTGAAAATGAAGCTGTATTCCAGAAAGTAGACCTTCAGTTGCTCAGTGGAATACTTCCATTCTTCCTGTAGGAAAAACAGAAAAACAGTTTTGCTTTCTGGTGAAAGCCTGTGTTCAGTCATGTCTGAATTTGGTACTTATTGGAAACAAAGGAAGATCACTGACTGTAGAGTTTGCCAGTAATTAATTAGACCAACAAACCATACATATTTGGCTTCTCTCAGTTCAGAGGAAATTATTTCTTCTTGGTTCATGCCATCAAGTTACACTTGCTTGAGACTTCATGGAACAATACAGAGGACATCTCTTAGCCCAGTGGTAATCAGTTATATTCTGAAACTTGTTATTTATTACACCTTTAAGTTAAAGCTAATAATGAAGTGAGTCATAGTATTATCCAGCTTTCAAAAATATTTGTCTGTCGAGCTGCAGTAACAACGGAGGGCAACAGATCCACAACTGGGGCTGAGCTATGACAATTTGTACAAGTCCAGTTGCTGGATCCCTATGGTAGATTTTCCTCCTAACTTGTCTCATTGTTTCCTTGCTCCTGTCTAGACAAACATTACATAACAGATGTTGCTTTGAGCAAAGAAACAATCTTTTCAGCAATCATTGAAAAAAACCTGCATAAATATTTCCTAAAACAGTCTTGTGTTTCTGCAGGATGGGAGCCTCAGAGGGCACTCATCCCTGTAGTCCCTCCCTACCTGCTCTCCATTAATAGTCTGGTACGGTGGAAAACATTATCTCCTATGACAATATTTATATTGTATAAATAATCCATTAAGCCCAAAGTCAGCCCTCAGTTACAATGGAGCTACTGTCTTAGATGAAATGTCAGTTGTGCTTGGATCCTTTAGGTCTTCTCAACTCCATGATAGTTTTACTCCACTGATTCGTGTCTGAATGCAATCCCCCTACCCTCTCATTGTCAACATAATTCTGTCAGGATCAGCTGAAAGAAATTTGCAAAAGCTTTTCCAGTGGCTCTCAGCCAACATCCATTTTCAATTACACCTTCACACCTTGTTAATGTCAATTGCTTTGCAAAGTTTAAGTCATTGTCTAGGTTGTCATGTGCAAGTTCTTCACAAGGAGAGAGCTGGACCTCTGGAGTTCAATGAATACTGGGGATATAGCATGTTTTTGCTCACTGTAAAAACTGATGCTGCAAGCATAGTAGACTCTGAATGAATCAGACTACATTGCTACTTTGTGTCTTTTATCTTTCTGTTATATAGGAGAAATGGGGGACAAAGGACAGAAAGGCAGCATAGGACGGCATGGAAAAATTGGTCCTATTGGTTCAAAAGGTATGCTTAATTCAGTGGTTTCTCCAATTGTGTTTCAGATGAAAATGTGTGATCATTTATGTTTGAGAAAAGTTTAGGGGCTTGAAAAATGGTTACCAAGTCTCAGAGCTTACCATGATGGGAATTTTCTTACACTGTAGTCAGCCAGGTTACTGACATCTCTCTGCCAGCTACCTTTTCCTCTGACAGCAGGATATTTAGCCTTAGAGCAGCGTGAGTATCCTGGTTTGAGGCTAAATAAAGAACTTTGTGCACTGTCACACAAGAGTGGACAGTTAAGAGAAGCAGGTGGGAAGATGCACTGTACTTTGACAGATTTTAAGAGCCAGAAGACTTGCTTTCTAATGTTGCCTACTCCATAGGCTTCCTATGTGACTTTGGTTAAGTCATTTGGACCAATGTTTAGCTAAGCATCTAGATTATGATTTTAAATTCGGGCATATCCAGCCCTTTTCCCTCTACAGCATCTGAATTTACTGGCTCTGTGAATGTCAAAAAGTGGATATTGATATATATTCTTTGTGTTCAAGTTTCGTGGCTTTGGCAGACCTTTGTTGTGGAACGAATAGGACAGAAAAATCTTTATTTTTGCTTGGGCATATTTCTACTTTCCACATTTGTTACTAGAGAAGAAAGAAGCAAGTGTTAAATGAATTATTGACAAAAAAGCTGCTTTAAATTTATATTCTTTTTCGTGTCTTTAGGTGAAAAAGGAGATAATGGTGACATAGGACCACCAGGTCCTAATGGTGACCCAGGTAATCCACAACACACCTTGTGTATGTGAAAGACTTTTTACAACATGCATGCATCATTACCAAAAATATATCTGTTTACGTACTGGGGGGAATAATGAATAATTTTTTGCATAGGTACTGTAATATTTCACTGTGATATTTTCAAATTACTTATAATCATTGAAGCTGCAGTAGTTGCTAGATTTGTAGTGTATGTGTTACAACAGCGTCTCAGAGTTTTCAGAGATGTAACTTCTCCAGAAGTCTAGTGGGAACTGAAGTGCAAACTGTGCTTATTATTCATCACCAGCGCAAAGGGATGTCTCTGCACATCCCACTCAGTCTTCCAGCCAACACAAAGCAGCAGGTTAGAAGCTCCTGCCCCTGCATGGATTATTGTTATAGGAGCAGGAGATTAACAAGAATACAGATCACAGAATCCCAGAATGTCAGGTTGGAAGGGACCACAGTGGGTCATCTGGTCCAAGACCCTACTCAGGCAGGGTGATCCTAGAGCACATGGCCCAGGATTGTGTCCAGATAGTTCTTGAATACCTCCAGTGAGTGACACTCCACAATCTCCCTATGCAGCCTGTTCCAGTGTTTGGTCACTGCACAGTAAAGAAGTTCTTCCTTATATTCAGGTGGAACTTCTTGTGCAACAGTTTCTGTCAATTGCCTCTTGTCCTTGTCACCACCGAGAAGAGCCTGGCTCCATCCTCTTGGCATCCCCCCCTCAGATACTTATGTGAGGTATATAGGTCTTCCAGAGATTCATACATCTTCCAGAGAATCAGGTGAAAGCCTGGCATAAAAAGTGTAAGCCTTACCAGAGTAGCAGGTTCAGATTTGACTGAATTTGTCCCTTCCTGGCAGAGAGCACTGGAGGTGTACCAATTAGTTTTCTCATGAGACTATAATTTGTCACTCTAATTGTTGAGCCAGAGTACCATATTCCTAGCCATCATGCTCAGTTTTTCAGGGCAAGTACCCTGTGCTTAGACTGACTTAGACACCTAAGATGATTCACTGGGTAGTCAAATGCAGATTTTAATACTTACACACAGAAATGCAAACTGAAATTGATCCTCATTGAGATTTGTGCTCAAAGATGTAATTATCCTTTTAGTATTCACATTCAGATTAGCTTTGTCAAACCTTTACCAGTTTGGGTTAATAGATGGTTTTCTATTGTCTTGTTATATTGTAAGAGTTACTGCAAATTCTGTACTTTCAAAAGTACAGAACTTCATTTTGCATCAAGTGGTTGGAATTTTTGTATCTGCTGTGTTATGTTCCTTGTGAGGAACAGCCAAACCGTGCGTGTGCAGGCAGGTTTTTGCTATGAAGGAAGTGCTCTGTGAGAAAATGAAAGAGAATAATTTTACTGAAAATGGGAAATTATGATGAATGCTTTTCATTAAAGAAATTCTGTTTTTTTGCAGAGAATATCTATCTGTGTTTAGGTTAGCACTAATCATGCAGGACTGAAGCTTCATGGGAAGTGAGTTGAGCTGTTCTGCACAGGCCCAGACCTCCTGAGAGCCATATAATGGTGCAGGGTAGTGAAGGTTCTAATTTTCTGTTATTTGCAAGACAACCCTCTCCAGGGCTGCCAGGCTGGCCTTTTCATAGACTTGTTGAGACAACTATTGAAATAGGATAGCTTTTTGATTTGGGCATATCTGTATCATTTCAGGCATCCCCTGTGAGTGCAGCCAGCTAAGGAAGGCTATTGGTGAAATGGATATCCAAGTAGCCCAGCTGACAACGGAACTAAAATTCATAAAAAATGGTAGGTTAATTTTATATAACTATTTTCCTTTCTTATTGCCTCATTTTACCGGTGTAATTGCTCGTAGAGAGTGTCACCGTTCCACATCTGATTTGTGAAGCTATTTTGGGGTGTACAGTGACTTGGTTTATAGAAATGCGAGTGCTCACTTTTCAGCACTGCCCTCCCCCGCAGCTGTTGCTGGTGTGCGAGAGACAGATAATAAGATATATCTGCTGGTGAAGGAAGAGAAGAGATACAAGGAAGCCCAACTCTACTGCCATGGAAGAGGAGGGACGCTGAGCATGCCCAAGGATGAGACTGCCAACAGCCTGATTGCCTCGTACATCAACCAAGCTGGGCTCACCAGAGTTTTCATTGGGATTAACGACCTAGAGAAAGAGGGAAATTTTGTCTATTCCGACCGGTCGCCCATGCAGACCTTCAACAAATGGCGCAGCGGGGAGCCCAACAACGCTTACGATGAGGAGGACTGTGTGGAGATGGTGGCCTCTGGAGGGTGGAACGATGTTGCATGTCACATTACCATGTATTTTGTGTGTGAATTTGACAAAGAAAATGTCTAAGCTTCTCTGCTCTTTCTTTATTTTGAGAAAAGTTTTTAAGCCAATTTTACAAGTTACTCCATGTTTATGAGTTCAAGTGGCATTTTGCAGGTATGTGGCACCAATGTTGTACAGCTGTAAATACAATTTAGGTATTTCAAATATCAGTATTTACCCTTCAGAAGGGAAGAGCAATAATAGGACATAGCTTGTTCTTTTTTTTTTTTTTGGTAGGAAAATATATATATTTAGAGAAAAATGTGGTTTGGGGCTAAATTTTGCCCTTACAACAGTTAACAAATGTGATTACATGACTGTAAGGGAAGGCAGAATTTGGCCTCTAGTTGTTAGAATGATTAGAATTAGATTCCTGATATTCTTTTATCTTAGCAAAATTTGTAGTTATAAATGTTAATTGCTTGTAGTGCTACAGGGATATCTCAGCAAGAAGACAAATATTTTGTATACTCCAGTTAATTAGTACAAATATTACTGTAGGTTTGTTGGTTGTTAAAACTTTTTTTTTTTTAAATAAAAAAACCAGCCAAAGCAAACTAAGAAGTAGGGAGTCCTACCAATTTTGTAATGTTTCTTTATTAAACTGTTCACAGATGTATGACAAGAAGTTATTTAAGTAAACTGGGGTTTAGTGCTGAGGGAGGAAAAAGTCTAGGGAAAGGTGTCCCTGCCCACATCAGAGTGTTAGAACTAGATAAACTCTAGGGTCCCTGCCAACACAAACCATTCTACGATTCCATGGTTCTATGATATGATAGTTCTTATAGTTTAGTACTTTAAGAAGGTTCCCATCCAGATGGTGTTTTGGGGTTTGCTGAAGGGAAAAGTAAGATTTTGACTTTCTGCATTCCTTAGTTGAGAATGATTCAGTGCATGAAATATTTCAGACCCCAAATATTTTTTAAAGCAAGCATGTTTCACATCAGGATGATCTTCGTGCCTCTTGTTACAAAACAACCAAAATGCTAGCCCTCCGCAATTTAAGGCACACTGCATAAATAGACAATGACGCTCATAAAAATGCTTTAGATAGCAGTTCATTTTGGTAGGAAAACAGCTTACATGTTTACAGAGATTGTAAGAATGATCCCCTGAAAACAAGGAAAGTTTCCAAAATTTTCCTGTTTATGTATATAGCAGTAATGCGTAACTTTGCGCAAATAATTTATGTACCAAATTTACAATTGCCTGTGATGGAAAATGTGATGTATATTTAAAAAAAAAACAACAACAACATCATTTCACAAAGGAAATGATGAATTACTTTGGATCTTTCTAGGAGCCAGTTGCATGCCATCTTATCTGTTAGGCATAGGAAAATCTGCAAAATCTCTGACTGCATTTTTTCAGGAATACCTTGCACCAGGTTTTAAGATTATTTTTAAGGTAAATGATCCTTTGCATAACCTACTAATCAAAATACGTGTCTGATCATTATGGGAGGTTGGTATACAAGACGTCCACAGTGGGTATGGCATGTGATCCCACAGGTTTCCCTACAAGGCAAAACCAACTCATATCAACTCTGCAGTGCTGTAGTATGTAAACAATCAATGGCCATACAATTCTGTTCATATGCAGAGTCTGGCATTTGATTTATCTACCTATGAGAACAAACCATTGTCTTGCTATATTTGCTGTGTGAATTTGAATCTGTTATGTGTATATGTTTGCTATTAATTTTGAAGATCACTGGCCAAACTATAGTATATCCTATATTATTTGAATATCAGCCCAGCTCCAGAGTAATCACTCAAAATGAATGGGTCCTTTGATTGATTTACTTTCTTTCAATAAAGATAGGTATGATACCTATATGTTAGTTATTCTTCCAGCTGCATATTCAAATATTTTAAATAATGTGAATCTGGTTCTACACTGATATTCAAAGACTCTTTACAGAATTTTCAGGTAGTTAACAATTCCAGTAGAGCAATTTGATTAGACTCATGCCTTTTGAATATCATGATTGTTTCCTGTGTGCTGTAGAAATCCTCACAAACCATTTAAATCTCCAACATTCTTTTTTCAAATCATTGTAGCTATATTCAGACAGCCCAAACATGAGATACAGATATCTGGAACTCCTTCGTTATGTGTGCTGAAGTTCCTGTTTGTTTTTCACCTAGGTTTTGAAAGTCTCTGTTGTATTGTTCAGTTTCCTGAGAAAGATAAAAAGAGGCCTTTTAGAGAGGTGGGAAGCTTTCTGAGATGCCAAATGCTCCTATTTTAGCTGGAATTCACACAACATTTTAAAGACTGCCTTGATGTGTAGAGCATTAAACAGTCTCAATTTCTATTAAAATTTAGGATGAAAAATAAAAGCAATGGAAAAGACATTTATTTCCACTACTTTTCATGTTCTTCAGGATATATTTTTGCAGTGCTTGATGTATTGGATAGAAACTAAATTGGTTTCATTGTCAGATCCCTGTACACTGGTTACAACAATCCTTATTTCATCATTTGGGCAAGAGGAACAAGGCTACTGAGTAAGGTCTCTGGCTGTCCTGCAAGGAGCAATGACTGCACATCTGATATTTGCCCTTTTGAGGAACTGGGCAAGAAATGATGGAGGGATTGGAAACAAATGAGCCCGTCATCATTTTTTTCACTGTCTAGTTGCTGACCCCCATAGGTGGGCATTACAATGCAGGTTTTAATGTACATGAAAAGTACCCTGAATAAAAGCACCTTATAATTAATTTCTTTTTTTTTTAAACAATAGTTCCAAATTCCACTGAGACTAATGGAAACCTTACCAAGCATGTCAGCAGGCTTCATCCAGGCTGAGCATTACATGCAACATTGATTTCTGCCTCCAGTTGGAGGCTGACAAGTTAGTTCTATTTGGGGTATTTTCCACATGCATGAAAACCTGTATTGTAATAGCATTAGTCATTTTGTGTGGCTCTGTGGAAGGCTTTGGAACATGTCTGTCTGGGAAGAAGGCACAGATGTTTCTCAGACTGTTCTTATATGCTGTATTTTTGATTGGATGGTTTTTCATCATAAATGCTTCCCATAGCCCTTATTTATTTTATTCTTAAATAAAGGGCATTCTCGGACATATTAAGAAGGCAACAATAGCAGTTGTTTTTTATAATATAATATAATATAACATAATATGATATAATATAATATAATATAATAATAACCCATTCATGTTCTTGAATTACTTCACATAAAATGGGTATTTCATTCAACTAGACACCACACCTTTAGCTGCTAAGTCTGTGTTATTGTATTACTGATGCCAGGACTAGCCAGATGTACAACCCCTCTCTAGGAGATGGCTTGGTAAAGGTGAAGTATTTAACTGTCTGAGTCTGAGGGGAGTTCCATTGCCAGTGAGAGCTCTGCCTTGCTGTGAACATCTTAGGAGAGCAGTGGATCGTGTCTGATCCTGATCACCATTCAGGTTTGCCACTCCACATCCTGACTCCTTGGTGGAAGGTGCTGTTCCCAGTTGCCTTGTTATCCTGCTTAGCTCCTGGCTTGCCATCCCTCGAGAACCAGCTGCTCCTCACTGTGCTCTGACAGCTGAAATGATTATCCCTGGAGATATGGGTTTGTTACAGGTTTGTTAACAGCAGAACTTCTCTCTGACTGTGAGTTTTACACAGTCTTATATCACAGAGAAGAACTGTAAAAAAATTAATATTAATACATGAGATATAGACCATCCTTATTCATGTAAGTAAAATGGAGTACTTCCTTTTTCATAAGCTCAGGAAATGCCAGTTTAAATATGCATTACAAAATAGCAGCTGGTTGGACTTTTTTTGTTACAGATTTTGATGAAAAGTGAAATAAGATGTAATTAAAAGAATTTTAATTGTAAAATACTATTAAGTTTCACAATGGACAAAGAGTTTTGCAGTAGACATTTTTCAAAATGTTTACTTTTGGAATTTTTCAGAATTTAATTTCTGAGTTCTAAAACTTTATTTTGACCCATAAAGGGATTAGGTTTTTGTTATTGTTAATGTTTTACATCGTGGAAGTAACAGTGTTCAGTGTAATGCTTGAAATATTTTACTTTATGTCTTGATTTCCAATGGGAGCAAGTTATCTTTTTGAGTGTTCTATTTGCCATACTGAAAAAGTTTGACATCGCGATTGCTTTATTCTTCTGGGTCTGCTATGACACTGCAAATACTTTGAATACACAACAATAGATAGTTCAACCAACATTACACAGAAGATATTCTTACTCCGTATGATTCATTTAAGTAAATGGCCAGTCTTCGCGAACGAAGAACCGGGGAAGGTCTTTACACCTTCCAGCCTGCGCATTGGATTTTTT
>JAWMRA010000113.1:97733327-97749075 GCA_035584735.1 Pseudotriccus pelzelni
CCGCGCACACTGTGTCTCACCTAAAAAATCCAATGCGCAGGCTTGAAGGCGTAAAGACCTTCCCCGGATCTTCGTTCACGAAGACTGGCCATTATCCCCACTTTGAGTCTGTTTTACTCATGAAGGAAATCAGTAAGTGACGTCTCCCAGCTCTTATCTCTACTCATGAATCCTTAGCTGTTTTTTTCCTCTCTCCTCCATCTAGTTCCAGAAGGAGAGCGAGAGAGTGACTTTAGTGGGTACCTGGAATCTGGCCAGGGTCAACACAGTACAAAATTTAAAATCAAACAGTTGTCCTGGTCTGGGAAACAGCACTTGAATCTCCTACCTCATACACTGTGTGGGGTATCACTGCCCTTTCAAGTGTGCATTGGGGTAAAACGTCATTGTGGAGGAGTGTGGAGACATCATGTGGTCTTGGCACAACAGTCAGTGCTAATCAGCAGAGAGAGGGGTCAGACCTGCAAATCCAGCAGCATTGCTGGGGAGCACACCTGTATTTTAACTACCAAGAGGACAAATGCTTGGAGGTGTCTCATGAAAATGCTTTACTGAGGTGCTGGTTGTATATAGACATTTTTAATTTGATGGAGGAAGCTTTTGTTTGCTATGATGAAATACTAAAGGCTGAAAGATTCACTCTCTCAAGGTTAATTGCAATCAGATCTTTGATGCAATTAATTTTAACAGGGTAAGAGAATCACAGGTCAGAAGAGAGAAAGGGCAGGTTAAAGAATATTTAGATGAGTTAGAAGTGTTCTAGTCAGCAGGGTCAGGTGAAATTCAGTTAAAAGTTGCCAAAGCAATTGCTGAACTATTAATGGTTGTCTTCAGATGCTTATGGAGGATCAAGAGATCCCAGAGCATTAGAGAAGCTTTCAAGTAGTACTTGTATTTAAAGAAAAAACAAATTAAAGTAACTCATCAGGCAGATTAACTGGGATACCAGAGCAAATGATTAAACAAATAAGGAAAGGCACTGAGTAGATAATAAAGTGATGGAGACAGTAATTGTGGATTTGTCAAGAACAAGTCACGTTAAATCTACCTTTGTGTTTTTTACTTCTTTGCTGATCCACAGAATGTAGAAAAACAGTAAGACGTATTTCTTAGTGCTCACATGCCAAATGGGGAATAACTGCTTAATTGCTATAAAGTGAGCTCATTGCTTAAAAAACTGCTGTCAAAGAAACCTGATCAGTGCCCTGAGGTAAAAATGTGAGGGCATTTTAAGTTAGAATTCTGTGAGGTTTACCCTGTACACAATTCTACTCAGTATTTATATTGCTGTTTTGATGACATAATGAAAGAGTAAGGAGGATTTCAAGAACTTTGGGAGACAAGATCATGTTTAAAATTGATTTTTACTCTACAGAAAAATGTCAGATATCAACCAATCAAATAGACCAACAGAAAGGGAAAAGTATTGTACCTAAGAAAAAGTGATTAAATGCCCCAGAATATGTGAAAGACAGAAAAGATTGGGAGGTTTCAGAGTTAATGTCAGTGTTAAACTGCAAAAGATTTGAAGATTTGTTGGTTTATCAAGACATTTCAGTCTCAGATATATCCATAAAGTTGTGGAAGGGAGTTAATTTCTTTTCCCTTGTGTAGGTGGAATCTCAGCTGAAATATTTGGCTCGCTTCTGAGCAGTGGATATAGACAAAGTGTCGAGAATCCTAAGGTGAAGCAGTAAAACTAATCAACAGCTGGAAAATATGACCTATGAAGTAAGCTCCATTTAATCTAGAAGAGACTTCAGTAAGGAATTGTATGATGCCAGATGTAAAGACTCTTTTATGGTAACTGATCATTTCCAATGCCCACTCATTATGTGTCACAAAAAAATAAGCTAAATGTAACCAACAGGATTTGATTTGGATACCAGGATAGATCTAGCAAAAGAGAGAATTAAGCTCTAAAACAGGCTTTAATAGTGAAGCAGTGCTATCTATCTCTCGTTGTTATTATTATTAGAATCATATTTCCATGTTCTTCACTGGAAATATTTCCACATTAATTGCAAAAAATTCTTCCTACCTTGTTTTAAAGGCAACACAAGCTGAATTTGGTTCCTGTGGATGGACTTAACTAGTGAATCCTAATACTGCTGCAGCTAAACCTCTCTGCTGCTGCCTTTGCCTCTTCCATGCCCCACCACTTCTGACTTCTCTTGCTACGCCCCACTCCCCCTCCCAGCCCCTGCTTTTTCTTTGTTGCTGCCATCCTGCCCTCCCCACACCAGCCTGTGCTGCTGCTGTCCTCTGCTTGCCTCTGAGTTGCCACTTCCAGCAGTGGTGGCTGGAAATGCAAAAGACCCCTAAGAGATAGGTGTGACTGGCACATCTTGCCCATAGGAAACCAGAGTTTCTTCTCTGGTCTCTTCCATGGCCACTGCCATGATTCTACAGCTTCTTTTCCTGGCAGAGTGTAGTGTGGCAGTGGTTTAAAATGAGTGTGAAGCAGAACTGTGCAAACAGGGTGTTGAGCCTTCTCAGCTAGCTGTGTGCTGATCTGGCTGCCTACCTACGCCTGCTCAGCATCACGGATGCACAATTATGCTGACTTCCAGTAGCTGTGAGAAATTTGTTGATTTTCCTATCCAAATCCCTTGCAGCTCTCATTTGTAGCTCAGGCTGCTTTGGGCTGGCTCAGCAGCAAGGGCAAATCAAGTAATAACAGGGTAAGCTCCTGTGGCTGGTAATGCAAGTGCTAGTGCTGTGCTGTGCTCCTGGCATGGTGTAACACAGGCCAGAGGCAGCCAGGAGAATGTGCCCTAAATGAAATCTTGCTGTAAGCATGTTAGGCTAACTTCTGCAATGCTAAGATATAAATAGCCATATGTGTTTATACTGCAAAAAGAATTGTGCCCACACACATACAATATCACTCCAAGATAAGGAAACATAAACTATGAATGTTTGGCCTTTTGGAATCAAGATTAAGTCCAGTGATTGCTTGCTGCTCAGAGGTGTAGCTTTCCTGTGGGATTTCCGTAATGTTTTCTCAGCTTTGATCTCTCAACAGACAGTCTCTAGCAGATACTAGAGTGAAAACAGGCATAAGGTAATTTTTTTTTTTTGGTTTTCTAACTAATATTTTTGAGAGGCTGAATTACTTTTCATAGAAATATGAGGGTAGTTCCACAAGAATTAATTGTTCAACTTCAATATCTGCTTTCTAAAGTAATTTCAAAGAACGCTTGTAAATGTTTCAAGTAGTGTTTCACAACATTTGCATGGCTCCAACTAGCTTTATCTGACAGTTGGACTTGCATGGGAAGAGCCTATGAATAGTCAGTTCTTTCCCTACTGTGTGTGCTCCACACGAATCCACAGACTTTTACTGTAACTCATCCTGCTTCCTAGTCTATTTAGATGGTGGTCCCCTGTTTCGAGGCTGTGAGTATGACCCCACCATTTCTTCTTCGCTGCTGCTGCCCCAGTCCTTTTCCCACACTACAAAATGTCCTGCTTAGGGAGTAAGTGGTGGATTGCACCAGCTGTTGGACTCAGCCAAAAGAAGAGGCAGAGGTAATACAGGACATATTTTTTCTTAGAAGACTTCAGTGGGCTTCGCAGTCTCCACATGGACTATCCTATGCTCATTGCTTTGATTGATGTTGTTCTCCAGAATAGTGTTAAGACACCAAGTGCTCGAAGCCATGGAATTACTAAATTACTAAAACTCTGACTGAAAAAAAGGTCACAGCAATGCCTTGTACCTATTGCTTGTGTCTCTGATGCAGACAATGTCTTAAAACAGCACAAAAGTATTTTCTAGGATAAACCTGGGCCATCTTAATGTCTAAGCTATGCAGGACATGGATCGAGGCCC
This sequence comes from Pseudotriccus pelzelni, assembly GCA_035584735.1. Taxonomy (NCBI): domain Eukaryota; kingdom Metazoa; phylum Chordata; class Aves; order Passeriformes; family Tyrannidae; genus Pseudotriccus; species Pseudotriccus pelzelni. The sequence goes on from JAWMRA010000113.1 coordinate 97,737,166, forward strand.
ATCAGTTGCCCTGTGGCCCTGGCCCCGTGGGGCCCATCTGATCAAGGCCTCTGGGAATCACCCTTACTAGTAAAAATTATGATTGTGGTAGGTATATCATTTGATAATATGCAAATAAATAAAATAAAACCATAACCATAACCAACATTTATGAAAGAAATAAAACTTTTTAATAGTTATATTCTACATTTTTGTCATCTAATACATGCCTTTTACATTTTTCAATATGTGAGTATTGTAAAACACGTAGATAGTAAAGCAGTATCTTGAGTAGCTTTTTGAAACTAATATCTAATTCCAGTCATATTGGTTGTGGACATGCAAAACAAATGATCACCAACAGTCTGGTCATCTCAAAGCAGAAAAACTCAGTATTTATCTGATTCCCTATATGCGAGCAACTTAATGTGAAAGAAGATAAAACAGAAAAGTAAACTTCTGTTTCTAGGTGAAGATCAAAAAGTGTTTCACAGACTGTAAAAATTAAGACTCTCAACATCCCTGTGCATTAGGTAATGATCTAATTTTACTTGTGGGAGCGACTAAGGTACAAAGAAATAATCAGATTTATGAACCATATCATTGCAAGCCTGTAATAAAGATCAGAATAAAGTCTGAAAATCTTTAGCATAATTTTAATTAAAGCTGTTTCCCAAAATAAGTGGTTCTCAGGAATTTTAGTAGATGTACAGATTGAAATTCTACTAATATAACTCATTGAAATTTATATTGAATCTTTTTAAAGCTTGGAAATGAGGTTCTTGTCTTCTGAGGGTGGGCATGAACAGCCTACAGGAGAGCTAATAAAAAAGTTAATTTTTGTTTGCAAAACACTCTCCTCCCTATACTTCACCATATAGGTCACTATGATTATTAGTGACCTATAGTGATTCATTATTACACCTAGTGATTCATTATCACTATGGTTATGAAGATTATGCTAAGTCACTAGCATAATCAATTTGTTTTGGTTTTTTTTCCTTTGAAATAAGTGGAATTATATACTATAAGTGGGAAAGATTGCAAATGAAAAGATGAAAAAATATCCTGTTGAATTGCTTTGTATCATGAAATCTCATGCTTATATCCATTTGCATGAATGGGAGACTTCATTCTTTTAAATTATTTGTAATGAAAAGATTGTTTTCATTATTTTATTATTACTGAATCATTTATAAATCAAAAGTGGAAAAATTAAACTAGCTGGTAGAGAAGGGGCAGGTGGCTCCTGTTGCAGGCAGATGTGTATCCTGGAACTGAAGTCTTTGCAAATGTCATGTGAAATAACTGAATTTATTAGAAGTAGCAATTGCACATACAGAAGTTGATGACCTTGAGAAAACACGCAGGGACTGCAGGCTAGAAACTATCCTGCCTATCTGTATTCAAAAACCTGTGAAAAGGCTCTGTTAGATTTAGCTGCAGCAATTTCAAATGTTACTTCTCCTGCCTGCCCTATTTTTCTGACAGAGGTTGCCAGTACTTAGCAGAAGAGGCAAAATGGGACAGGTTGCTGCACTTTGCCCACTGCTGGTCACATCTTGCACATTGACACAGTTCTCTCTTCACAGTGGATGGGGTTAAAACACTGAAATGGGGTGACTGAAGTGAGACGCAAATCTGGTTCTCTTACTGCTGGGATAATGACAGCAGTTTCTGTCAGAAAGGAGGGGAAGAGCATGACTAGTAATGTCCTTAGCAGCAGGAGATGAGGCCATTTTGCTGCTCTGCTCCTGCAATGATCCCATTACACAAGCTATCTGGCAGGCTGTTTTTGCAATGACAGATGTGCTCTGTGCTGCGTGCCCTTGGCAGTAAGATGCAGAATTGCAGAGGAGGTTGGACTGACCTTTGGAGGTCGCTTGGTCCAAGCCCTGCTTGAAGCAAGCCTAACTTCACAAGTGACTGTGCATGTGCACATTATTTCATCTATATACTGTTTTCACGGAGCTTTTCTTATTCATGTGATCTTCAGGACTAGTTCACTTTTCTAGATCAGGAGCACAGGGAACAAAAAGGTTATTTTTTTTTAAAGTGAAAAGTGCCTGGTCACAAATGAAAGCAGATTTGTAGGTGTTTTTTGTTTGCTTGTTTGATATACAAGTTTTCACAAAGTATTAAATTTCTGATTTCTTTTTTTTTACTTTATAAACTTGTTCTACTTCAGGTAAGATTTTTGCTCCATCAGAAGAGCTATGGAAGGTACAGTAGGGCGATGCTCAGACTAGAGAGTTTGCATGTCATAAAAACCAAATAAATCCAATGGGGCAGGACAGATTAGTAGTAATCATGATATACATAAACCAATAGGTATCCTGTATGTCTACTGTCATGTTGGTATTACCCAGAAATTATCAACTCTACAAAAAACATTAGGATTTTTCACTCGTGTTCTTCTACCTCTTCTATTTCTTATTCTTGGATCTCAGCTTGCCAAGTGAGATGGGTTGAACTTTGCATATTCTCTATGAAAAGAGGTAAAATAAGCTGTCTATTTCTCCTGAAGATTATATGTGGTCCTGAAGCTCCACTGACAACTCTGGTTGTAATCCAATATGCCAAGAAGCAAAAGTTCCCCAAAGAAAATCCAACAGTTATGTATATAAAGGATGAATGACTAGAGGGTGGATCAATAAGATACAAAAATTATGACCAGCGTGACAGATAAGATTTTGAAATGGTAGATGGAGTGAAAATTTATGAGCATTTAGCTTCTATTCCTCCACTGCTCACCTCAACTGTCAAATGAAGCAGAATGTGGTGAACAAACTTTGGTAGAGGATGTGCTAATTATTTAAACTATATTTGTGTTCTTGCTCCTACATCCCATTTTGGTTTTGATAGTGACAATGTTTCAGCATCATTCTTATTCTTTGGACAAGAAAACCAGGCAAGTATATTTTGTTGCTAAGAACTTTATTTGTTGTTTAAAAACCGAATGCAACACTGGGGAAAAAAAATGTCAGAAGCGCAACAATTAGTATGAGGCATAATTTAAAGGAGAAAAAAAGAGGTAAAATTAAAATCCATTTTTAATTTTTTTGTCCATCTTGTAAAAGCGCATCTGTGAAGCAGTGTTGCCAGGAAGATGAATAGCTGAGAAAGAAAGCTACTGGGAATGTGTAGAGAGCTGAGTTATTAAGGAATTGGTTACCCATGTAACTCAGAGAGCTTGGGAAGCTGATGAGGTAGGATGTTTAAGTGTTGGCTGTGGCCTGTGGAGCCATCTGGCTACAGTAGCTATAGAGAGTTCATCTTTATTATGGTACTATCTTGATTTCCAGCTGTCCAGGAAACCGCTAAACCTTAGCAGCTCCTTTAAGGGCTTAGACAGTGGTGAGACCTCTGCCAACCAGACTGTTTATAAAACCCCCTCAGGGCTCAAGAGATTAAGCAGCCAGGGTTGGCTAGATAAAGGACTTTAGCAGCCAAGCTCCCAGGAGGAGGGCTGGGGGGGTGAGTTGCAGAGTGGCCACAAACGAGTAGATTTTCCAACCTCAAGGTTGCAAACAGAATTGACATATTCCTGAAGAATGCTTTGACCCTGCCAAATCCTTTCTTTTCTGATGGGTGTGGGGAAATTTCTGACAAGTTCCAAACCTTAAAAAAAGCCAAGTAAAAATCTTTTCATTTGTGTATTTGTTTTTTAAATAAGGCAGCAATAAGATATATAGGCAGATTTTTTTCATCCACGCAGTGCTTCAGCTTTCGTAAAACTCTCTTGTTTACCCAGTAGGTAAAATTAATCTGTGCTGGGCTGTGAAGAGCTTCAAGTATATCTGGGTACTTTTTGTGGTGCCACAAGTCTATTCTGCAATGGTCCTTATAGCAAGGAAATATTTTTTCCTGCTTTGCACTGAAATATATTAGTTCTGAAAATTTTACTAAACTTGACAGTGGTTATTTCAAAACAAAGATGCATCCAGACTGAAGTTTTGCAACTGAATAATTTCATTAGCCAAAGTTAGATTTTGGTGTGAATGGTCAAAACAGTTCTTTCAATAAAATGAACTGGGCCAGAAGTCCAGATAAACCGAGCAAAATCTTGAAAGCCTTTCCTTCACAGATCAGAATCCCAATGAAAAAAATTCTCATTTTTTTAATGCTTACTATGAATACTTAATCCCTGTAACCACACATATCTACATTTTAAACTAGTCATACTCTTTTTCTCAAGAATTTTTCAATTATTTTTTTCAATTTTAATTATTCAATTAAACTTTTCCTTTCACATCTAAAGGTGAAGAAATTTCAACCACTCCCTTTTCCCTAGTCTAGTGGCTTTCCAGAAGTCAAATCAGTAAGTGAATGGTATCCCTAAACACCAAATAAATCCACTATAAATACTTTCACATCATTTTGGTTGCATGCAAATTCTTTGAAAACAAATTGGAATGTGTTATGGGGGTTTTGATTGCTTTGCAGATGTATTTTGATTTTTGTTTCACAACCTGCATTTGTAGATAATTTTCAACGTTGCCACACTTCCACATGCTAAAATATTATTTGCATTTGAAGTTTAGAGGATGTCCACATCTTTTTATCTTAGTTACAAACAAAAGAAAATTTATATTCTCTGTATGTCTCTATTCTTTACCAGGCATGATCAGTCCATTACCCATCTATGAGCACCTGGCATTATCTGTTGTTATGACGTAAACCTTCCTCTGATGGAAACTGTGTTCCTCTTTTACCAGTCCAACCAGCATGTTTGAAGCAACATAAAAGGCTTATTTTGAAATAAGGTAAATGCTAGTTTCTGAAAAGTTACTGGATTTCTTAGTGAAAGAGATGTTGGATCATTACATTTCGTAGTTAAGGCCACAGGTACCAATTTACGTAGGAGAAATTGGGTTTCAGAGCTCGAAATTGGCATAATTAATTCTTTAAAATATGACATATAGATAACAATGGTGTAGCAATAGCTATGTCTTATCAAGGACAAAATAGCAGTGGGAATGAGTGAGAGAAGAAACAGCAGCTGATTTAATTGCTTTTTAACACATATATTTTATGCAGGGTTTGCCATTAATAAGAGTTTTAAAGAAGATCATATCTTCTGGCTGTACAAATTAAAATCCTTCATATAGGATATAAGGCCAGTAACCACCTGGAGAACCATTTTCCTTAGAGAATTCCTGAGTTGCTTCCATAAGACTGAAAGAAATACCACTCTCAGAAGACGGCTGTGGAATTAGTGGCGGGCAAACCTTCCGCAGTCTGGTTGGGGAAAGGAACACGACAGCACACAGGGGTTCGTGCAGAGTAGAAGGCGAAGTGCTATCATTTTTATTAAGGTGACACAGCAGCTTATGTAGGGTTGAGTGTGGAAGGTGCTAGAAAATTAGGAGTATGGAATTGACAACAGGGGCTAGCTAATGGGAAGAACAGGAGGGGACATGACATTAACAGGGGCCAATCATAGGAACAAGGGCTAGCTGCAGGACTGCCTGCACTGTGGCAGATCCTGGCCAATCAGGGGCAAGGGAGAATGACAAGGGAGACAACATCACACTTGCCCAGACATACTGAAAATTATTAAAACTAGGGACACAGAATCTTCTGAACCATGCACTAACAATTCACAAATTCTATATCAATGAAGTCCATTCTCAGCTCTGCCAAAACCATGGCTGCCACAGAACAAAGGCAGAGCTGCTGAGTATGGAAATCCAGTAATTTTTTTTTTTAATAATACCCATGGTAGCCCACACCTGGCCTATAATCTTCCAGATTATACACTTTATGTAGGAACCATGTCACTTCTCTAAAATGGAGCCACTTGGGGGCTTGAATGTAGTTCAAATGCTACAGTCTATTAGGTTACCTATTAAATCTGTTCTTTTTGCTCTAGTCAAATTTGTTGCGCTTCTCTGCTTCTTTCGTCTTGCTGCTATTGTCTATTGGAAGTAAGACAGAACACTCACTTGTCAATTGGTATAATCATAATATTTTCCCATGTTTTTTCTTTATCTCTTTCTCAATGCAGCCCAAAAAGTTTGTTGATATTTTAAAAATGTTTTTCTAATTGTCTGCATTCAGTTTAAAACTCCTTGACATATATTGTTTTAGGACTTTTTTTTTTCACTGTATGCTGCCTTGTGAATTTCTGTACCTACTATTATACTGACTAAACATGTCCAATCTAGAAAGGTAGAAAACTTAGCCTGTGTACTTCAAATTAGGCAGATGCATTAAGCAAATGTTTCAGGAAAGACTGTTAGTCGTCTGAATGAGAAAATATGTGTGCATGAATAAAAATGCTCATTATTTGTTATTCAGTGTTTTACTGTTTACTCTGCTGAGGAAGTAAAAAATATTATAAGCTTTAACAAGCAGAAATATCACAAATAACAATTAGTCATATTAGAGTGTTCTCTTGAATCACTTAACAAACTGGAAATTACTCAACCAAACCATGTAAAAATATAAATATTTATTACAGCAGGCAAAACAAGTATCTGATTGCAAGTTATTCATTAACAGTGTCTTTTCTAAAAATCACAAAAATGCTTCTCAAGTAGATTGATGAGTTCTACTTTTACTGTTTTCTTAATTGCTTCTTTTTTCTCCTATCTGAAGTTTTAGTCTCAAATTTAAGCATTAGAAAGATAATGAAAAAAATTTACAGTGAAATTTTCCAAACATATGCACTATTTCCCTAAACCTCTGTTTCCTCCCTCAGTATAATCATCAGTGCTCATAACTCCAAGAAATCACATGAACGCTACAGAAAACTTGGGTCTTTTCACTTCATGGCCTCAAGATTGGAAGAAGTCTGTCAGAATCTGGCAAGAAAAGGGTTAGTGTAAAATACAGTTACTAAAGAAACAGATTGTTCTATATATTTCACTAGTGAAAATATTCTAGTGCACATTTCTCTGAAATGGCTGAGGAAGGTGGATATTCAGATATCAGATGGAGAAGGCAGCGTGAACATCAAATTCTGAGAACGCTTTTCACTCTTCTGTTTTAATCATAGGAAAATGCAATCTCAGATGTGAGATGAGACTGCAAACTAGCGGAGAAGCACAACTAAGGTATGGCAAATCCACATCTTAAATGAAAACTGCAAAAAATCAGCAGAAGCTGTAAGGTCTTGGCACAGTCAGTACATTAGATGTCCCCCTGAAATGTATGAGAGCATGTTAAGTTCTGCCCAGAGAGAAATGATTTGTATAACAGATTTAATGGGAGAAAGCAAGTAACGCTAATGCAGGGTAAGTCACTCTAAAGCAGTAGTATGAAGTTTCATAACAGTAGTAAAAGACATATAGAGAGGTCTGTGTGTTGACCTTAGCAAAAGGAACTCCATACAGCACAACATGGGAAGGAAATTTAACAGAAAAAAACCCAAATCAAACCTACCAAGCAGTTAAATCAAAGATTACCTTACAAAATAATAAAGAAAATATATCAAGTGAAAAAGAAATATGAAATAGGGATATCAGGCAATGAAGAAGACTAGGGTGCCAATGTTTGGATTTTAGAAGCATGGAAAAGAAAATAACTGTTGTTAGGATAACTTCTTCAAAGAATGCAGGTAAATATTCAAAATATATGAGATAAAGTTTCATAGGGAATTAAAGAGGGAGATGTCAAGTAACTACAGTCTTCTATTTATACAGTGACCTGCATTGCAACTGCAGCTAAAGCATTCTTGACTTTCTTTTCCAAATCAGTGTGTCTGTATATGTGCATATGAATGTGTGACTGCACAAACTGAGTAAACGCAGAAAGCAGTGGAGCAGAACGGAGCAGATGTCTAGAACCGCACAGCAACAAGACATGGCACTTTAAGACAGGAAATAAAGGAGAATATGGTATCCAACTGAAGCTGCAGAAGGGATTTTATGTCAACAGAATGCAATTACCAAAACTGGAGTATTTCCAGAACAATAGAACTAGCATAAGGGGATAATCATTATTGCCTGAAATTGAATATAGTAGAAGAATTAGTTAGGCAGAGATAACTTGTTCATAAAAGAGAACAGGATGAGATGGCAGAAGAAACTGGAAAGAGCAGTCTTCTAACAGTGAGTGATTGTAGATATAAATCAGGTCATACTGAGTAACAGACATATGTCAAGCTGTTTTACAGATGTTAAAAATTATTTGATATAAAAAAGACAAGAATTAGGGCCAACCCTTTCTCTCCTTCTTCATTCCATGAGCTATGGGTGCATGAGAGAGAAAAACAGCATCTGGCTAATAAAATGGATCTGAATCTTGCCACAGCTATGACTAATGCATGGATATGTGCACTAGACTCAGAGGCAGGATCTCAGCAAAACAACCACAAGCTGTTAACATTTGTCGTTAGATCTGGAGACAATCCCTGTTCACCTCTTGAATTTCCCTGCATGCATGTTAAAGAAAGAATACAGAGAAAGAAAAAAAGTTTCAAAATTTGAAAGTTTTAAAGATTAAATAATGCCTTGTTGCTTTTCTTTGCCACAGACAAGCTAAGGCTGACAACTATAGATGGTAGATCCAAACCCAAAATTTACAGATACATCATACATCTCATATTTTCATTTCAACAGCTTTATCAACAGTTGAAGCAGAAACTCAAATTTTAAGCTGCTATGACTATCTGTAGAACCTCCAGTGTTACTTGAATCCATCCAAGGGGCCAGGAAGGACATTTAGCTATGTGCTTCATTCCACCTGGACAGGCAGCCCTGTAAATGCTCTCAATGGTGAGTGTGATTAGAAAGGATTGATAATATATGCACAGTATTATCCTACAATACCAGAGAATAAATGTGATAACATTTACTAAAGTTGATGAACTGTGAGCACTCTAAGTCATAGTATAAATCACCCTTTCCTAACATATTTTTTGTTATTTTGCAGTATGTTTTAATTCTTTGAAACCTTAAGTAACTTTTATGTAAGTTGTCAGAAAAAAAAAAAAAAAGAGAGGAAAAAAAGGAATGAGGAAGGCAACATAGAGGGCTTTACATGACATATTTTACTTAATTACACATAAATCAGCTTGAGCTTATACAATGTGGTCATGCTTAACACATCTGAAAGAAATGAGTAAGTATCTGAAAGGCTTTTCAGAGCTATGGACATATTTTACCTGGACTTTAGCAAAAGCTTTTGATACAGTGCTGTACATGAATCTAATCCACCAGCTGTAAGATCCCAAGTGTCGAGCTACAAGGTCACCAAGGGAATTTTACTTTAAAAGTATACAAAGCTCCAACAATATCCACCCTTCGGATTAATACAGGAGCCTTAGGTTCTTTTAAAACTTGTGAGAGCACAAAGGAGAAAAATTGCAAACATTTTCTCAGAGGGTGCCTTTACTGGTAAACTTTAGAAAATAAGGGAACTTGGCAAAAGTTTAAAGGGTAACATTCACCCAAAATCATTCCTCAAATCACTGACTTAGCACATGCTAATCCATATAACTTAGCAAAATCCAGTGTATCCAGTCCCAAGTTACCCAAAATATGAAAAAATGGGATCAGGAGAAGACAGAAGGAAAGTTATATAGCTACTCCTGAAGTCCTCTGACAGTTCAGCTTCCATGTGGCTAGATAACAGGTCTCAAGCAAAGAGATTCAAGCCATTGACCACTGTGGGACTCTGGGGAGGGATGAGGGGCAGTGCTCCCTCTGTGTCAGCCAGTTAGAGGATGGGCCAGGGGTTCCAGGGGCTGTGGTGTGGGCAGTGCTCCTGGACTGCCTTTGATTGACAGCTGCTTTGGGATTGCCACAGGAGTCTTCTAGGCTTGCATGTGGATGGGACAAGGCATTATCTCACCTCCACAACATTCAACCTCTACACACACACACACTCATACACACACACACACGCTCTCTCTCTTGAGTTGGTCTGAGTTAGTACAATAATCCAGTGTCTCACATCAGCTAATCACTGAACTTTTTATGAAGTGAGTTACTTGATTAGATTAAGAGCTGTTGTGTGAGTTAATGTAGTTTAAGATAGAAAGACTGGTGAAATTTAGCTAAGAAAGTGGTCCACTTGGTTGTGGCTGTCCCACTCTGTTCTTGTCCCTTGTAATGGAGATTTGTGAGAGACAAGAAGATCAACAAAGGATGAAATTTCACCTTTCTGCTGTCATATATCGTTATTCTTTCATGGGGGCATTAGAACATTTTCCTGTGAGCAAAATTCATGATAAATATCTATTTTTGAGAAGCTGTACTTTTTTATGTTTTCAGTAAAAAACATGCTGGTATTGAAACAGCTGGTACCTGCCTACAGAGTAATGCTTTTAATGTGGAAAAAAGAAGGGAAAAAAGAGAACAGAAAGGCTGTTAAATAGTTTATTATTATTATTGTTCTGATCACTCTAATTTATTCTTTATGTTGCAGTTTTTCACTTTTCTCAGTGGATCTCTCACGTGCACATTTATTGGGCATAGATACTGTAAGTATAGTAGAAAAACATTCATGAAACTAAACACGCTTCCAAAGCTGTAAGTTCCCACTCTTGGAGCATTTATGGCTTCATTAAGCCAGTAGATGTTCAAGGCAGGACTTTGTGGTTTTGCAAGTATATATGGTCCTTCAAGCTTAGACATGTGAAAGTGTTTGCAAAGATTCCTATTGCATTATTCCTACTGTTCACCCTTATTTTCATCAACTCCAAAGATCAACACATTTCTATAGGTCCCTCATCACTTCTATGTCAATAGACTGGACCTCTCTTGATGATACTTAGAGAAAGAGGTGGCAAACCTTTCTGTAATCAACCTGCATTTCCATGGATTGTGTGTCACTAACCTATTTCTGCTCTTGCTTCCCCTAGATTTCCTCACTTTTTGGCTGACCAGATAATGCCTTCCTACAGCATGGTTCCTATGAAGGCACCTATAAACCTGCAGTCACTGGGAACCTCCCAGTGAAATTCAGAGGAGAAAACTGATTTGCGTTCTGATGTAAAAAGTTGCAAAACAGAAAATGATCAAGTATGTCTTCAAAGTTTGTTTCCCCTACCTTTAGCTTATTAACTGGGAAGGTGAAGAACACAGGTGGGTTGGGCATTGGTTGAATGCAAGGAGAGAGGAGACCTCTGGGTTCAGTCTTGGAGCTACATGGGCTCTTTTGGGATACTCATGGCACCGAGACCCACCCTTAGCACTGAGGGCATTTGGCTTTAGGAAACTGTCTGTAACTCCTGTTCCCACTGCTCAGGGATCAGACAGTTGACTGGCCTGGTCTACTCCTCAATCTCATCTTTCAGACCAGACACTGCACAGTTTTAACTTTGTACGTGTTTAATTTATGTTAGTCACTGGTAAAAACCATAGGCATTTGAATGAGGTTAAAGTGTTTTGCTTCATATGTTAAAGATCTGTTCCATGTTCCTTTGGGTTCAGATTCTACCCAGTTTACCTAATCAAAGATGATCTTAGCCATAAGTCTGTGCTACCAATTTCCAGCAATCTAGAGTAATTAATTATGTCATGTTGTATCTGTTCTTGAGATAATGATAAAAAGAGGTTTCAAAAGTGATAAATTCTATAAATTGTCAGTGTAGTGTTTCTTTTTGTATAAAAGAGCGACATATAGAAATGAAACAGACTATATACTCACTGTGCATTTGCATGTAATGTGCTTACAGATGTATATTTTCAAGTTTTCAAAATATGAAGACAGGAATCACATTGGAGCAAAAATCGATATCAATTTGGATTCCATTTCTGATAACCAATCCCTCCCCTCATAAATTTGTCTTTAATGACATGTCAGGGATTCTTTGCCATTGAAGGATATGTTTGTATGTCATGGTTTTGTTTGTTCTTGGAGCTATACTGGAATTTTCCTTTTACCCTGCTCACTGTGTTGAGGGGGAGGGGGAATTGGCTGAGGTATCCAGGTAACTAAGTGTCACAGAAGAAAAGAATTAGTAAGGCTGCATTGCCA
>JAWMRA010000113.1:97755513-97768329 GCA_035584735.1 Pseudotriccus pelzelni
CCAATCAGATCTCTTTGTCTGCATAAACTTCTCTCACCTTAGAGCAATTTGTGGGGGGTGTGGTAAAAATTGTCCCCCTAGGCAAACCCATGACAAGTAGACAGATGACGCCATGTGATTTTGGGGCTGGGGAATAAGTATTGTCACTGTTTTTTCCAGTAGCATAAATGTAGCAAGTTCCTATCTGGATATCCTGAGGGACCAGGATTTTGTGATAAATTGTCCTGCAATATTTTGCCAGTTCGAGAGCTTTGTTGTACTCCACAAATATTCTTTAAAGCTAGAAAGATGGTAGAGAAAATGGAAACTAAAGGACTAAAATGCAAACAGAAGTTGCACCATTGCCAACCAATTAACATATGCTCCAGCTAGAACTGTAACAGCACTCAATGTCCAGTTTCATACTGTATGGACAGTGTGGGAAGAAGTTAAGCCAGCAGCACCAGCATTCAGTTAATTAGGATCAAAAAGGTGTGTTTTGGCCTTGACTGGTGTTTTTGATAAAGACAGTGATGTGTTCTCAAAATGAAAACCACTTTGAACAGTCTGCGTGGCAATGTGTGTTTTTCTCTCCTGGCTGAACAGCCACCACATGATACGAGGTGAGTGTGTGGGATCAAGGCATGGGTTTAGGATGATCCTGGGAAGTCCAGTTAACTAAAAGACAAACACCAGGTGCTGTTGACAAAGGAATCCTAATAAAAGGGGAATGCTGGAAAGATCGGCAGACAAATCCTGAAATCGAACTCTGTGGTGTACAGTCTCGTTTCTTTCAGCACCCATATTCGCCATAGCACAGGGCCAGAACACGGTCCTAAGGATTGGCAAGTGATAGAATGAAATCTCCAATTTGTTAGTGTAGTCCCTGGGACATTCTGTGTGAATCTCAGTTGGCACTCTTTCAGACAATGTCCTTGTTTGGAGATTCACAATCCCTATGGAGGGGATAGACTGTCCTGTGAAGAGTGTATAGATATGGCTATGGGCACAGAATACTGTGCTTTGTGTCACTGAGTCCCTGATTATTCGTACAGATACAGCTAATGAGAGTGACTCAAGGTTAAAGACACATGGATGCTGAAAGAGAAAACATAGATTTTTATGTGTAACCAATTCCTAGCCTTATACATTTACTGATAGAATCCCATCAGTGAAGAACTCTGTTTCACTGATTGTTTGGACTGTGACTTTTTTTCTCATGTAACACGTGCAGCTTTTGCATTTAAGGGCAGATTTTATGCTGGAGAGGTTTATGCTTTCCTACCATTGCCGTTACTCTAGCAGCCTATCTTTGTATCTACTAGGTTCTCCTCAACAAACGTGAATTCATTTGGATGAACAGATTGAAGTTACATGAAAGTTTGCAATCACTGCAGTATCATTAATGATAACAGGGCTTTATGTAGCATAAACTAAAGCGAAAGGTTGCCTGCAACGTATTTTTCAGTAGGTGAGGAAAACAGGTTTTAAAATTACTGGCCTATTTCTATAAATATTGAACTATTTATTCTGGTTTGAACTCCTGTGTGAGAAATCCTTTATGATTCCAAGTCTCAATTTTTCACTTCTTGGCTTGGCAAGCAGTGGAAAAGCTGAGGTGGCAGCTTATTTTCTCAGGGGAGAGAGCTTGTCAGGCCATTTGACAGTGACTTCTCTGGTTGATTAAATTGTGTCAGCCGCTTCCAAACAGAAAAATCTTTTGGATAAATGGTGAAAGAACATGACACAGGTTTTTGAGGATAGAAGACATGAAACAGTGAAAACTTTGGAGTTCCTCAACTATGACAGATTTTCCAAATACTGACAAGTAACATATTGCACTGAACAAAGATAGTATTTGAAAGTAGGACCAGTGTTTATATTTAAGGAATGCTTCTGTGAAGAAAATATTTTAAACATCTTGCATCAGCTAATGATGTAGGATTTATTTTTTCTGCAGATTAAACCAATAATTCACAGTCCTATCTGTGTGCCTTCCAGATGGCAATTTATCTATAATAAGCCACATAATATCAAATAAGTATGTTATAAATAAGACAATTTTTTAGGTTTTAAGTTTTCTACTCTAACTTTATGGCCATGTTCAGCCAAAAGCTGAATGTTTGCAGTGAAACTCTGGTTAATCAGGTATGACTTGGAATGGTCAATGGTTTAGATACCGTGAATTAAAGATAAATATGTACGTATGACAGTAGGTTTAATTTTTCCAAAGTATTCTTAAGGAAAGAAATAAGTTGAGAGTGATGATGTATTGCAATGCATAGTTGGTTTAAACTAGTGAAATTTAGAGAAAAAACATCTTATAATATTTAGAAAAGTTATATGATACAATGCTTATACATCATAGATAATATCATAAAATGACACAATGCAAGGGTTATTTAGAAAAAAAATCATAATCACAAAGTATCACAGAGATTTCTAAAACAATAGAGTGTTATGAATGGAGAATTTGAAAAATTAATTATGTGAACCACACATGAAGCCGGATTTCCTACAGATTTTTGTCTGATATTATATAAACTTTCTATAATAAGCCTTAATAATAAAAGAGAATAATAATTCACGTTTATCTTCCATGTACCTTTTGTCATTCTGCCTGGTTATACAACGAAGTGTACTATGAATATGGTACTTAACAACTCAAGTAATGTGTCGAACAAAATTCAAGCAAGGCCACCTTCTTTGGAGTTTTGATGCTTCTCATAACAGTTCCACTGGGTAAAAATGGGGGAATAAAGTGTTGGATATGAAGCAGAAAATATAATTATATATTATTTCTCCATATTGTGTGTTAAGACTTATTTAATGGAGAAGCTTTTATTTTAAGTGATGCGCATTAGAAATAGTATAACCAGAGAAAGGGCTATTGGTGTAAGTTTATAAAAATTGCTTATCTAAGTTTTAATTTGATTTCTTCTTAACTCCTAATAATTCAAGCCATTGTTGTGACAGTGTTTACGTGTAGGTAATTCTAACAAGTTATAAAACAGAGAGATCAAAAAGCTCTGCAGATTTTGCAGTGTCATTCTATAATTAAAGTGATTTATATAACCTTTTCTATGCTCTCCACTTAAAGACTTGTCTGTTATGGGAAGGGAAAACAAATGTGTTCTCACCATTAACTGAAGAACAGTAGACTTGGACACCTATAGCATTTGTTCTGTGCTTGAAGACAACAGTGATGATGGCATGTATTTTTCTTGTATGTGAGTAGATTGACTAAAACTTTGTATGATCTTATCTGGAACTCTATTGTGGAGATATTTGAAATAATAATGATAAACGCTATAGAAGGATTTGCACATTAAATCCAATAATGCTTAAATTCAACCCAGAAATAAATAAAAAGCTGAGGTAATTCTCAGTCTCATGTAGGAAATTTTGCCAGCAGGCTAGCATTGAAAGATTTAATTTTCTGTAATCAAACAATCACACATGGTTCCAATGTCAAAATCAAGAACTAAGGTAAAAAAATAGAACTTGAAAAATATGTCTGACATATGATCTAAATTCCTTCTTCAAGGAAAGGGTGTGTTTATTTGATTGAATAATTCCTGAACACTGTATATCTTCTACTGGCAAATTGAAAAAACCCTAGAATTTGAAGATGAAGAAAATTCTTTAGATCATGTAGTTAATTTCTGCGGCTGCCAGGCCTTACACTGTATAGTGTTATTATATCTACCCTGGATTTATATGTTTCTATGGATGATGTCTCTAAATCAACCCTTGGAGGATCATTCTGCAGTTCTTAATTTTTACATTAACAGTAAGGTATTTGTATAGCTATTTTATTCTTAAACTCATCCAACAAAAGTTGTAGCAAGTTACATAATGTATTTAAGGAAGAAAAACTGCTGAAAATGAAGCATGGGTCTCCCTTCTCTGGCAAACTGCATTTCAGCATGATCCCCAGGCTTTTACTGGCTTTTACTGGAAGTTCCACTAGATGGCCCCAAACCTCTTCTGAATGCCAGCTTTATTGCTTCAAGATGTTTTAATGTGGCATGCAGACATAAATATTTGCTCTTGACTGAAACTTGACACACTGTGCTAGGACTTGCCCCAGGCAACTTTATTTATTTATTAAAGGGAAAAAAAAAGAAGCTTAAAAAATGAACACATGTTCCTGGAAAGCATTTTGCTTGCCATGGTATCCCTACTTACGTAGGAAGTTATACTTTGCCATTTGCAAGATAAACAGACGATTAAAATATTTTTTCTCGGTCTTAGAACAACAAAGTACTTTATAATATTCCACATTAAAAAAATAAAAGCAGGGAAGAAAACTGTTCAATCACGAGCATTTAAATCCACTTGATAAAATAATTATTAATTTTTATGCCATCTAAATTACGTTAGATTCCACATGTTACACAAAAGCAGCTTCAGCTTTCCTTTTTGATATACATAGACAATTTGTTAAAACTTACTTTGTCATGGAAGAAGGCACAGAAAATACTTTCTAAAGCATTTTAGTGCAGATTTGCATCACTGTCAGTGGGGAATGGCTGATTTAAACCTAGTTTGCAAAATCCCTTTTAAAACAGAGGGGTTTTTTCAGCTGTAAATTTGTAAATGCTGCTTTCTTTCCAACTCATTTTTCATGCTTCAAGACAAAGCAATCTGCTTGCAAAATGCTGGAATAATAGCAGAAAATCAGTTATTTTATTTTTTACCTATGTTCTTATAGGTCTGATCAGGTTTTAAGATTTATCATTGTTTTGGGTGAGAGACTGGATAAGACTGAACTCTTGATAGCAATTATAAATAGTACAAGGCAGATGATAATGTTTACATGTAATGTAAACATGTAAGTTGTGAATTTGTACCTTCAATATAGAAAAGGAAATTATTTATTGATAAGAACTCAAGGAATTCTCAGTTGAGCTTCAATATCAAAAAAAGATAAAAGATTTAATGAAAGAAAATTAATGAAAAAAGAGTGAAAATTAACTATTAAAATTGGTGTCATTAGTGATATAGAAAAGGAAAGGAAGAATTTTCATGTTTGAATGGGTTGTGAGTTATGTCTAATCTTCAGAAGGTACAAAAGAAACTTAAACTTGTGAAGTAATAGGCAGAAGTGAGACGTTTCAAGGAGAATGCATGTGTAATGCCAGGGGCTGAGGAAGGTGGCTTTTCCATATTTTTGGGGGTTTTTCAATTAGAAAATGTAATTGTAAGAAAGAAGATTGTACACAGAATAGAAATCTAAATGTTTTTCTCTTTATTTAGTGGAATCTGTATTTAGGAGAACAATGTATGTTAAAAGGGAAAGAAAGAACAGAATAAATGAGTTTTGAGAAACTGTCATGGATACAAAACCACATGGAATCAGAATTCTTAAGATTGGATGGCACTTCTGGAGTTCCTCCAGTTCAAACCACTCCTCACAGACAGATCTAGTAGAGCAGGTTGCTCAGCACCATACCTAGTCAGGCTCTGAATATCTCCAAGCATGGAGATGGTGCAATCTTTCTGGGCAGCCAGTACCAGTGTTTAGCCATCCTCACTGTAAAAAAGGTTTTTTCTGACGCTTAAGTGGAATTTCCCATCTTTCAGTTTGTGCCCATTGTCCTGTAGTGAGATATCACCTCAAAGTCTGGTTACTTACTCGGTCCATCAGGAATTTATACACTTGGTAAGACCTCCCTGAGCCTTCACTTCTCCAGATGTAACAGTTATTTTGGCTTCTCCTTATAACCATATATATGCTCCAATGCCTTCCTTGTCTGTTGCTCTTTGTGACCTTGCTCCAATAAGCCCGTGTCTCTCGTATATTGAGGAGTCCAGAACTGGGCACAACATCCAGTGTGGACTGCAATGAAAAAACTACTGATTTGGTAACTGTTTTAATAAACTGTACCTTACTTCTGCTAAGAATCACAATAACTGTGGAGTAACATAAAGACACTGCAGATGAAGTCTGAAGGACAATGCTCATGTCAGAAAGGCATTAAAGGATATGATCTTGGTTTTTTTGAATGGGATTTAAATTTTGATGAAATACACTGAGATTTATAATGAACTATTGAAATCTAAGTGGCGCTGCTAATAATGGTCCAAGTGTACCATTTTTGTCAAATTAGGAAGTTTTGTCTTTTTGCTTTTTGTTACTTTCCTTACTGAAGAAAAATACCTTTTTTTTCCTCTTGGCAGTGTTTTCCCCCATATAGAGAGGATCAAGTCACCTGTAAATTTCTCATACTGAGGTTTATTCTGAAAAGCTCACCCTAACAAATGAAAGAATTTTTCTTCATTTAGGAGTTGTTTACAGGTGAGAGAAACTATCAATAATTTAATATGACCAGTAAAATTGCTCAATCTGGCAGTTTATCGCTCTTTTTATCCATAGGTTATTAACATAGCATGCATCAAATGATGACTTTTCACTGTTTGATTATACATGGAATATATGAAGAATGACCCATATTAAAAGCAGGATTTTTTTCCAAGATTCTGAGTTAACAACTCCTTAAAATATATACTTACTTTTCTCCCCTGGATATGGCCTCAGTGTAGTTAATCATTCATTAACTGATTCCACATTTCCAGCCAGCTGGAATCATGAGTTCAACTAATATGTGATCATGTCATACTGAGCAACAGGATGTGACCTTGTGTCGCAAGATTTAGCATTATTTAATAGTAGTTGGTCTGATTTTTCAGAACATTGTTGTAGGTCATGTTTCACTTTAAGAAATCGATGTTCTAGTAAACTACAACTTTAATGCAACTATTAATGTTCAAAGTTATAAAAATCCATGAAAAGACAGTCACATCTGCAGAGGTTAGGCCAACAAAATAAAATGAGCAAGTATTAACTGGTACAGACAAGATTAACTGATGTTTCAAGTATGAAATAACATTTAAAATTATATTTGAATAGCTAGCATTTAAAATTATATTTAAATAGCCAGATGATATATCTTCAGCCAGCTTTATTCTTGAATCAAATTTTTCTCTGTACTATTACTTGGTTTTGATTGTGTTCCATTTGTAAATAAAAAATAGAGTAAGTCACATGGTGAGCTTTTAGTGTGTCACTAGAGAAATAAAATAAAATGAAAGAAAAGAGTTCCACCTAGTTAGAAAAATGTCTTCATGTCCCAGGATGGACGTTTATTTCTTTTGTGAAATCTCCAGTCAAAGTCAGAGATGATAAAATACCTTTTCCTTTATGTTTAGGATCTTTCCTCTAATTATTAAGTTATCAGAATCTTTACACTTCAGAGAGTCTTTGGGAAAGCATTTGTAATACAAAAATCTTGGAGGGATTAGAAAAAATGTACTTCTCAGTTACCCTAATTTCAACATGACTTAATTATTCTTTCTCAGTCTTCTAAGCAACTGTTTTGTTCAGATCTATCTATATGTTGAAAGTGTTTGTCTGGCAGCAGAAACATTCCTAAAAGCTACAAATAAAAAATTACATTACTCTGAACTTTGTTACGTTGTTTTTCCATGTGTGTCTCTCAGGGCCTATGTTTCTTCAGAAGATGTTATGTTTTTTTCTTTGATATTGATAACAATATTTGAAGAGTTCAGAACTCTCAGACTACAAACCAGCACATTATTTACCATAGAAAATTTTACTTTCCCATTTGTAGAGACTATTTTATAAATTCAGCATGTTTTACTCTTTAAATATGATGCTATCTCTTTCTTGCTTTACACAGAACCTGCCATTCAAGGCCTCACAGACTGAGTAGGCTTTTTTGTTAAATTAATTCTTTAGTTTGGAACCTGATTTTTACAACCACGTGAACATATTCTTTTTGGATTTTTGAACCATGTTTTTTTTAAACACTGAAAAACCACCAAAGTGTGTGTTACATTAACTCCTATATATTTTAGAATATTTATTTCTCTTTTGAGGGCCCTCAGCAGCCGCAGTGGAGGTGCATTTCTTCTTTATCTCTTGCATACATTGTGCATGTAGTGTGAAAAAAGAAGCAGCTCAACTCCCATCTTTAATTTTCAAAATTACAGCTGGGTCACAGTGATATTTTCTGTGGCTCATGTTGCATTTATGGTCAAGCTGACATCTCCTCAAGGTGCCTTGTGTCAACCATCCACCATTCCCCCCTAGATGCAAACAGCTTTAGTACATCCAATTTGCTTGTCATGTTTTTCTTACACAGGCAGTGGAGAATGCAGTTTGAACATGCCCCAAGCACTTTTCCTGTTCCTGGGGTTTATGCTACTATCAAAGAGGTATAGCATATATTTCCCTTTCAGTTCCTCTCCATCAGCTGGCTGAATCAAGCTGGTTTTCTGTTGTGTAAAACTTTCATCCTTATTTCTTTGCTACTGAGACATCTTTCCACATCTTGAATATTTTATCAGAACAGTTTGTTCTTGCTGCCAGTATAGACAACTGAAATGAGATTCTTATAGACATCTACTGCTGTTTGAAATTCTCTGGTGTATCCTACTTGACCTCCACTTGCTGCTCCAGAAGTCGTGCAGCCCACCTGCTGTGTCTCAGATTCCACTGGTATCTGAAAGTGCACTAGGTGTCAATGATTAGACTGCTGAAACCTCTGTGTGTGATTGCAGGTAAGTTCTGGAATTTCTCTGGAGATCTTCTGAGCCAACACAACCTTGTTACAGACATTTAAAACTCTCCTTGCCTATTAACTGTGGTAAGTTTTTGTCCCATACATGGGCTCCAGACTCCTCCAAATCCACCATCAGATGACTAGATCAAACCCACTTTATTCCGGAGAAAGTTTCTAGAACTGATTTTACTGGAAGCAGTTTGTACAACAGTTACTTGCTGGGTGTAGAAAGACCAAACTGGGAGTCCCATTCTGTATTTTCGAAATCTGCAGGCTTTTCAAAACAATATGGCTTATCATGAGAAATCTGCTTACATAATTGCACTTTTAAGAGGCTTATTCTCATAATGTTTCTGTCAGATATTTCCATTTAACTGTCTACACTGAAAGAGGACTTGGGAAGCTAATGAAAGCACTGAGCATCCTTACAGAAGGATACCATAGCTCTTTGATCCCACACTGGTCCACACAGCAGACATCGGAATCAACAGCTTGCCTTACCTGTGAAGACTGATTTTTTTGAAGTTGTATAATGTGAACCAGTTTTAGAACCGAAATCTCAGTTCTCTTCATGGACTGGTTGGTTGATGGCTCTGAGAGTTAAAAGAAGATGGGTCTTCTATGGTTAGATACATCCTTACAAATAACAGCATTCAATCTAAATAGTCAAGGTTCATAGCATCTCTTATGACACACAGTGATTAAGTTGTCTTCTTATCATGCTACACTATTTATTGGATCTGGAGTTTTTTATTAGTCAGAATTATTCTGATGGTCATTTTACTCAGCTTCCTCATTTTATAAGTTTTTGTGCAGCCTCATATTCTGCAAGTGATAGGACCAGACTCTTTCCCCTAGCTAAAAAATCTGGTGCCATACTAGGATTTAAATTGAATTCTAATTTTCTTAATGGAACCACACACAATGTGCTGTTTCTGTTGAAAAAGGAATTTCAGAATTTTATTATTCTCCTGTGTTTAGTGTACTGCCTTCTATTTCTCATCTCACCTACTACAACACTGACATTGATTTTACCAAAATGTTCCTGTCTGGTTATCATTTAACTTTTGATGCACATGTTGTTCTTTCTTTGCTACCATTTTAACCATTACTTTTTTCTAATTTGTGCTGTTTTAAAAGTTACTGCAATTAGTACTCATGATGAAATCTTGCTACTGTGTGTTGTTGACTACTCAACAACTGTTGAACTGATTCCTTTATCAAAATATATCTGCAATATTGGATAGATAACACTTGTGTAATTTCAAAAGGCATTTTCTATTGCTTTTTCTTGTTGAATTCTGGTCGTGGTGGGAAGAAAACAAAAGTATCAATAATTTTTATGCATCTTGCAGGACTATTTAAATTACATTGGGCAAAATGTTCCTTTTCCTTTTATCTTCTCCTATTTTTTCAGCTTCCTTCTAGTTTTTATACTTCACATACAGTTCCTCAATTATTATTTTTAATGGCTAATTAACTGACAGTGCATGATTTCTGATTGCTCATTTAAATTAACTAATGAGCATGAAAGACTTCATGTAGCTTTGATACAGGAAAAGATGTTTTCGGTTGGTATGTTCATATCAAACTTCCTCTCAGTAATACGTAAGTGACAAATTTAAGTGTCAGAAGAATAGATGTTAGGGTGTGCAACTTTGTTATGTGTGCAATTTTGTAATGTCAAGAAATAAGCACAGATCCAATAAAAGTGAAAGAACAATTTTTTTTTTTTACAATCTGTAATTGAAATTCACTAGTTGTTAACATGAGCAGCAAAAGAGTCTACATGTTACAGAATTAATTTTGATCTTTAAGTCTATCCTGAAACATCCACTTTTGGGAATTACCCTGTAGACAGGATGGTATTCACCATATTTAATTATTTTTTTCTGCTGTAATGTTCTCATATTATAGCAATTAGTTCACTTGGAAATATTTAGGGTATTTCTGGTTGTCAGCATGCATATTTTTTCTTTGTACCTTGCCTTTGTTATCATAGTAATGGTTTGTATTTTGGCAAATTTATATTTGTTTTGAGACATCATTATGTCACCATATTACATTCTGGGTTTACATCTTCATTAGTTTAATGTTAAGTTTTTCTTTAAATTTTTGTATGTTTTCACAGTATTAGAGCTCATAAAATTACTAAGTCATTGGGTTCTGATACGGTGTTTATGAGTAGTATACATGTGTTTTATTTGTTGATGAAGGCCCTGATGAATTTTCCTCAGAGGGAAATTATGCAATTAATACTGTAAGCATGTCTCCAGCTGTAACAAAAACAGTTAAATGATAAATTAAGTTAATTATAATATGAAATATACATGCAGAATGAATAGTATTTGTAAATTGTCCAATTCTTAATGATGAGTAATTTCAATACCACCAAACAGGAAAGTTCCCACATTCATGTGTTCAGTAACTTAAGAGAAAGAACTGTAGTTCAGCATCTTGTAATACTAACATTTAGACACTGTCTGATCTGAAAAACGTGTGCTGATAAGTTCATGGATCTGAGTGTAATGTTGGAATTAAATGTAGCAGATAAATGAAAAATCTGCTGGTTTTGAAGTTCTATTATCAATTCCTGAAGCTGCTTGATTTTTATACAAATACTGTAATTGGGTAGTAATGTTAAATTTAGCCCATGCAAATGTGATTATCATCTTGAGTTGTCTGGAATTGACTTGCCAGGCATCACAGAATAGGGAGTCACAGATATAATATGTTTAGCAAAAAATAAACTGGTATGTTCTGTTCTAGACAAGGTTTCTGAATGATGATGGGAAAAACTACAGTGTTTAGTTATTATACTGATCTGTCCAAATACATGGATTACTGTTTAAATACTAGATTTCTAATAAAAATACTCAATCTCTTGTCCAGCTGAAGGTAAAGTAAAATATTTCTCTCCACTCCTACTCAAATATGACTTACTTTAGAATCCTGAATTTGGAAATAATTCTGAAAATTTGAGGTCAGAGGCATTTGTTAGAGTGAAGGCATAGTGAAACACTTTACCTCTGCCAAAATGCTTATTTTGCTTACCCATGCTAAATGTAGTTTCAGTCGCATATTCTCTGAGTGGAGAGAAAGAGTTATATGCCAGTCTGGTCAAATTCCTCTTCAGATCTGCAAATTCTGGTGTTACACACCACAGTATTTAAGAGTTTTCTACAGTTGCTTTCTTATGTATTTTCTGTATATTGAGCAGACACATCTATTGAGCAAAACTTCTTTTTCCTCCAAAATTTATTAGCCATCTGACACTCTTTAGGAAGATGGATATAGCCCAGCTAGAGTTTCTTCTTAAGGCCATGTGACTATTGTAGTGGTTCAAACCACTACATCTAAAACTTCAATTTAGTTGAACTAAGCCTGTGAAATTCTTCAGTCATGAAGTGTCTTTCCTAAAGCAGAAACTCTTATGAAAATGCTGTTGGAAGGAACATTGCAGTGTACTGGCTTTTCATATCTATTATTAAAAATGTTTTATTAGCAACATAATTATTTAAGACTGTAAGTACACAATGTAAGTATTTTTTATGTTGGTAAGATTAATAGAGTGCATGGAAGAACTACCAGGAGATACTGCTTTTTCTCTGTGTTAAGCAAAACTTTCAAGAATGGGTTTAATGTCTGAGCCAAAGCAAGTGGGAAGATATTCAGCTGCTGACTGATGCTGAAAAGTGTTACCAGTTCTCTTCTGTCATATAAAAATGAGATAGGAATCCTTTCTCTGGAAAAGTCAAGCTTCATTTTAAGAAAAATATGTTGCTTTTGCTCTGCCCCTTTGATTCCATGTTAGTAACATGATTTTCAGCTAACATTTTATCATGGACATTCTTGTATATGGTTGTTTTGCTGGCAATATTATCTTTTAGTATTAACAGGATTACTCCTTGTTATTTCAGGGTTTAGTTTTTTTTTAATTTATTTTTTTAAATTTTAATACTTTTTAATGGATCAATAGTTCAAATTTAATAGTATTGTCAAAATGTAATATTAATCCATCAGAATAATACCAAATATTGTTTAAAAATTATATTGTGATTACTGACATCACTTTTCCTAGTTAGTAGGCCCTTTCAATTACCTGGGAAGCATCATCTCCTCGGACGGTAAGATTGATGCAGAAATAGACAACAGGTTAGCAAAGGCACACAGAGCTTTCGGCAAACTCCATAAAAGAGTTTGGCAAAACAAACACCTGAAGAAAAGCACAAAGATCAGCGTTTAC
>JAWMRA010000113.1:97775755-97791965 GCA_035584735.1 Pseudotriccus pelzelni
AGATGTTGAAGAGCACAGGGCCCAAGATGGAGCCCTGTGGAACTCCACCAGTGACAGGTCTCCAGTCTGATGTTACCCCATTCACTGTTACCCTCTGTGCTTGACCCATGAGCCAGTTGCTCACCTACCACATGATGTGTTTATCCAGCTGTGCTGGACAGTTTGTCCAGAAGGATCCTGTGAGAAACAGTATCAAAAACTTTACTGAAATCCAAAAAGATGACACCAACTGGCTTCCCTTGATCAGCTAGGTGGGTTACCTTGTCATAAAAGGAAATGACATTTGATAAGCAGGACTTTTCTTTCATGAAGCTGTGCTGGCTGTGACCAGTGACTGCACTGTGATTTTCAATACTTCCCGGAATCGTCTTCTTCAGGCTTTATCAGGCACTAAATTTTCCTCTTATCTAGTCCTAAAGCTCTCCATCTAAGGTAGTAGAAATAAAGTAACTGTAGGTTTCCTTTGTAGTCCACGAGGCATGCTTTAGCTCACAGTTCTCTAAACTTTTTTATGTTTTGTTTTAGGATGAAGGCTTCATTCTATGGGAATTCATTTAGGAGGAAGTAGGGCACACTCTAGAAGTGTCTGTACCACAAACATGTTTAATGAAGAAAAATTCTTGTGGTGAGGCAAGTAGATTTCTCAAAACACTGAAGTCCAGGTAGGTTTTCTCCCAGTATATATTGCAGCTATTGATGCCATAGCTTAAGATTTTTTTTTTTTTATTGAGCAGGGTGGAATGGAATGTGTGTGCAAGATTATCTAAAAGATAGCTCTTCTAGAGGGACTCAACACTGACAATAAAGCTAAACCACTTAATCTGTGAGCAGCTATCTCTTCATGACACTAAATATGAAGACTGCATGGAGCCAGAACAGCAAGGAGTGATCATATTATTTGCTGATTTACCGTCTTACTGGCAGTTGATTATAGTATCTAGCAACGTGTTGCAATTAAGGTACTGTTGCTTGGGAAGAAAGTAAGATAGACTGCTGCAAGTAACACATGTGACTGCTAAAGATATTGTAAGGCAGCGTATTATGTTCTTTATTGCAGAATTTCCTTTCAGACTTTTTTTTGGGCTTATTTTAATACTGTTTTAAATACTAAAAAATGTCTTGTTTCCATGAATTCTAGCAGTTTCTATGAACAGGATTATTCATTGTTTTGGGGACGGCATTTATTTTTCCCAGTTTTTTAGTGTTGCTTGATTTCAGGATTTTTTCCTATAGATTTTTAATTAAGAATGGCCTTGGTTTGGCTCTGGTTGCTATGATTGATCAGGTGGCAGGAAGATTAAAGAGTATTTCTAAGAATAGAATTAAATTGACTTGTCTGTGTGATGTCCTGAATCTTGTTAATCTTGCTAATTACAGGGCATTTTAGATTTTGTCTCATTAGACTTCAAAAATTTGTATTTTCAGCCACAGTGTGTCTAAGTCTAACTCCAGCATTAGCTTTGAAGTGAATAGGTGTAAACTCATTACATTTTCTGGATTCTTCTTGTAAGATAAATTTAGTTTAGGACCAGAAACCTCTTCCCTATCATCACAACTTAATTCAAAGATCAAATCAGCAACAATAGGTAATTACTTTGCTTTTTATTTTGTATCCAATATTATAGGAAATTATTCCTCGTGCATGTACTCAAGTAGAGAAAGACAGTGACCTTAACTGCAGTGAGCATTCTTCATTCCCAGAACTACCTGTGTTCTCTATTTCAGTGTTACAACTATAGGTCATTCTTTAGAAGTAAATATTAGCAAAAATCCTTTTTGTGTTTGAGGAATATAAGTGCTTCTTAGGGTCCTTACTGCTATGCTTTCTTTATGTTTACACTTTTTAATCTGAATCTTTATACTGCAGTTAAGGCAAAGGTTATTAATATAACCTCATCTTCCCCCATTATATTCATTGTATTTGAAATCCTGGAGTGTGATTATTATTGAAGTTAAGAATTTAAGTTAGAACTGAACTTGCAGTTCCCTTTTTAAAGTCCAATGCATTGTAGAGACTAGAAATGAAAGATATGTGCCTGACTGATTGAAAGCATTAATAGCAAACTATCAATCCTAAGGGGCCAGAGATATTTTGAAGCAGAAACTTAACAGACTAGATTAGAAGTAATTGTCTTCTTTATTGTCATAAAAATCAGTGAGAGAGTTTCTCATTTGATAGTTTGCCATTGACACATTGGACAGCAATTTCATATGAACTTGGAGACTATTAACAAAAGGCAGGCATAGAAAACTGGAACTTTCTTCACAGTACGAGTGATAAATGGATGTATGCCTTAGAGACGTCAAGGTCACATTCTAATAAGATTAAATTAGTGAAGGGAGAAAATAAGCATATAATTCCCAAATTACCTTGTTAAATTAAAAGGAGTCTACTGGTATACAGAAGAAAATAGGGAAATCAGAGATATGTTCATTTATTACACTGACTTCAATAAATGGTCAAATAATATAAAGAATGGTAAAACCAGTGAAGAGGAACATACAAGAGGTCTTGCTCAGGGATATGTATTTTGTTGTAATTCAATTCAAGTATAGAATACTTGGTGACTGACAAGTCTGTCAGTTTGAGATTAGAGACAGATATATCATTGCACACTTACAAGATATCTAGTTCAGTCATAAACTAAACAAACAATAGTTTAGGGCGGACCAAAATGCTGCTGAAGAAAAAAAAGGCAAAACACCATCAACCACCAAACCTCTCAGAATCTTGAACAATTTTTTTGTTCTCTTCAAGTGTGAGGGTAACCAATTTACCACCAATTTTCGGTCGAATGTTTGAGAAATTACATTTTGCCTGACCTGTGCTGCACTGCATGTGTGTAGTAGCATCAGTGAGTTTGAAATCCTGCTGTTTAACTCATATCTCTAAAAGTAAATTCAGACTTCTGAGCCATCAATGCTAAATATCTTTCAAGGAACATGAGATATTAGCACTTAAATTAGATAAGGAAAGTATGTGTTGAAATATCACAAATACACAACTTTCTGTTGTGAAAGAAGCAGTAGTAGGAAGCACTGCTGAGAATAAGAGTATTTGGCTAAATTAGTTTAATACCTGATCTACCATTGTTCATTACTTTGCATAAACAAAAAAAACCCCTTTGTTTAAAGCTCTTTCACATCATTCTCTTAGAAAGAATGCAGAAGAGACTTTTCCGTGTTTAACTTTATTGTTAGCTAATTTGGCTAGATGTAGATACATCTTCATTGAACTTTTTGGCCAGCATTATTACTGTGAGTAGTTATATGTTAAAGTTTGGGTTTCACCCCATTTGCTTTTGAAAGATGTATATGATTTGAGGAAAAGAGAACTCCTTATCTTTTATCTTAATATTGTTATTTTTAATTTATGTTACTCTACCCTCAAAAGTAATGACCTTTAGGTAATTTACATGACTGTTTTCTTTCCCTTCAATTCTGGGGACTTGTGGGAAATCAATCTGTTCTGAAAACTAAGAACTCTTCCAGCTTAAATAAAGCATAAGCTTTTTAATTAGACTACTTTTCACATCTTCAGTTTTATTGTGTTTGATGAAATGAATGGTGACTGTTAACTAGGCTGCCAAGATAGATGCTATGTGGTTAACTGTGTTACAGAAAAGTAATGTCAGATGATAACTGTCTTGCAATTTTTTAATGTTTTTGCCCTGTAAAGTTTACTACCCTATTAAATCTGTAGGTTAGTCTTAGTTAGAAGGCTTTCATAAGATTTCCTAAATAGGTGGCTGGTGAAGAATTCATCACATAAAACAATACATCTCAAACATTCATGGTTATAATTTAGTTTATAGGGATAAGAAATCATGAGATATATTTCTTATTTCCAAATTTAAATTAATAGACATGCCCTCCTAAATTATGTTTTTCAATTTCAAAGGCAAAAATCAATATACTTAAAATTATTTGAAATATATTTTATCCATTGCATAGCAACTCAGCTTTTACTCTTCCCTTTTAAACATCCTGGTAATAAATCATGCTGGGTAGATAGAGAGTGATTTGCATTAAGCAATAACGATGGAAATATATAAACCAGGAAAATGCAATTATCTACACTCAAAAAAAGCAACTTCATAAGGATTATGATTGTTAGCCTCATTTTCTACGGAAACAAAGTGTATGAGATTATACTGTCTCCGCAGCTTTCCCTCTACCTCGGCTTCCCTAGTCTTGGTTCAAAGACACTAAATTCCTACAAATTTTGGTGTTTACAACAAAAAAATTCCCTGAGAGACTCTAATACTGAGAGAAAGAATGCAGCACGATCTTAAATTTATTTGACAACAGAAAGAGATGTCGCAAATTCCATGCTGGGAAAGTTTCAGTTGGACTTTATTCTTTTGTTATATGTCAGCAAATTCACTCCTCCATCAAAGTTTGTCTTTGATATAGGTTCTTTGTTGTATAATAAGTTTCTGCCTCAGATTTTGTATAATTCCACTGAAAAGCCAGTTGATTATGAGACACACCTGCATTGCAGCCCAGGGCTTGGAAGGTGTAGCGCTTACAAGAAGTATTTTTCTCTTGTAGAAGGCCATGGTATAAAGCAGTATGGCCTCATTGCACTAAATGCTTTGTGGGTAAAACTTCAACCTGCAGTGAGCTTGTCTAGGTTCTTGTTGACACTAGTAGTGGTTGTCCTCTCTTTGTACTGCCACTAAGATGATCACAGGGCTCGAACAACCCTCCTATGAGGAAAAGCAGAGAGTAGGGTTTATTCAGTGTGGAGAAGAGGAGGCTCTGGGGAGACCTTACAGCACCCTTCCAGTACCTAAAGCAAACCTGTTAGAAAAATGGAGACAGACTTTTAAACAGGGTCTTTTGCGACAGCCCAAGGGGTAGTAGTTTAAATTGAAGGACGGTTGATTCAGATTGGATGTGAGGAAGGAGTTTTTACATGAGGGTTATGAAACAGTGGCACAAGTTGCCCAGAGAGGTGTTCGATGCCCCGTCACTGAAAACATTCCAGGTCAGGCTCTGAGCCACCTGATTGTCACTGCACATTGCAGAGGCATAGGACTATGTCATTTTAAGGCATTTTCCAACCCAAACCATTCTATGATTCTATGGTTGGTGCTTTTCCCCTCATTAAGGGGGATGCAAAGATCCAGGGGCTTCTAGCTCTACTCCTTCCAGCTCTTACTTTGCACTAAAATAGTCTGGCAGGAGCATTATTTGAACCAGAGCTTTTGAACTGTAGCGAACAAACCCTAGTGATTTCAGTAAAAGTAGTCACCACAGCTGACAGCAGAGTCACAAGACTTTCAGTTTAATCCTAAAATTCTGAAGAATACTGAGGCACTAGCTACCTTTGGAAGTATATGCCTTAATTTTTTTATTAATTCAAGGAACTATCCTAACCTCCCTTCCTCTTGTAATTTATGCTTATGCTGCATTTGTGATATATGATATTGTTTAAGCAATAAAGATATTCTTTTTACCACCTGAAAAAAAACAGATTCTGGGCACAGATCAAACATAATGTTACATCAAATGAAATGTTATCTTTGTTAGGTAACTAGAGCTCATGTTAGCTATTTACTCAAAAAGTGAAAGGCATCACCATTGTAATTTTAATTGTGATTTTATTTACATTTTAGGAGCGCCTGAAAGCCTCCATCAGTGTCAGTGTGCCATTATGCTGTGTGAGAAACACAGCAAGGGCACAGTCCTTATTCCAGAAAGCTAATAGTTTGAGAAACTGCAGAATATCAGGACATTTTTATGCATGCTTATGTCTGAATTAATATTATTTAACTGGTAATGTTTCTTTTCCCACTTTATGGGTTGTATCATCCATTGTTATTTTAGCAGGATGTAGAACATTGGTGTGATACATTTGGCATTATTGAGATAAAGAATGAAATTACTGGAAGTTCTTTTGCAGTCAATAATTTTATTTTGTCAAGACTTGACAGATAATGCTGCATTTTTGTTTTTTCTTTCTGATGACTGTATGTGATAAGTAAAGCTATTATAATCCATAGTTAAATAGAGGAAAAGAAATTATCGAAATAGTGTATTTGTGACTGGAGAGCTTAAAAACAGTGGCCATAAACAAAAGCTCACTTTACAAGAAATGCATGCATATTTCTGTAAGGAAAGGTACTTTTATTGCTCTCACAGAAGTAATAAATCATGGCAAAAATCTGTTACGAAAATACGGCCTTGCACAGAGGAAAAAGAAAATCCTTGTTACATCTGATGACTGAAGAGAAGAAATTTTTTTGGCATTATACAGAGATCTTCTTGGGTGCTGAGGGAGAACTGGAAGAAGTGAGAGCTCAGCCCACATGTAAGATATGTCTCTGGGATTCCCGGATTACCTTGCTCAGCCTGTACTCCTTTTCCCATCTCTAGCTCACCTGGCAGCGCACCCAGTGCTGTGTGTTGTGCAGCTCTGGTTGAAGATGGCGTTGCTCTAGCAGACTGTCTTTTGGCTGCTCTTGTGGGTTTATTTTCTACTGACAGGAGGTGGAAAGGAATAAAGGGAGTTAGAAGGCCAGGACATAAAAACCAGAGAAAATGTTACAGGGCAATTACATGAGATCTGTGGTGTCTTGGTGACTTCCCTTGCACATTCTAGACGTGGGCAGGTGTGATGGACTGAAATGTCAGTAATGTCTTCAACATTAGAAACATAGAAAGTCTTAAATATAGAAAGACTTTTTGTCAAACTGTAAGGAAGCCTGTCTGTGACCACTGAAGCACCCCTCTCTTTCCAATGACTCCTGACTGGAATTTAGATTGCGGACTTGAGTTAAGACTGTGGTCTAATCATCTCAAGTCTGAGGAGAAGTAAACAAGGCTCAGGAATGAAGAATGTATCTGTGTTAAGAATCAGCCCTTGCTGGGCTCAGGGGACAGTGGGGGAGAAGGATTTCGGGTGTGTGATGGTGAAATCTCTCCACACCAAACCAAAGGAGTAATTCCCTCCCCTCCTGCCCCCCCCAGAAGACCATGTACACACAGGACATTCACGTGAGATGCAGTTGAGAAGGGGTCATAAACCACCAAAGACCCCCCAAACACCCCCCTAATTCATTCCCGAGGCCTTCCACCAGGAGAAGACTGCAGGTCATCCAAGTGAGGCAACAAATCTGCTGTAAGAGACTGAAGCGTTTCCACCACCACCCACCCTACCAAGAGGTGGTGCTGGGCAGCTCCTGAACATATCTGTTACTCTGTGGTTTTTGGGAAACCCTCACCACCAAATAGACCAGAAGAACTGAACTATCAGGACACCACCAGGTCACACGAAGTGGTAATACTTTCCTATTTCACTCTCTCTGTCATTTACTTTTTTCTATCCCCCCACCCCTCCTTTTTCCTATTTCTTTCTATCTCCTTGTCTCTGTCTTGCTTTACAATTAAATGAAACCCATACTATTGACTTTGGCATTTGGTCTCATTTACACCTTCATTCAGGTAGAGGCATTTCTAATAATTTTAATAACCGGATCATAACAGCAGGGAAGAAGTCAGTGCAGAAGGCTGAGGAAAAGAAATATTTCAGCTTAGCCCAGTGGGAAATGAGATAATTGTAATCACTGATCAAGTGATATATGTCCCTCTCTTTGATTATATCTGAACCAGTAGCTTCAATAGTATAAGGGAATGTACTTGGAAAGTTGAGTTTGATCAGTTAGTAGAGGAGTCACTGACCGTGGTTTCAGACCATGCCAACCAGTACCTGTTCCTGAATACAGTGCAAGAAACAGCACAGATGCAGAACTGTTCCCATCTGACAGTTTACACTGAAGGGGAAATTCAAACTGTAACTGCTCAGCAATGGTAATTTGTGACCAAGGTTGTAAATTCAGTGATTATAATTGGGTCAGACCATGCACTGTCCTAGGCCAAGGAATGATGCCAGATGTGCTTTATTTTCAAGTGTAGATACTACTTGTATAACTAGTTCTTACCTGTTTAACTCAAAAAGGAACAGTTTATACTTACAGCTCTGGAGGCTCATGCCTGCCAGAGACATCTAGGTGTGCTGTAATTCATTAATCAAACTAAAAATCTTTGAAAACAAGAAGTAAGAGATCCTGATATCTGTGATTCAGATCTTTGGGTTGTCAAAGACTGCCTGCTCCATAAGCACACATTTCTTCTACTGAACTTTTAGCTATGAAAGTGTTTTTGTTAGTGGCTCCACCCTAAATTCCCAAGCCATCCTGTGGCTGTTGTGCATGTTAATGAACAAAGATCATGTCTCCTTTTTTCTCTTCTTCACTGACCAGAGATGGCCACAGTGTTCCTGTGCATATACAAATGCATGTTTAAGACATAGTTTTCTACGTTTGATCTCTGGTATTCGCATACAAATATTTTTAAAGTGTTTTCCTCAAGCAGATCTCAATTTTTGATAGAATTAAGCAAAGGAAACCTAGTAATAGAGAAGAAATATGTGTGAATAAAGACTTAACAAAAGAAACAGTATTATCTAGTAAATCTGTGCTGTGTAGTCTCTTGCACTGAAAGGATCTATTTTCAGCTCAGGCTTCTGCTGCCTTTCTGTCGTGACATTCACATTCACATGGTAAGACTTATCCAGGAGGTTGTGTAGCTACCTATGGGCTAACACAATGTCCATCTGACAGCGAAAATCACAAAGTTACAGCTACTTAGGAGAATCCTGCCCTTAGGCTGTCTGCCTCCTTGTAAAGCATTATTAGGGTGAAAGTGGTCACTTACATATGTGCCTTTCAGATAAGAATTGCTGACAGTTCAAGGTGCGAGGTTGGTCATTTCTGCCTGATCAACCAAGAGTTTACTTGAACCTACTGTGGTTGTCTCTCTGACAACAGTAAAAGAAACACTTTTTTTCTGCTGGCAAATGGACCACAAAGAGGAAGATTTTCTCATTTGCTTCCTTGCTATCTGACCAGTGTAGCTGGCTGGAGACGTGCTGGAATAAATTCTGTAATGAGGAGGTAGATAAGAAGAATGTATTCTCCTTTCAGGGGTTTATATTTTGTACTTGGATGGTTCTTGTTGATGCTGTTAGCTCTTTTTGCTGCTCTTAACAGTCAAGAGGTGACTGTTCCAAGTGGTTTCCCCAACTTTTAGTAAAAGTTGCTGTCGTTATTGCAATGGTTGAGGACTAAACAACGTGTGCCTCCCAGCACTGCAGTCCATAGATACCATCCCTTCACTTGTGTTCTGAAATGGCAGTTACAAGATCTGCTCACAATCTCTGTTTCATTTGGCTTCATAGCTGGATATTTTTGACTTCTGACTGAAGTTAAACCTGCCAAGCATTGTAGGTTGGCATCTCCAGTTTGTTCCCTGGCCTCTGACTGGTGTGTGGCAGTATGAACCCATCTATCAGGAAAGATCCCCAAACTACATTTAGGTCTTACCACCATAGAAATTGATAGGACGCCTGTATCAGCAAATGTTACTATATAGAGAAGGAAAAATAGAGTAAAAATTTTGCAAAAATTTCATTTTAAACTGGCACATTAAAATAAAATGTCAATTTACATCCTGTCTTGACAAAACCCCCACAAAACCCTCTTTTTCAGGCCTTTGGTTTAAAGAACTTGTCTGATATTTATTGTAGAAGTGTAGATTTTTGTATTGATTTAAACAAAACCCTGCAAATTCTTCAGATGTTTTAAAAATTGCTTCTAAATACTTAAAAAATGCTTATTAAAAACTGGCTTGGAGTAGAATTTTTTTAATGGCAGAAAGCTCTATTTCTCACAAAGAGTAATTATAGCCAAATTATTTTGTGGTGGTCTGAATGACCACTGATGAATTTATCTGGTGTAAATGGGGCATTTTCCACAACATCAGTATCATAACAATCATGGTCTGATAGGAAGGTGTTGTTTTTAGGAATATTTTGGAGGTAGCATACAGTCAAATAACAAAGGCATTTATGTGCCCCTTCAACTTAGTCACAGTCATTTTGTAGAAACATTGTATCTCAAACTGCCATAACCATGGCTTCTTACTTTTTTTTCAATTATTAATTTTTCTCTTTTATCTCAAATCTCCAAAATTGTGCATTGAGAGGCATTCATAATATGTGGAAAGAAACAATCTATTTTCCGTGCATCAATATATACAATATTTACATTACGCAGGGATGATTTCCCTCCCTCTGTGTGTGAAATAACATTTCTCAGTCATGGTGCTAACGGTGTAAATCAAAACAGAGTCAGTCTAAAAAGGGCACTTTCCATCCTCAAATACATAAAATATGCATATGAAATTAAAAAGCTTTGGAATTCATGAATTACTGTAGCCTGGGGTTAGTAATAATTTATATCTTATGAAACTTTTCTGGAAGTTATTAACGGAAGTACTCAGTGGTAAAGCACACATACCACAGTACTATTGCAATACATCAAATACATCCCAGATTACTTAAAAAGGAAGAAACATTTTTTTACCTGATGTAAATCAGTCCAGCTGGCTGGACTCCTCCCCACTAAAGATAAAACCGAGGTTTTTCAGTCAGTGTCTGGGATGCATTTGGAATACAACATCTAATGAATAAAGCTTTATGTGTAGGGGAAGCTTGGGGTGCACGACAGGCTCATTGATTCCTTACATTTATAATGATTCTAATCAGTAATTCCTTTGCACTGGCTTACCACTGTGTTATTTCCTCCTTTCAGCTTTTGCAGATATACTGACTGGTTTATCCAGTAAGAAAAATTCAGGCAGGAAAGGAAAGGTGTTACGGAAGATGTTTGGTTTTTTTGTTGGCTTTTTGTTTTGCTTTTTTAATCTCTCCAATAATTTAGCTACATAAATAATTAGGAAATTTGCACTGTTGGCTGCAGTTGAAACAGGTTTACACAGACAAGCTTGGTAGGGGCATAGGGGAAAGGGAAATATGACGGGTAAATATGAATCTGCATTTGCATTCTGGGATGGTCTGCAGCTGAAGCTGATAATCACTCTCACAGGGTTACCATCATGGCATAGGGATGATCCTTGAGGCTGCCGGAGAAGTACTGCACTGAGCTTTGTACACTAACAGAAAGATACATTAAATTCTAGTGAACTTTAAATGTTTGGAAAATGAGGAAACATTTCTGAAGTTGCCAAGGAAGTGTGTACTCTCCTAGAGGATATTTTAAACTAATAAAGGTTTTCTTATGTCTTTTGGGGAAATATTTGTGTTAATGCCTGTTACATTATCAGCATTAAGATTTTATTTGACTTGTAAAAGTAACAACTTAGAGGTTCCTTCCCGTACCTAAAGGGGGCCTACAAGAGAGCTGGAGAAGAGACTTTTCACAGAGGTACATAGGGGAGGACAAGGGTTAATAGCAAGAGATTAGGTTTAAATTAGACTTTAGGAAGAAATCCTTTACTGTGAGGGTGGTGAGGCACCGGAACAGGTTACCCAGAGAAGCTCGGGATGCCCCATCCCTGAAGGTGTTCAAGGCCAGGTTGGGTGGAACTCTGAGCAACCTGGTCTAGTGGCAGGTGTCCCTGACAGTGGTGGGGAGTTGTAACTAGATGGTTCCTTCCAACCTAAACCATTGTGTAATTCTACAAATTTGGAGTCAAAAGACAAAAATTCAGGGAAAGACATACAGGCTTTATGATGTGATATACCTAATTTTCCATTCTTAGGTGTCTCAGTTAAATAAGTTGGAAAATAAGATTTTTTTAGATTCCTTCCCAACTTTTGTGTAGCTAGGATAAAATACAATGGGTTGATTAATTTCACAAAGCTTTGCTATTTTTTTCCATGCCTTTTTGAGGGATAACTGTCAAATTGGTTTTTTGTGAGGGGGTTGGACTAGAGAACCTTCAGAACGCCCATATAACCCAAATACTTACATACCTTTCTGCTTTTTAAAATGGATTTCAAGAAACAGTGTGTTTTTAGTAGGTGAGTATGAACATTGCTTGTGGTCGTGTTAGCACGGTAACTTTGTCTCTGCTGTTAATTGACGTGTACGGCTGCTACAGTCCCTCTGATACGTTGTGACACGGTGTAGGCTGGGATCATTTACTCCAGAATGGAATTGCTCATGTTAATAAGCAGTTATGAATTGCCACAGTGAGAGCATATGCACAAGAATAGATGACAGGGTTGTTGCTGTACTCCAACTACTTGGTAACCATTGTAAATTGTGATATAGAATGATTCAGTGGTCTAGAACATGAATTAAACCACAAATAATCTCACAAATTACATAATCGCACAACGATTGGGAAACTGTTTTGTGAAGTTGTTAGTATGACATAGGGATAGTATGTACTATGGGTTTTATGCCTGTTAAAAAACTTTAACACACTTTTTTGGAGCATGTTATTTTAGAGGTGATGTCTTGTTCTGAATATAGAATAGGAAATGGTCTAGCTGACAACCTTTGTTTTCTAATAAGAGTGCCATACTGAATGATGGTTTTGTTTTCTGATACACTCCAAAAGTTTCTACATATAATGATCAAACTTCTTCAGAACTGTTCTTAAAAATTGAATACAATATTAATTTTGAATTAGTTTTTAGATTTACCAAACATAATTTGTGCTTACCTTTAAAATTATTTTCTTTAATTCCTTAAAATCAAGATTGTTTAAGAATAACAATGCTTGTTACACTATTTGCCATGACAATTATTTTTCCAGAATTAATATTATCCCAACCATTTTCTGTGAAAACATTTGTCTTAAAAAACTTCATAAACAAAAGAATTATGCAGCTTAATGAAAGTCAAGTGAGTAGTATTTTTATTTCATTATTACTGATATCAATCATTACAGGTGTCTTTCATCTATCTGAATCCATTACTCTGACTTTGTAAGATATCCCAAAATTTTCTAGACATGTATTTAGGCCTAACCTGAGAAAAACATCCCAGATGTAGGATCGATGTATGAAAAATACCTACACAGAGCAAAAATATCTTTCACGCAGAACATTTTCAAATCTTTTTATACTCTGGAAAGAGAGCTGAGAGCCCTTTCCCATTGTGGAAGTCATGCAGCACCTTGCAGGACTGAGCTTTTAATCAGGATTTCCACAATGATTGACTTAATATTCCATGTCAGGATATTCTACTAATTATGTTCTTTAAACCTCAAATTAAATAAATAACCGGGGAAGAAACACAACCGTCACAAATTCATGAAAGAATTCTCAGAAGAGGACAGGGATCAATTATTTCCATTAGCAAATGAAGGTTGAAGATGAATTTTTTTAAAACCATAGAGGAAGTATGTAGGCTAAATATTATGTAAGACATTGATAGAAATTAACAAGCAATTTACTGAGGATGGAGGAGATGGGCAAGGTTAGGAATCTTCTTTGTGGAATGGTTATTTTAATTATCACTGACAGTATGGAGGAGATGAACATAGTAACCAACAATTAAATATTTGTTCTATTCTAAATTATTCTGGAAATTCACTTGTGGCTATAGCAAGTGTGTATAAACCTCAAAATAAAATCAGTGATGAGTAACCTTTTCATTTCTCAAGAAGCTTTCAAGGGCAGGAAAGGTATAAGTCAGAGGTTGTGCGCATTTTTCACCAAGATTCAACCTGTGTGAACAGCATGAGTCTCTAAAGAGCAGCAGTCTGCCTGCTAGTCTTCAAAACTAGTATAAATAATATATAAATGACATTCCATTTGATCTTTTCCATGCTCAGTGACTATACATTACCACTAACAAATTTCATATACTGTCATAGATCCAGAGCTGCATTTTGTGTGGCTTTTGATAGATAGCAACCCACATTTTCTTTCACAGAGTGTGCTGAATGTGGTTCCCATCTGTCTTCCATCACAGACTTCTTTGTTGCACGTAAAACTGCTCCTGTTTAACCAAGGAACTGACTAATGATGTGTAAAAATAATTGTATCGCTGTTCCCATTAATTCGGAGTATATACCTTAGAAAGCACCCTGTTAGAAGCAGAAGCCAACCCAAAAGTCCAAGCAGAATTTATCTTTATGCAAATTCATTTTAATGAGAAAAACCAAGTCCTTGCTGGAGCTAAGGCTTAGATTATGCATTGGAAAGACAGATAAGACCATTCTGCAGTTTTT
The DNA here is from genome assembly GCA_035584735.1 of Pseudotriccus pelzelni. Classification (NCBI taxonomy): domain Eukaryota; kingdom Metazoa; phylum Chordata; class Aves; order Passeriformes; family Tyrannidae; genus Pseudotriccus; species Pseudotriccus pelzelni. The sequence continues at coordinate 97,789,814 of JAWMRA010000113.1, forward strand.
GAGCATAGTCACACAGTTTGAAGAATACAAAGGGAAATATATTGGACAATATCTGTCCAATCAGAGCCTCAGAACTGCATTTTTCATGGAGATTATGTGCATAATTCTACTATATCCCATTACGTGGATTTATGCATGGCTCACTGCCATTTATTACACTAGAATTTGCAAATGCATAATCTCCTACCTCTCCCTTTGCTGAGCAAGGAAACAAGGGAAGGATTAGCTGAAGGAATGTAGGCAGAAGTCTTCTGATGATTCTTATCCAGGGCCTCAAATTTCATTCTTGGAACAGTTTGTCCCTAGCTTCCATAATTATGAAGCAAGCCTTTAAAATGATAGCTGATCATGAATTATGAAATCACACATTCTTCTTTTGTAGAGAGGCTGATAGCATAGTTCCAATTTCCAAATGAATGCATTTGTACCCAAGTATCTTCACCAATGATGGGAATGAGTATATCACCTCACAAAATTGTAAGTGCTTAACTAAGGTTCCTTATGTACGTAGTTGTTTTTTCTCTAGAAAGAAAGATCATCCCTGTCCCAGAAGTGGTCAGGTGATCAGTGAATGGCCTCTATGATGCTTTTAAAATATCCAGTTAGCCTAGCCAAACTTAAGTTTAGACTGCAGGAAAAGAAGATTCTTTTTTTTTCCTTTTTTTTTTTTTTAATTCATTTTAATGCTTGTAAAGCTGTCAGTGAGCTTTGTATGTGCAACTAAGAACATCATAAGTGCTATTCTAGATAATGAACTTGGTTATAAATTGGGCCATACTATTTGTGAAAACCTGATGCAAGTTGTTTAGCCTTTCAGAAGAGAGGTATTGTCTGGAACCACGGGAAATCTATTTTTCATCAGTGTGACGAAAAATCTGGTTTCTCTGTGAAGGGATCCGAGCACATATGGTGCTAGATGTTGTAAAGAATATATTGGAAATAAATTCCTGATTTAGTTATTAAAGACAGATGACTAACCAAATTGAATTCTGCAGTTTATTTTCCATGGATATCCACAAATTACATTTGTCCATATATGCATATACATGGCTATAGCAGATAATAGTCAAAAAACCCCTTTCACAGCAATGTCTTGTGAATTACTTTGCAAATTTCTCTTTCTTCACTTACCACACATCAAAAACCATCTATATTACCATGCTGATCCCTTATGACACCTTACAGAAACAGATTTAGATGTATATAGAGGTGGATAATTTTTATTTGGATCATCACTCAGAAATAGGCCATTAATGTATTTTTCAGTGGGAGGTCTTGTAAACTGTCTCTCAGTCACTTGTTAATTTTCTTACAAAATTATAATAATAAAAATAATAATTATTTAGTATACAGCACATTTCATTTTCAAAGGGCTTTTGCAGTACTAATTAATCCTCACTGTGAGGTTTAATGGTGCATACCAGAGAATTATATCCTGGCTTAACGCCAATCGCCAATCAACTGACAAGATTCTAATTTCAGAAGTTTTCCTAAGAGGGAAAAGGCATAATTTAAATTAGCCTGGACAGCAGTGGCAGTTTTTATGGAGAGAATTCATAGGTCTTTGGAGTGCTCTTAATGTCTAGATGCTTGGTTTGAGGTTGAAATTATAAAATTCCAAAGAGATAGCAACTTCAATTTCAAAAACAATTATACTAAGAATAGCTAAAGCTGCTTTTAAAAAAATATTTTAAAAGTATATGTTGAAGAGGATTTCTTGATTATTTAGGGATCATTAATACCCAGATCCATCACTAGTTGAAAATCACAGAATCATAGAATAATAGGTTGGAAGGCATCTCAAGGATCATCTGCTCCAGCCTTTCTTGGGAAAAGCACGTTCTAGACAGGGTGGCCCACCACCCTGTCCAGCTGAATCTTTGGAGTGTCCTGTGTTGGGGAATCCAGCACTTTCCTGGGGAAATTATTCCAATGGATGATAGTTCTCATTGTGAGGAATTTTCCTCTTGTGTCCTTGCACACATTACCCCTCATCCTTTCTATGTGACTTCTTGTAAAAAGGCAGTCTCCAACTTCTTTGTAGCCACCCTTTTAATTCTGGATTATTAGCTGTATGGGGAGCCCCTGGTGGCCTAGTGGTTAGATCGCAGGACCTTCACCGCTGAGGCCTGGGTTCGATTCCAGCCAGGGA
>JAWMRA010000113.1:97791970-97915750 GCA_035584735.1 Pseudotriccus pelzelni
ATCCAATGCGCAGGCTGGAAGGTGTAAAGACCTTCCCCGGATCTTCGTTCGCGAAGACTGGCCATTTACTTACTTTATTAGCTGTATGTCACATATAGGAAAACATATATACAAGGACTAAATTGCATGGTCCAAATCGCTATTGAAGTAGGCTTTGTTCCACATTATATTTTCTTTTCTGGCAAAGCTGGCACAAGTATTTTCTACCTTCTTCAAGTGCCTGCACTGCATACTGGTTCATTATAATAATGGTGAGGGTATTGTAAATAACTTTGCTGCTTCAGAAAAGAACATGGATGTATATCCCTAGTGCAAGGTTATGGACTGAAGATACAGGAGTTTCTGACTTCTGGGTCTGTATTGAATGCTCTGTTATTTTCAGGAGATATACTGTATTGGGCTGGCTTAGATTCCTCATCGATGCAGTTTGCTGGTATGTTGTCATGTGAGACAGGGCGATTTACTCAAACCCTTATTGTTGGATTAATCTGTCAGCACCAGGAAAGCTGGGACCCTTGTGCCCAACCAGTCTGTCAGCATCCCATCGTGGAGATTCTTCACTGAACAGTTCACTAGATCAGAGCGTGGTTTGACTGCCTTTTTCAGGGTTACACACCAGAGAAACCCCCTCCTGGATCTCAATACCTTTACCCACTGCCAGGCACTGCTAGCACCCTTGAAGGACTCACATTAACAGTTTACACTCTTTACTAATAAAAGTGTGACAGGTTAAGGCTCAAAGATTGCCAGTAATAGTATTTGACTGCAAAAATATCTTCAAAGCAATATACTAATTCAAAGCACTATACAGACAAGCTCTAATCCTCAATAAAAGCTAGTTTGAGATAGTAATTTAGCATGCAGAGAACACAGTTCTTACCCAATAGGTGTCCTTATGAGGGAAAAGACAGGTTCTGCCCATTGACTGATCCCAGTGGTTATGATGGAGCCTTCCTTCAACTTCTCCCCATTCATAACACACTTTTACACTACTTCTTTATGTTTTAGGTGGAGTTTGAATGATTTTACTCCTGCATCTTACTCAGTGATGGGTGGTCATACCGTGGGGGCAGATGTCTCAATATAGTGAGACAAAAATACCTGAGATAACCTTGGAATGGGAACATGCATCAGTCCGAGGAAACTAACTTTCCCAAAGTTGCTGGTTCAACAGTGGGACAGCTTTCTTTATCTCCCGTACATTTCAGCTGCTATGCAACTTATCAGCTGGAAAGTACCACTGAGTTCCCTCCTCTGCAAGGGTTTTGATAGAGCCTGACCACAGTGTCTCCACTTCACCCTCCATTTAGCCTCCCATAGATTGTTTTGTGTGGGAGGCTGGATATGCAGACAATGTTCCATCCAGGGAGTAACACATGTATTTTTCCTTATAACTTCTGTATCATTATAATTTTACCCCTGGTCATTTTCCCCCATACGTCAAAGCCTTTCCCTTTATGTCACATTCTGACAAAGGAGGATTTTTGGTGTACTGTTTTTGGCTCTTGCAGGGAGCGCAGGAATGTGGTAGGGAGAGAGCTTAGTATATACCTGACCCCTAAGTGATTTTTTTTTCTGGACTGTTTCATTTTATTCAGCTCATTTCACTGCAGGAAGAAATCAGACTTTGTAAGTTGTGAGAGTTGTGATTCTCTAGGCAGCCCTAATACTTTATTTTGAGAAATACCTGCAGAAATCTTCCTCAAGAGGTTGGCAAAACTTGTTTAATTTCCACTGACATTTTTACAAGTGTTTACATAATGTACAGTAGTTTCATTTGTTTAATGCAGCCAAGAAGCTGGAGAGGCAATTTTTCTAGCGTGATGTAATCAGGACTGCCACTGCTTTTTCCTTGGGGAAAAAGAAATCCTACCAAATGTATGTACCATATTAAAGACTTCAGAAACATGAATTACTTGACAGATTGTTACTCTCTAGCCCGTAAACACATTTAGAATATTTTTTAAAGACATATTAGCTACCTGATAGAATGCAATAACTCCAAAGGGTTTTACTTCAGTGTGTCATACAGATACAGCTAGGGTCCTTAAAACACAACAGAAAATAATACATCCTTTTGCTAAAGGGAAAGCAGTAGTTGTCTCAGAGGCGTTGTGGTTTGTTTTATTCATCCTTGCAAATCAACTTTTGTCTTCCTTAGAGCTGCAACCAGGAACATGTCAAGAGCGGAGTTTTCACTGTAACAGGTTAAAATGTGTATTTGGTAGCAGAGGTAGGATTCTTGTGAGTAAATGGTGTAACGGTATTCTTCACTATAAGGGTGGTGAGGCACTGGAACAGGTTGCCCAGAGAAGTTGTGGATACTCCAGCCCTGGAAGTGTTCAAGGTCTGGTTGGATGTGGCCTGGGCAACCTGGTCTAGCAGAAGGTATCCCTGGTCATGGCAAGAGGTGTTGGAACTAGGTAATCTTTATGGTCCCTTCCAACCCAAACCATTCTATGATTCTGTATAATCTGTAACTCAGTTGTCTTCATTAAAGCTAGTTGTCCACATTCCCATTATAGTCCATTGAAGGAAAGATGTGATTCTTCTAATCCTATGGCTGTGACAAATTAGATGTATTGTGTTCTAAAATGTCTGTTTCTTTCTGCTGATGGTAACCGGGATTACTACTACAAATAGCTCTAAAACTGTAGATAAATATTTAGTTATGGTGAAGTGCATCCCAGGTAACCTCATGTCTCATGCATCCTTTCCAGTGCCTGCAGAATGTAACTTAAATGATAAGCGTGTAAGGCTCCTTCAATAGGAGGTAGAATGGCTAATTGCCTGGAGACAAAAGCTTGCCTTTAAAGAATTGATGTAACATAAATGTGTGTTAAACTATGTTTTAATCTGAATTAGATTGTTTTTACATTGAATTCATCCTGCAATGGAACTTTTTTTTTTCCTTTCACACCCCCCCCCCCCGCCCCCAACCTTCCTGGGCTGTGTTTTACTTTTATTTACTTTCTTCAGTAAAATTATTTTTGGGCCTGGATGGATTTAAGCTTCCAAATATATAAGAACGTCATGCTGTTCAAGTAGTGTAATAAAGCAATAAAACCGTAGTTAGACACACCTTGCCTCCATTTGACACAGTAAAAATAATGCAATGTAATGTAATGTATTCTGAACTGCCAGAATTTCTGATTTTTGTCAATATCCAAAAAAATACTGACATGTAATAGTTGCTGTAACTTTTCATATATCAACCTATAATATTTTGGTTTAGGCAAATACTCTTTACTGTCATGTGTCTCTTTGCATACTTTCCTATTTATTTTTTTTTTCTCTGCAAGTATGTGATTAAATATGCTCATTCCTGGTATTTATCAAACTTTTCAATTGAAATAGCTTTCCAGTTGTGTGACTTTCCATGTCTGCTGCACTATTTCTCTGTATTAGGTAAGAGTGGTGTTTGTTGTGACCAAGATTTTTTATATTAGACAGTTTTTTGATATAAGATTGGAATACATATTTCCTCCATGAACAAAAAATTGTCAAAAGAAGTAAAAATAATTGTTGCATCCAAAGCAAATTGAGAAGTTAAATTCAGAAAAGGGCATGCTAGTCTTGTTTGAACTCTAGAGTAACAGCAGACACCAGATCATTCTTGACAGAAGAGTGCGTGCAACAGCCATAGAACATGAGTGCTGTTGGAGCAGTTCTAGCTGTTGCTAGAAATTTCTTTAAATGATAATTCTGGCAAATAGAGACTGGGTTATTGGACAATCCTGGATGCTCATGTCAGTTTCAGACCTGCCCTATAGCAGAAAAAATGGTGTGTTATTATCCAAGCACCCCAGTTTCATTCAGGTACCTGTTACAGACTTTTTGGCAGACTGTACTACACGTTGGTTTACACATGTTTTCTTATGGAGCATTATCCCCAAGCCCTTGAACGCAATAGTGAAGAGGTGCTGCTGCTTACTGCTTAAAGCTGGAAATTTGCTGATGAGAGTCTTCAGGTATAGGTTTAAAAATCAACAGAGGTGGTTTAACTGAAAATTTTAGACTAATTGGTGATGGAATGAAACACACACATTTATCAGGAAATAATTTTAAACTCCTAATTAGACTTTCAAACTTGATGCTGTAGCATCCTTAATTATAACCATCTTTATAATGGCTTGTTATTCATTTATGTAAATAGAAATGCTTCCTTGTCGCCTGATTGAGAAACTTGAGTTGGTAATTATTCTCAGTTATTTGATATATGACTTCAGCTTCGAATCAATTTGACCAAATATAGATAAATAGTGACATTTAAGGTACTTGGTCCCAAGTTTCCAAAATGTTCTCCTATCTGGCCTCTAACTATTGTTCCAGAAAGTCATATCTGCTATATCTATGTTGATATTTAAAAATAATACTCCATTTCAAGTGGGACTAGATGCCAACTTTTGGCAACTGAACTGAGTCCTTGAAGCATGCAGGGATACTTTCAGATAAATGTAATTAAAACTACAAATATTTTGATTGGAGGGTATTTTTCTGCCAAGGCTTGCATATTACACTTTGTAATAGGAAAGCCACAGAAAATAAAGAGCAAAATGATGTTGTGATAGATATTATTTTCTGATAATGATTTACTTCATACTATTTCCCTTTGTTTTCAAAGTAAATTTCCAAAATATTTTCTTTCCATATCTACTTCATATTTCCTCTGTGTTTTCTACACTATAATAGTCTGGTTCTTTTACTAACACCAAGTTATGACAATAAAATAATACTGTTTATTTACAAATGTTACTCTGTGATGCCTCCTTTGGTAATATAATTTTCACTGATTATATTCAATACTATTTGAAGAGAGAAAGGAAAAAAATAATTTCAGAAATATTTGGGCATAATGCTCCTCACTACCTTGCAGTAAGCAAGAGTTGATTTTAAATACTTTGAGAATTCAGATCATGATTGATGAAGTCAGAACCTGCTTGAATCAGAATCCTCAGTTCCTCAGCACTCTGAGTAGTTAAGGTCACTGCACAAAGTACTTGGAAAAACTCTGCTAAGTTTGCTGAGAACAGATGCCTGAATGCTTTTGATTAAATGTGAGAAAGCAACATCTAAGCTTAGAATTGAAATTTAAGAGGTTTTTAGAAGACATTTTCGTACTATTTTCTTTTCCTTCCAATGCTTTAATGTTTTGGGGTTTAAAACTGTTCTTTTAACTAGGAAAAAAAGACTGTTGCCCAGGGAACATGGAAAAAATTGCCAGCAACTGTTGATAAAAGAGCACTAGGAGAAAACTGAAACATGGCATCAGCCTTCTCTCCTGGTTATGAGGACATGTAAAATAATCTGTATTGGAAATCACATGATACCTGTAATGAATCACAGAATCACAGAATATGCTGAGCTGGAAGAAACTTACAAAGATCATCAAGTCCAACTGTAAGCCCGGCACAGGACCATCCCTAAGAGTCACACCATGTGCCCAAGAGCATTGTCCAACGTTTTCTTAACTCTGCCAGGCTTGGGGCTATGACCACTTCCCTTGTTCCAGTACCCAACCACCCTCAGGGAGAAGAACCTTTTTCTAATATCCAACCTAAACCTCCCCTGATACAGCTTCAGGCCATTCCTTCCAGTCCTGTCACTGATCACCACAGACAAGAGATCAGTTCTTGCCCCTCCTCTTCCTCTCACAAGGAAGTTGTAACTGCAATGAGGTCTCCCCTCAGTGTCGTCCAGGCTGAACAGACCAAGTGACCCCAGCCACTCCTGATACAGCTTCCCCTCAAGGCTCTTCACCATTTTCGTTGAACCTCTGTGGATGCTCTCTAATGGCTTAATATCTTATATTGCGGTGCCCAGAACTGCACACAATATTCCAGGCGAGGCCACACCAGTGCAGAGCAGAGCAGGACAATCCCCTCCCTCAACCAGCTGGAGATGCTTTGCCTGATGCCCCCCAGGACACAGTTGGCCCTGCTGGCTGCCAGGGCACTGCTGACTCAGATTCAACTTGCCGTTGTCCAGGACTCCAGGTCCCTTTCCATGGCACTGCTTTCCAGTGTCTCATCCTCCAGTCTGTCTGTACATCCACAGTTGGCCCAACCCAGGTGCAGAACAAGATTTTCTTGAAAATCAGGACAATGTTTGCCAGCTTCCAGTCAGGTGGGAGCCCTCTGGATTCCCAAGACCACTAAACAGAACACTGGGCATATGCATGTATAACAAACTTCTGATATGTTTGTTGATTGTTTGGAGAAATTTCAGTAGGTATGTTATTGACTTTTAATCAGAGTATTTATGTTAAGCTTTAACTTCCAGGTTTATATTCCTATAAGTAGACCCTAAAATGTCTGAGAATCATCTATCTATCCACTTATTTATTACTTTTTTTCTCTCTGTGTTTGCCATCTGTTTTTTTGGTGGATAATACTTTACTCTCACTTGTATTTAAGGGAAAGTATTCACATAAATGCTGCAAACAAAAAAATGAAGAAGACAATGAATGGTTAATTTTAGCCCACACTGGTGTTTTCTTAGCCTTATCAAAATGCTTCAGAAAGAATAATATGAGTTAAAGATTGGTTTTCTACTTTTGATAAAGAAAGTTTCCCTACTTTAGAGGTAAGGAAACTGAACTTCTATAAATGGAGAAGAAAGAGTATGTCTCAGGCAGTTCAAAACTTACTGCAGGCAGGCTCCTCTTTTGCACTTATTAATCATATACAAATGTTTATTGCTTTGATAGCTACAAAACACATTGTTTTAATTTTTTTATTTCTTCTTTTTGTACATGGTCTAAAGATGCTTTTGAGACACATAATGAAGTTAACCTTAATGTTGTTTTCATTTTTCATTTCAGTCTTCAACAGTAAACACTTTGGGTCAGAAGTTGCCTTGTATTTCCTCAGTTGTACAATACCTGGTATAACGACCAATAGTAGGATTTGTAGGTACATCACAGTAGAAATAATAAGTAAGAATCATTAAATGCAATATTAAAATAATGAATATTAAATAACATAGGGAGAATTCCCTGCCCACACTATGTTTATATTCATGTTAACAAATATTATGATATGAGCCAGCCTTTCTACAAGGAAGGAATGCAGAATATATCCATTGCATTACTTATTAATTAGCTAATAAAACACAAGAAAGTGTATGGGTGTAGTACTAGCCTGGATGAGCATTGCCCTGAATTGTAACACAGCTGGTCTAGCTCTATCTAGTTCAGATACAGTCTGGATACCATAAGATTTCATTCACATTTATTCAAGTTTGGCAGAAAGTGGAAACAGTTTTGTACTCCACGTAATTTTTTTGTGTTTGTCTTTCAAGTATTTCCTCATTCTCTGAGTACAGGGGTAGTAGGTACGGGTATTGACATGGCATGTCTCAGTCTTCTTGTATAATCAACTACAATTTATTCATTGACAGGTTTCATTTCTAGTGGCTTGAAGTGACGGGCAAGATTGTAAAGGAAACAAATTCTATATACATCAAGAAATGTACAGATACTACAAATAGTTGCAGAATTTAATTTTGAACACTGCATGGAATATTATAGAGTAATTGGTAAGATTCTTTTATTTGAGGCCACATTGATAAAAATTTTACAGAATTCTGTAATGGTACTTACACTGACATTGGAGCTGTATGTGTTCTTCCAAGACAGCAGAAGCTCTAGTCTTGCAGAATTTTGCTTTGAGCTTACACATAGCTCAGCTTTAAATACAGTAGGCAAACTACTAGTAGTAATGATCTACTTAATTTAGACTTTAATCTTTATTCTTATGTTTGTAACCCCATCAGGAGCATTTGATTAGATCTAATTTGAACTGATTAAAAAGGAATTTTAGGAATGTCAGAACTGTTATACTGTGTCAAACCTGAGATATGGTGTCCTGTTTCAGCAGTGACTGGTACCAGAGAGTTCAGCGGAAAGTGCTAGAATTCTCCAGAGTTTCTCTTGGTGAATTTTCATCCTAAACTGTGTTAGCTAATGACTGGTTGATGATTTGAAGCAAAATGTCTTCCCCCCGGTATGAGTAAGGGACATGTGCACTGTGTTTGTGGCTGTAACCCTCAGAGTAATGTTATTTCAGGTGAAATAACCCTTTCCTTGCATTTTGATTTCACTGATTTCCCTGTAATATTGTATAATGAGAAATAAGCCCCAGGTGTTCCTCTACATTCCAAAATCTATATCAGCTTCTCCCTAAAACTTTGTGACTTGTAGTTTGTGACTTGTATGAGTCCCAGTTGGGCCAAGCAGGCTTTAGAATGCTGTTACCTGTTGTGCAGGTATTTAACCTTTAGTTTTAACACAGGCCTGTGAAACAATTTACTGTTTTATAAGGCTGATTTGTCGGAATATCCCAACTTATATAACGACTTCTGTTAAGTTCTGCTGTATTGAATGGAATTAGATCACCAGAGCTGAGAGCATTTTTCCAGGTGCTGGAAGACAATCACTTCATATAACAGTATTAAAATATTTAATTTCCTTCTCTGTTTATAAGGGATTGTAAAAAGCTCCTTCAGTGAATTCTTCTGTGTTACTGCTAGTGTGATTGCAAAACATGTTAAACATTGTAAAAGACTTTTTATGTTATATGAAGCTGTGTTTTATAGGAATCCAGGCATTTTCTGTGTGATTTTCCAAATTATGTTTTGGAATCCATGAGAAGATAAAACTAGAGTAGGACCAGATCTGTTTAGTTTCCAATCTAGTGTAGATGTAACATTGTGAAAACTGTTCTCAGGCAAGAGTGCATGCACTGTTGTAATTTCATGTGAGTTTATATATCACAATGCTATGCATCAATATGATGTTATTTCATGAGATAATTTGTCTATCATTCTTGAATGTTTTGAAAAATCCCTCATCCCAGCTGCCTCAGTTTGACAGCCTGGCAAACTTGGTTCTATCAAAAAATGCATTTAGTCAAAGAGGAATTCAGCTTCTGTGAGCAAATTCTAAGACCTCGCTGAACAGGGACAACAGAAGAACTGAGCAGGGTTTTTTTTCTAAGAAAAGCTAGAAGGAGGTGCAGAATACTTACCCTTAGCCTGGGTGTGCCGTGGTGGGGTGTGCAACCAAGCCCTGTGAAAACAAAGGTATTGAAATCACTGGGTAAACAGTGCTATTGCCAGCTTTTTTGTATGTGCACAGAGAATTAGTTTCCCGTGCCCTCTGAGAGATATCGGCCTAAATTTCCCGGCTTCCATGTGTTTTCCCAAAGTAGGGACCACATTCACATTGGAAGTTCTAAGGATAACGTTAAGCTTTCTCAGAGGTAAGAATGAAGAACCAAAATTACATGTTTCTGAAAAATGGTGGTTGAAAGGTAAAGATTTTAGTATCTTGTTTCTTATTTGTTTGGCGACCGACTGAGTGCTGCTGAATTCTGTCAGCAGGTGGTTTTGGGAGTGCCTGGAGCACGGAGGGAGTCCCGACAGACGCGTTGAGAGGTTGTTGGGTCTGGCCGCGAGATGCCGCTATTTCTCCGCAGAGATGCTCTGGCAAACCCGCGGCGTGTCTGGCTCACGTAGGCAAAGGGCTTTCAGCTCATGGCAAAGAGAAAAAATATGCTAAGTTACTACCTTCAGAAGCTGTTACACTGATTTTTTAAAAAATTGTTTAAAATTTATTTAAAGCTGAGGAGAAGGCTTAGATCTCTGGCTGAGCAGCACCACAACAATTTAAGTCTGAAACAGGAACAATTTATTTTTTGCCTCGAACTGTAAAGCATCTCAGAATGAATGGACATTGTTTATGTTTTGCTTCCTATAACACAAAGTCAAATTTTGTATCCTTTTTACAAATTTTTGTCTAATTTAAATATTTGTAATTTGTGAAAAAAAGAAGAAATAAGATGCTGTTTATAGCAAAAAGTGTAAAACGTCTTGATTTTAAAAAATGGTGTCAAATTTCAGATGCCAGTCAAATGTAAGCTTATATTGCTCATAATATTCCAATGCAGCACTCATTTTAAACTTACTGAAGAATTTTATTCTGACAAGAGAAACATATTAGAAACTTCTCCCTGTTGGATCTGAAATTTCTGTGGTAAATGAGAAAAACATTATTACAGCAGAAAGTTCAAGATAAGCAAAAGCACTCCTCCTTGCATGATTTCCCAGAAGGTTAAGTTTGCTGCTTCCCAGTGTTTGATTAATGCTGCAAATGTGCATCACCTGGCAAACCAACCGCACCAGCTCTAACAGGAGCTGCTCCATAGTTCACAGTATGTATTTTGTATTGGTATCACAGTATTGTGCAGCTGCCTGCAAAGTCACACTGGTTGCTGCACTGCAGAACAGGACAGGGAGGGTAGAGGGCAAAGGCAGGAGAGATTTGCCAATGGAGAGCAGAGTCCTTCTACATCAGCACCACAACCTGTGTGTCCCCAGCTGAGAAGGGAGGAGGATCAAGGGTTCAAGGCATATATCTGTAGAAATGTAAGGACAAGGGAAGCCAAAGCTGAACAGTTTTCCAGATGATTTGTACAGGTTCCTATTTAGGGTGTTAACAGCCACCATGTACAGTAGGCTCACTGTCAATAATAATGATACTATTTGCATTGTTTAGCCCAGTCCAACAAAAGGCCACTGGAAAATACTGTTCACAAGTCAGCATAATGGTGCGTAGAAATACCAATAAGTCATCAGGGATGGCATAAGAAAACACGGGCAAGATTATCAAATCTAAGAACGCAAATGTGGAGGCGGATAGAATGGACTTTGGATACCTGAGTACAACAAAAGGCAGTGGAAATGTGTCTCTGAAGTATCAAGCTTTCACATTAGAGTCAAGCTTTTGTATTAATTATATGTTGCTAGAATGTTTGACAGAATGCATTACTGATCAGGTTGTAAATGCTTTAAAATAAATATTTGGAAACAAAAGCCTCAAAACTTTAAAGTCAGACCTAAAGTTATAAACAAGTGTCAAAACCTCACAGAAGCATTGCAATCAACATAAATCACAGGAAGAAGCAAAATGCTTCAAAACAAAGGGTTCTGTATCTCCTGATAAGTTATTAAAATATATAAAAAAAGTTTACCCCTTCTGTTTGTTTTTGGCTGTGGAATGGATAGGTTTCAGTGCCCTTCACTCCATCCTAGTTTTTGCCTGGCAGATTTCCAGCCATTTTAGAAATATAATTTTACTTTTGCCAGGGCTTTTGCTATTTTATATTTAAGCGACAGCATTCGTCTGCATATGTATATTTTTCCCTTTTAAAATTGATATTACACTGTTTTTTTCTAGTTTTCTTCAGGTAATACCGATCTTCTTTCACTAGTATATTTCTTTAAAATTCATAAAGGCCAGTGCATATATGTATTAGTTCTGTGATTCGTTTCAGATTGTGCATTGCATAAAACTCATTCAATTATATATTTAAACATATATTATATGTGTGTTAAGGAATTTCATATCCTGAATTTAGTAAGCTCATTTAGCTCTACATTTTTCTAGAAAACTGGTTTTTTTTCTCCAAATAATTCCCCTGTTATATTTGCAAGACCCTGCCTCTCATTATATCATTATCCAGCATAAAAACAAATCACAGAGCCACAGAATCACCAAATGGTTGAGAAAGAAACAGAGCTGTGAAGGTCAGATTATCCAACCCCCCAACTCAAGTTGCGCCACACACAGCTGCTTGTCCAGGACTGTGTCCAGACAGCTTTTGTGTGTCTCCAAGAATGGAGATTTCACAATCTCTCTGGGTAGCCTCAGAGTAACAAAGTGCTTCCTGATCAGACAGAGGCTCCTGCATTTCAGTTTGTACCCACTGACTTTGGTCCAGTCACTGGGCACTGCTGGAAAGAGCCTGGCTCTGTCCCCTTTGCACCCTCCCTTCCTGTGTACCTACATACATATGCATATATATATGTATATATGTATATACACATATATATCTACACGAACACATTATATATATGTAATATAGAAATATATATTGTATACCACATATTTATTTTATATATATATATAAATATAAATATATACACAAACATATATATATCTCCTCCCATATATATTGCATATATGAGAGTCCTGCATGCACTCATAAATTTGTTGAGAAGTGTTGATGTGTGGAAAGACTTTGCTAGCTAGGTGATTTGAGGATTTACAGGGCTACTACCTCTAGGATAACTGACTTCTTCAGGAACTTGTGTGAGACTTTTGTCGTCATGGTTCATGCTAGTCAAAAATACCATGAGTCAAATTTATTCTCAAGTTATTGGAGCTGAGGAGGGAACTACTAAGTCTGGGATTATTGTAGGGATTAGAGGGGGAAGTGGACCTTCTGGTCTTTTATTCTAAGAGTCATCTGTTTCAAGGTCACAAACATGGAAGGCCAAATTCAGAGGTGAAACAGAAGAAGGTGTAAGACATATGCAGGTGATTCCAAAGGTGTGTGGATGTGGCACTTGGGAATATAGTTTAGTGGTGAACATGGGTTAGTGGGTGAACATGCTGGGTTAGCGGATGGGCTCAATGATCTTAGAGATCTTTTCCAACCTTAATGATTCTATGATTCTTTTTGAGACAGCACATAACAGTTTGATGTCTTGCTTTGCTGCTCTGCTTTTCATTCATTGCTCTATGTGATATAACCTCTACTTTGGGCTGGAAATGATGCCAACTTGTACCTCCCATTCAGGCTGCAAGCTTTTTTTCCTGGTGCCCATGGACGCTGCTCATAACATCGTTTGTCTCATCCTTGTGTCCTGACTTGCCATTCTTTCTTTCCCTCTGTGCTTTTCCAGAAGTGTAAGCACAAACCAAAAAAGTCTGCATGTCCACCAAGTGGCTGCATGTCTGCAGTCAAAAGGCTCGCTGTTCCAGTGTGACCAGAGATCCACACGTAGCCCTTTTATTTCATAGTGGAACTTATATTCCTAACTCATACTTACCATGTGCTATACTGGGTGTTTACCCTAGAGTATTTGCATGCTTCTTTGGTAAGCCAATGTTTGCAAAGGAAAACCTTATCTGCCTTCAAGTTATCAAAATACTTATTAAAGTTATGTCCAATTCCTCAGGTCCTAGCTACAGTTTTCTTTTGGAAAAGAGGCCTCCAGTCCTTCAGTACTCTCTTACACCCTGATACAGTAGTGAATTATTTAGTGGCATCTCAACAAGTTCTTTGGAAAGACTGATTAATAAAGGAATCAAGCTGCTTCCTGGTTGGTGAAAAAAACACATGCCTGTATGCCTATAAATCACTATATACTTAAAAGCTGTGCCTGAAATCTAAGCTGTTTTGTAAATGTAGTGATATGTCAAAATATTTCAGAAATAGCTGTGCATTTTGCTGGATGTTGCAGCAACAGTTAGAGAGGGATGAAGAGTGCATAAGGGATGTCCTGATATTGGGGCCTCGGGAATCCAGCATGTTCTGTGCCTTCAGGGCCTCTCTTTTTAAGTCAGGCAACCACTGGAAGGGAAAGGATGAGGAATAATTTGAGCAAAGTAACTGCTGTTTCATTAGTTCTCATATTACTATGGCTGTATAACAGCCAGCATGATTATGAGTGCAAACCAACCAAACCTGTCGCCAGCTGAATTAGCAATGGAGACTGGTCAGTAGTTCGTAACTTATTAGTCTGTGAGCTTTCTGCAGTTAGGGGCACTGGCCTGACTGCTGCTGCAGAAAGAGAAAAGCTTGTGATGCCTTTCAAATACTCACTTAGCTTGCCAGATATAAGGGACTGCTTATCCCTTACTGTGTTCTGCCCAGTTGTGAGAAGATGTGTAACAGCCGTGGTATCTGCCACCCCTTGTATGCAGTACTGCCACTAGGCAGTGTTGTCATTATGGTCTCTTTCTCTCATATCATCAAATAACTTAGTGGAAGTAAAAAAGGAAAATGTGCACTTTGAGATTAGAGCTTATTAATTTCTTAGTCTGTTTTTAATAGGCCAAATCCTGGGAAATCAGTGGACTGTACTGTGAAAGGGCATTGGCATTTGGGGCTCCCAGTGAGAATTGGTATTTCATAGTAAGTGTGATCCTGAGAGGAGCTAACACCACAAATTATCACTGACATTATTACAAATGTCAATGTGAATTATGGGGTTCTCTGTAAAACCCAGCCTTTCTCAGGATCAGTCTCAGGAACAATTTTTCCCAATCAAGTATTGAGCAAAAGCTGAATTAAAAATTCTGAATCAAAAGCTCATGAGTATATCTTCTTCCCTTCAATACTGTGTTTCAAGCTTAAAGAGTGCTCAGTGCTTTCAGGATATGGTCTTACAGTGTCTAACTCAAGGCAGTCATTAGTTTTCAGTGTATTCCCTTATGTATGTTTTTTTAAAAAAGAAAAGTATAAATAAAGTTCAAAAGTACTTAATCTGGTATGATCACCATAATAGCCTGGAATTTTTCCATAATACATAATTTTAATTACTGAAATATCAGTAATGAAGGATCTTGATAGTTCTTAAAAGAGCAAAGTAATAGAACTGTCAGAGCTTATGCAAAGATGTGATGGCAATGTGCACACTCTCTGTTCCTGTCTGTAATGATTCTGGATTTCTGTGCTGCAAAACAAATCACAGCTAGTATTAAAAACAAGCTTCAAGTATCAATACTTGCCCATTAATTCAAGTCTGACTGTCAGCCTGCACTCTTTTCTATTATTCAATCTCCCGAAACTATTCTTGCTGATATAAATCTGGAAGACTGCCAAGAAAAACAAAACTATCAAGAATAAAGAGATTTTGGATTTTGTCACTGCTGTTGTTTTTTAGTTGTTGTTTTGTTTTTTTTTTTTTTTTTTTTTTTTTTTACCATACTGACTGATCTGGTATGAGGGCAAGATGTTGAAATTAATTTCTTTGCAGTGTGTGACACTCCTATTTGGTCCTCAGGAAAAAGGAATCTTCTCTCTTAGAACCAATGTGATAGTCCTGACTTGTCTGACCCTTGTTTATTCAAGCATGTGAGAAACTTATTATGTACTAATCAAAAGTGGCAAAGGCGGGACTCAACTTTGAACTCATTAAAATGTAATTCTATAGAGAAGTCCAAACTCTTGTATCCTGGCTTTTCCTCTTTTAATATATTTTTAGTTTCTGTTTCAGTGGTACCTTTTTTGTTGAAGCATTGAAGCTGACATTATAAGAAACAACGGTGTTTTTCCTTAGAACATCAAGATTATTGACTGGATCAACATGATGAGCATCCAAAGCTATAAATATGAGAAATGTAGTGTCTTCATAGCAGATACCTAGAGGGCAAAGCGCTCAGGGCATTTTGTGGCATAAAGCTTAAACCTCACTGCAATAATATCATACCTACTCTGTCATGGTAGGACATCCTTAAATGTGGGCTATGGAATAAAGGACCTGTTCTTCATTACTTTCTTTGCCTTGTCAAAGCCCAGCCTAAAGAAGGTCTTTATTGAAATGACATTACTAAACTGTGGGTGAAGGTTACACTCAAAGAAAGTTGTTGGATAAACTGGAAAAACACCTCCCTGCCAGATACTGTAACAAGCCAGCTGTAGTCACAGATGAAAAAGGCACTTCAAGGTCCACTCTATGCCACAGCTGTTGGTATCAGCTGAGTGGCACAGCAAAGTAGACCGAGGAACGAGTTAAAGGGAGATCTTTTGAAATAAACGTACAGAAAAAGAGTGATATCTTCCTCTATATCAGCACTGTACAGTTTTACTGAAGCTGAATCACTATGATTTCTCCTGGAGAAGAATAACCTGGACACAGATAAAACCTTTGACTGCAATCACAGTAAGTACTTGTGGTTTCTGCCCCTGGGGCTACAACAAGCTGCATCTGCTATTTGAGGATGCCACTGTGAGAGCACTTATGCATTTGCCCTCCATGTAATGCTCAATCTAATGGCCACTCACATAGGGGAACATTACAAGGCCCCCTACGCTTCTACATTTAAAAAATGTGCAGGAAACATTCATTTTATGTTTGCTGTTATGTTTAATGACTTGTGAAATCAACAGACACAAAAATCATCCCCTTTTGCCAGGTATCAAGTTGAGATTATTTCTTTTTATATCCATTGCTTGCCCTTTTATCTGTTCCATTTGAGACTTTTCAGAAATGCACTTGGGTCTAATACCCTAAAACTAAAAGGAAATTGCTTTATCTTGAGGCAGAGCTGGAGAGCTGTTTTTGATCTACAAATACGATAAAGTGACTAAATAAAGACTTAGCAGGGAATGTGAGGAAGCTTTACAGAGCTCATGTTGGCAGTCATTTAGTATTAGGTTAATACATATTAGAGGAGGGGCTGCGATCTCGTGTTATTGGTCAGCTGAGTCCTTTTTTAAATGTAAATATAGACCAGAAAAGCTCAGATCTGGCCAAACTGGTCCAAACTCTCCCTCAAGATTTTTGAGTAATGACACCCATGGTGTTGATTTATTCTAAATAATTACTGAAGATCTTTGCATGAGATCAGATGACAATATCTTGACCTAGTCTAAAGTTAATATGGAAGGGGATTTTTTGCATGTTTTGTTATAGTAATATTTAGGTATTACACATATTTTCATACCTAGCTGTCAGGTAGGTAAGAACTGAAATCCCCTTTCAACAATGGATCAATGCATGATGACTAAATGTTTTGTCCAGGGTTAAAGTGTCAGTCAGTGGCAGAACTAGAGATAATGTTTAGGTATCATGATAGAGACAGAGTGCTGTTCGCTACATACGAAACTGCAACTCCTAATTTAGTGGGGATAATCAGGGGGTCCTGTGGGCCACTTTGTAAGCTGTGTTAAACTATTACTGGCTCAAAGGTGCAATTGTATCAGTGGAGTTAGGTAATTCTGTGTGTAAATCCAGACTCAATTTTGTGTCCAAGTAGTCTGAAAATGACTCATTAGAATCTGTTTTTACAATCCAAATAAATCAACAGGTCTCCATTGCCTGTATCTCTCCCTAAGCTGCTGGTATTTTAACAGTATTTTCTGTACATGTAACTCTTAAAATCCCCTTTTCCCACTATCTTAACTTCCTCATTAAAGCAAAGGCTAAAGAAAATTTTGTCTTCTCAGAAAGCATTACACAGAATTAAACATCAGCATAAGTGCATGAAAAATCAGCTAAGTGATTCCTGAGAGACGTTCCACACATTCTTAATAAATTTCTTAGTACCAGTTAGCAAAGTTTAAGCTTTCTAGTAAAAAAAAAAAAACAACAAAAAAAACCCCAAAAAACCCAGCACTCCTTTTCTTTGCTTTTGAGTGTTTTTTCTTGTCATGACCCCTTAGGATGTTTTGTCCTCATGTCTCTCTAGCAAAACAGAAAAGTGTCATGGATTTCAGTAAAAGGGCACTGATTTAATTATCTGTCTTAGTGCTCTGAAAGTAACTCTATGGCTTACATGCATACTGGTAAATAAAATAGACCAGGAACAACACTTTGTCCCTGATGGTAACTCGCTGATACAGCTTGTGTCCTGATACCTAAACTTTCTTCCTACCCGAAGCAGAATGTCTATTTGAAGCTGTCTTTGGGCTGTTCTGTAGCTGCATCCATGCCTAGACATTGTCTGGGAGCATGAAAGCTAGTACGTGCTCCTACAGGCAGGAACCAGCTGAGCTTGTGCTCTGGCCCTATTTAGTGGACTGTTACAGCTATAGCATATGTGTATGATGTTAGGTTCACATGTTTTTTTCAACCTGTCAGAAGATTTGTTGAACTATGTTCAATTGGAGGAGTGGGGAATATCATACTGATCTTCCAGCTGAGGACAATTATTATGTCTAATGGACCCAATAGACCTCGTGTAGCATCCTGATCCAGTTGTTGTTAAACTCAGGATTGTTGTACAAAATGACGTATCAAGTGTTTTCGTATTTTCTCTTTCACTTGAGTCTTGGGACAGAATTCTTCTGGTTCCTTCTGTCATCTGATTGGACTTGATATTTATATTTAATTTTACTCACAAAACTTATTTTTTTCTTTTCTTCAACTGTCTTCCTTTAGTCCTCATCATATTTTCTTTGTCCTTTTGTGGTGGGTTGACCTTGGATGGATGCCATGTGCTCACAAAGCCACTCTGACTCTTCTCCTCAGCTGGGCAGGAGAGAAAATATAAGGCTTGAGATAAAGGCAGGGAAAGATCACTCACAAATTACCATAACAGGTGAAACAGACTCCACTTGGGGAAATTACCTTAATTTATTACTGACCAAATCAGAGTAGGATAATGAGAAATAAAATTTAATCTTAAAAACACCTTCTCCTCACCCTTCCCTTCTTCCTCATCTCAACTTTACTCCTGATTTTTCTTACCTCTTTCCCCTCAGTGGTGCAGGGGGGATGGGGGCTGTGGTCAGTTCATCACATGTTGCCTCTTGCCCCATGGGGCTCTGCCCCATGTAGGGTCACAAGTCCTGCCAGTAAACTTGCACCAGTGTGCGTTCCTCTCTCCATGGGGACACACGTCCTGCCAGGAGCTTGTTCCAGCATGGACTTCCCACAAGGGTCACAGCCTCCTTTGGGCATCACTGCTCTGACATGGGGTCCTCCATGGACTGCAAGTGGACCTCTGCTCCATCATGGACCTCCATGGGCTGCAGGGGCACAGCTGCCTCACCATGGTCTGCACCACAGGCTGCAGGGGAATCTCTGCTCCGGCACCTCGAACGCTTTCTCCTCTTTTTCCCCTGACTTTGGTGTCTGCAGAGCTGATTCTCTCATATTCTTTCTTCTCTCTGGCTTTTGCTGCTCAGTGTTTTTTCCCTTTTCTTGACTATATTATCCCCAAGGCATTACCACCACTGCTGCTGGGCTCAGCCTTGGCCAGTGGCAGGTCCTTCTTGGAGCCGGCTAGCATTGGCTCTGTTGGGGGAAGCTTCTGGCAGTTTCTCACAGAAGCCACTCCTGTAGCCCACCCTGCTACCGAGGCCTGGACACCAACACACCTATCAAAAATTCATCAAATTTCTACTGTTTTTCCTTGAAATGTTTGAATGCAGTTAAATTTTATATAGAAATGAATCTAGTATTTATCTCTGGTATTAAGTGGTAAAATAAAAGCTTAATGAAAAATAAATGTCAGCGGTTTTCGCTTTTGAAAACCATAACCTAAGAAACAGTAGCTTATTTTATTTTATTCTTTTGCCTGACAATATAACTTCCATTCATTATTAATATTATAAATGTAATGTTAACACTACTAAGATCATATTCATGCTTCATACAAAGTTCTTTGTTAATATTATTAGTAAGTGACTCTTATAAGTAGCTCAGGTGCGGAAGACAGTTCAGCCATATTTTTTTCAGAAGGAAAACTACAATCTCTCCTCACAATATGTAATTTGACCTTGTTCAAATTAATTTGTTAAAGATTTAAAGTAAACAGAGATGTCTTTCAATTTTTTACCATTTTTTTTGCAAGTCATCTAATTTGTCCAGAGAAATGAAAAAATGTCTTTCAGATGGTGACTGAACATTTTTTTTCCCCCCCAGTGATGAAAATGAAAAACTCCTTTTCCAGTCTGGAAAAGGAATCTTTCATTTTGCAGATTTACAATTCAGCACTAAAGAAAAGTACTATGTGTCCAAATTCCTAGTCACCAGTTAGAATAGGTTTAGGCCATAACTGGGACAACAAATGCCTGGGATCTGCCTTTTCAGGAGTTCACAATCTTTTCTACAGTAACTTCAAGAACTGGGAGATGGAGGTGGTCACTGGTCCTGGAGTGTCAGCCTCAAAAACTCCCCAGACAAAGCCAGGCAGTATATATACTTGGTCTCAATATCCAAAGCACTAATGTGATTTCGGCAGATATTTCACTAAGCTGTCTAGTTCTCATTTCATTTACATTTCTTTTTTGTGTAATAAATGTTTTGGTATGTAACACATGAATTCAGAGTAGACTAAGGTAGTGAATTATTTCAGAGAATCACAGAAACATTAAGGTTGGAAAAGACCTCTAAGGTCATTCAATGTAGCCATTAACCCAGCATTGCCAGGTCCGCCACTAAGCCATGCCTCTAAGCACACCTACTGCAATGGCAACAGGAAGTTTGTTCCTGATGCAGCAGATTCTGTTCACCATCACTGGCAGATCAGAATTTATTTCCAAACCATTCCAGTAAATCCCACAATTTTGTTGAGCATCTCCAGTGTTTGGTTAACAACTGCAAAATTCATGAAAAAAATTTACTGCTTCTTTTTTCCAAATAGCGGGAATAGTTGAAACAGTCCTTGGAAACACAGAGCAGAGCACTTAATCATGTTAATAGTCCTGTTGACTTCAGTGGGACTACTGGATGCAACTGGACCTTCTTGGAATGGGAAATACTTAGAAAATACATCAGGTGAAACTTGTAATAAGGTTGTTCAGTCACATCCCCGTCCATTGGGCAGCAGCCGCAGAGTCTGGTAGCAGGGTGCCCTCCTGGGAGAAGGCCATGAACTGGCCAGTACTGGCTGTGGCCAGTTCCAGGGCAGGAGTGCCACTGGACTGGGAAGTGCATCCTGGGGGCTGGGAGGACACACCTGTGGAGGGATGTAAAGGGACATAGGTGAGAGGAAACACAGAATGTCACAGAGAAGGGAACACATGAGGAAAAAAGTGAATAGACCTACTTGAGGAAAAGGGTTGAAGAAAAGGGAGGTGAAGTGGAGGAGCAATGTGGAAGGGGACAGTGCTGGGATCACAGTTGGAGACCCTCAAATGGGGCAGAAACATCCCTGAAGGGATGGGGGCCCATGGATGGTCCTGCACCAGGGCAGAGGAGCAGTAGGAGCCAAGGATAAGGGGAAGAAAACCAGCAAGAAAGAACAGGAAGTAGGGGAGACAAGTGTTTCTCTAAGTGTTTAACTTAATTGTTTGCTTTCTTTCAGTAATTAGAACTTTATGTTAAAAATTGTCAGTTACTTAAATTAAGTGAAATTTTCTGAGTTGGGATTCTTCTGCCTGCAACACACAGTTAGTTATATGTGCTGTTTCACACTATGGAGTAACTGATTTTGCTATGTAATTGGATATATGTATTTATATTGAAGAAGCAGAGTGAAATAGGGCAATTTTATTCTATGAGAGATTATATGAATGAGTGCACATTGCTACAACAGATGGAAAAAAAGTGGCTGGAAGTGGTGGTTCCCAAGAGCTGACAACAATTCTGTAAGTTCAGAGGGCTGGCACCAGATGCTGGCCATGTTTTTGTTGGTACTGTGTTTAACATCTAGCTAATATCAAAAATTCTTATTTTACGTCACCTGTGGTTGTATTTTATTCTGGAGTTGTCTCTTGATCACTTGCCTGGGGAAGAACCATATTGTTGGGCTGCAGTATGGACTACAGTTTCACATGGAATATTGGCTGCATGTACTGCAGAGGCTGTCGGAGGAGGTTTATATCTCAGAGGTGATGACCCTCCTGGACATCACATTGTCCAGCTGAGCTCCTTGTGTTTGGTATCTCACTTAACAAAATGTTTTTTGTGTCAGAACACTGCCACAGTCCTGTCCTTATTCTGCAACCTCCTCTTGCCCTGGATACATCTGGACAGTGGGTCACATTGCCCCACTAAATCCATTGGCTGTGGAGTAGAAAAAAAAATTGTTGTCACATTTGTATAGGAGAGAGGCCCTGATGTCACATGCACATGGAAGGTATTTCCAGCTAAGCTAGAGCGTAGGTGGGATTATTGGTTTTATTATCATGTTTGTTGCATGAGACTGGGCAGTATGAATCCAGCTGAATGTCAGACAGATAAATGAGGGAATAAAGTATGTGAGAACTGTAAGTTTAAAAGAATGAGACTGCATGGGTCTGTCTTTTGAAAGACAGCATTTTTAATGATGAATGTGATGATGAAAATCCCAGTAAATTGCCAATAATTATTTTCTGTATTTTATTTATTCCTTCCATCCTTCCTTTCCCACTATTAATTTAAAGGGAAATGGTATGGAGAAGAGGGTAAATACTGTCATATAAGTTGTGATTCATAAAACTCTTTTTGATTTTTACTCAGACTTATTATACGTTCATTCATAACAGACGGAATGGTTGGAAGTTTACTTATTTGTGTACAGTTACTGATGTTTCAGAAAATAAGGGAAAATTCCCTTGAAGACTTCAATTTATCCTAACTAGAGTATTTTTAATTGATTGTGAGGGCTGTTTTGTATGACAGCTGTGCCTGTAACATGCTCTCAGAATACAGTTTGCTGAACAAAGGAGGGAGGGGAAATCTGTGTACTGGCAGTTTTCCTGGTGTATTTGCAGAGGTAGTCTGGGAGGGAGAATGGCAATCTGCTCAGCAGGGATGTAGGAGGTGTTTATAATCAAAAGCAACACTTTCAGCCTCTGGTGGCAGAGGAACATATTTAGGCAAGAGAAATTCAAAAGGCAGCTGGTCCACAGACTGTGAATGCCTCAGTTTTGTGGCTATGCAGTGCATGACTAAAGGTGTTACTGCCTAGGGGAGAGTGGAGAAAGAAAGGTGGCCTGTGCAAATAGGTTTGAGTATTTAAATTCTCTACAGTAGGTTCATGTGTTTGGGTGTCCTAGCTACCCAAGATGGGGATAGTTCATTGACTTAGTTCACCTAGGTCTTAAAAGGCAGCCTCTGAAATACCCCTGCTACTACTGATTCAGTAGCCATTTTATGTTCAGCCTCCAAAGGAAATAGATGGATGTCTGCCTAATTCCCCAAGAATCTGTCCATTAATGTCTGGGGACAGACACACTGTCTGGGGGAGCTAAAATCTGACTCTCTCCTTTACCTTGCTTAGAGTCTAAGCAGCTGCAGGATGCTTGTGGATATATCTAATTATTTAAGAGAACAACCACAAATCAGCTTTTCCATAAGCACTCATGCCCTTTAGCCAGTATTGCTGCTAAGGCAATTGGAAATGTATGTCAGCAGCAGGGCCCAGCAACCCATTTACAAGTGGGCCACGTTAGAATGAGACTAGAGACTAGAAAAACTGGTTTGAGACCTCTACTCAGTGTACACTGTAGACCTATTTGGTATCCCATGTGTACAGTGGAGATGGTGGTCCTTCCCTGGGGCACAGGGAGATGAGGAGAAATACATAAAATTCAGAGCTACTCAGATTGAATGGTAATAGATCTATAAAAGAAGGAGAAATGGTATTCTGGTACCATACAGTTATTATTGTATTATGCTGTTCAGGCAAGTTTTGTCTCCAAAAAATACCTAGCATATTTTGAGTAGTATAAATAGTAAGTAATAAAAATAATTAAAGCTGAAAGATATATAACAGAGGGGTGGGACAGACCAAATAGGTGCTGGAGAATAAAGAGAGCATACTTACTGTCAGCTTTGATATATTGTAGTTTAAGTATGGTACATTTCTCTGGGCTTTCCTTTGCTTTAAAATACGGGTTGCTCTCCAACTCCTTTATACAGAAATTGAAATCCACCTAGCAAATGAATATCTCCTCCTATCCTCCCAAGTCAAGAAGAAAAGCTTCTAACATCTGTGTCAGTACAGAGAAAAATGGAAATGGCAGTGCTGAACTCACAAGGCTATTACGAAGATAAATTCATTCATTTATTTGAGTGAGAAAGTATCACAGAAAAACATAAATGAATGAAGCCAGGCTGAGGTTTTCTGCTTGTTACCATTTCTTATACAGTTTGTAAAAAGTAGCATCTCAAACATTTAAGAACTATGAACATAAAAATTGAACATCTCTGTGAAAAATTTTCCCAAAGAACATGGGTATACTATGTATGATGAAGAAATTGACATATACTTTCTTAATCGGGTTGGCACACAAGTGGTAAAGCAAACAATATAAGATCATAATGCTGATTGTTCAGGTGTCTAGTCCTCTATAAAAGTACAGGAAATATGCTGCTATATTAATGGTTTTGGAGAGCCAGCAGACATTTCCAGGGAGACAGAAAGGGAAAACTCTACTAAAGGTCAATTTTCTTGCAGGGGAGAAACAATAACTCTATACAATAAAAAAATCAGAATTCAAAACTGTGATTAACATGTTACAGGTACACCAAAAAAATTACCTTGTTTTGGTAGCCTTAGCAGGATTTCCTTTTTAGTACCCGTATTAAATTAAATCCAGCTTGCAAGAAAAAATAAAGTGTTCACAGAGAAACACTTAAATTTTTTTCCATTGTCTTTGCTAGTTATAATTTATGAGTATAGTACCCGTGCAGCATATACAGAAGGTATATATTCCAGTTTATATACACATAAATAAAGTTTCAGCTGTAGTGGTTTAGGGCCAGTGTGAGTTTTAGCGTGCATGTAAGGACTAAGTGCATGTGTTGTCAAGTATTCCTAAGACAAGTTAAATTGCATCCTCTCCTCTTACAGACAGTGTGGATCAGGGACTGCTCTGAAGTAGAGTTAAGACTGTAGAGGGAACACTTTGGGCAATAAAGAAAAGTACCACCTATTTAATGTGGTAGTCATGTAATGGATGTAATGATTAACTTACAGTGTGTTCTCAGAGTATCTTTTTGTTTTGACTTTGATTATGAAAAAAATCCTGTTTAGGGCAACTGGAAAAATCCTTAGATCCCAACTGACAAAATACAAAATTATATGAACTTATCTTTGATGTAAATTACCTATTTTGATTTAAGCAGATGTTTTCAGATTGAAATATCTTCTTGTGACAGAGATTGAAATGTATTCTTAATACAACATAATTCCAAAACAAATACTCTTCCTTGGGGATATTTCCTATTCAAATAGCTTAAAAATGACAATATTTTTATGTTGAATACTTATTCATTGTTAAGATTGAAAGAAAAGCATCGGATCATGGAAACAACAGTATTTTAATGAAAAAGTGTTTAGTCTGAAAGTATCAGAAGAGTTTGTCATCATTACCATCAATGAAGCAGAAACATTAATGTTCTTTCTTTTGGAAATAAATTTCACATACAGCATTACCATTTAGAATACACATCTCTAGAAAGTCCATACTTATGAATTGCCCCAGAAGTTTTGCAGTTTTTCAAAAATCACTCTGGGTTTTTCAAAAACCACTCTGCATAATTCAAAATTCCCTGTTGATACCACATTATTTTCCATCTGGTTGCTGCACCCTATTGCAAAAGCCTGGTTTTACATAATTTCTTCCTTTTAATGAGGGCAACATACAAATAAGCTGTTATCCAAAACTCTCATCCTGCTCTGTAACATGTGGGTCTCTCTGGTTACTGATTAAGTGCTTGTCTCATGGGTGCTAATAGGCACATTTGGTTGTTTCAGTTGTGAATGCCTGCAAAGGGAGCAGTTGACTGGATCAAACTGGTGTGTAGCTATGTATCACAGGTCTGCCACTGCAGTGCCAAAGAAGTGTTGCCATTGCCCTTTCATGTATTTTAAGAGGTGACCAAGAGGTTAGAACAATAAACTCTTATAACCACCATAGGCAAGATGAAGAAGTTATTCAAAGCACAAGTGCATTCTCTCTCTCTCACCCTCCCTCCCATCTCTTCATTCCCTGTGGCCATGTCATATTACATACAAGCATAGCAATTAGCAAGCTATCTTCAGCGTGAGAAAAAATAACAGAAGTGAGAGGGGAACGGACAGGTGGTGTGTGAAAGCATGTGTGCTCAAGCCATTCATTATCTTGAATGCAATAATTTGTAAATGTTAAATAACAGTCCAGTCCTGCAGTATTTCCACAGACTGCTGGTATTGTCAAATGCTGATCAGCATTTAAAAAACTCCCTGCCATCAGAGGCTCCAAATGTTGCACATCTTTCTTTAGCCCTTACAGTCCCTTTACCTTACCCTGCTGACTCAAAAACAGCTTAAGATGAAAGTATTCCCAGTCTCCCTCTGTTGGCTCTACCATTATCCAGCTAAAGGGGATAGAAAGAACTTTCTTTTGCTGTGTTACATTTTGACTGGATCACCTTCTCCAACTAGCTGACTTGGTTAACTTGATAACATGGATCATTTGGTAAGCGTGCCTGTTATCAATGAGGAAAGCAGTGCCTGTAGCATTCTTGATTTATTGTGATTTAAGCTGAACTGTGAATGTACAACCCCAGAGCTGATGGTTGAACCCCAGCTGTCAACTCAGCCCCTTGCTCACTTCCCACCTGCTCCTGGTGGGATGGGGGAGAGAACTGGAGTGGTGAAAATGAGGCTACCTGTGGGTTGAGAGAGAGACAGTTTAATAGGGAAAGCAAAAGCTGTGCACACAAACAGTGCAAAACAAGGAAATAATTCACCACTTCCGAGGGACACATGGGTGTTCAGCCAATCCCAGTAAAGCAGGGCTTCATCACACATAACAGTGACTTGGAAAGACAAAATGTCACAACTTTGAATGTGTCCAACTTCCCTTCTTCTCCCCCCAACTTCATATGCTGAACATGATTGGTATGGTATGGGATATCCTTTTGGTCATTTGGAGTCACCTGTCCTGGCTGTGTCCACACCATGCAAGGCTGATTCAAGAGGGAAATTTTGTTTGTATGTTGTTAAGTATCTTTAAAAACAAGGAAGAAAAGAAATTTTCATCTGTTACCTTGTTTCCTGAATGATGAGTTCTCCTGATGAGTGTTTCAGGTTTCGTTTAAAAGCTCGAGTAGGATACCCGTGTAGTAACTTCAATTCACCAAACCAACTCTAGGAACAGATCTTTAAGTCTGTTTTCAGGCTTGCCTTCAAAGATGCTCAGCAGAAAGCATGTAAATCAGAGTGACCTGCTAGGTTTTGACAGCTGGCTCTGCTCAGGGGTGAAAACCAGGACAGAGCAGCACCAAGAACTCAGGCTATATGAACTCACGGTATAAACATGAGAAGAGCTAAACCCTCTAGCATTATCTTATCTCCTTGAGAGCAGTGTAATTGCTTTTCAGGGCACAGTCCATGTGGTCCCAAGCATCCGTATAATAGCTAATTGGATGAAAGATGTATTGTTTTCCACCACAGTATTCAGAGCATGATTGGCTTTGTTGTAAACCAACCAAAGGGTAAAATACACACTGCAGTTAACTTTTACATACCCTGCCAGCTTTCATGAACAGTGTTTTACTACTGATATATTTTTCATAATTCCACAAGCCTCATATCAGGTGAAAGACTGCACAATAGGAAGGTTGTAATAAAGACCAGTGATAGATTTTAGGGGATTACAATGCAGGATTTATGAGCAGGTGATTTATATGACTTTATCACATTTGAGGTTGTAATTATGTTTGCCAATACATTGCTCAGTCAAAAACCATTCTTCACTTTAATTTTAGTTTTATAACAAGTGTTATCAT
This sequence comes from Pseudotriccus pelzelni, assembly GCA_035584735.1. Classification (NCBI taxonomy): domain Eukaryota; kingdom Metazoa; phylum Chordata; class Aves; order Passeriformes; family Tyrannidae; genus Pseudotriccus; species Pseudotriccus pelzelni. The sequence continues at coordinate 97,819,196 of JAWMRA010000113.1, forward strand.
AAATGGCAAAAAAATAAAAAGAAAGAGACTTATCCAGATAATCTAATCTAACATAAAATGCAAACCTCCCCCATGAGAAAATTTCTGATCAGAAGACACACACTCACTTTATCATTTGACAGTGTTGACAGATATAAAATGTTAGTCTTTCTTTAAATGTCAAGAGCCAAAAGGTCTTTGTTATTGCCAATGTTTCTAGGACTTGCAAGGAAATTATTAACACAAGATAAATATTTCTTCCTCATGCCCTTCTCTTATATGGGTTTCTCTGTCAGGAAATAAAAAAAAATGAAGAGAAAACTAGACGCACATACATTTCCTGTCAGGATCCCATTTTCATAACTATTTTGACAGCATTATCTCAATCACAAAAATTTTAAATTTCCATTTAAAGGGTTGGAGGAAGGTTACATTTATATGTGTCTGATATTGCGATGTGCAGCTATATAAAAAAATGGAGGAGCATCAGACTAGCCAAGTTTGAACTAGTAGCACAAAGCACAGCATCTTTTCAACCTGAAGTACACACTTGTTACAGAACTATCTTCAGGTTTCAGACAGGCCTTCAGGTCTGACATTGGAGAATTGTTGAGGTTGAAATATTCAGAAAGGAAGAACAACATTTTGGTAAGCCTAAGTATAGTGTGCTATTATCTGAGAACTCTTTAATAAGGGAAAATTATGTTACTTTATAACTGTCTTTGAAATAGAATTACCTTTTTAAAGAAAGGTACATTGTGGAAAATTTGTAAAAACTGCATCTGAAGTTGTTTTTCTCAGAACTGAATTTCAAAGAGTACAAATCTTAAGCTTCGAGGCATATGGTCAGGTGGGATTTCACTGCCAGGTAGGTGCTGCATATGTTGGTATGTCACAAGAAGCTTTGTTGCCTCAGGAATAACTGGAGCTGACAGATGATTCGAGGTCCAAATTACCAACCTAATTACTTGTGCACCATCTCCTCTGTGGAGACCACCCAGCTGGGAGGGAGTGAAATGCACATCTGTAACTCTGGCAGCTCTGCTCCCAGTTTGGTACAGCTTTTCTGTGTCTTAGGTCTGGAGGTCCAGAAGATAGGACTGCAAGCATGCCCCAACCTTATACTTCCCTTGAGTCTTTTATATTTTTTTGGTCACCCACTTCAAGCTGTTTGGGATTCTTTGTATTTCTTGTAAAGAAATAATGTCAACCTTTCTATTACTTCAAATATTCTTCAGATATTACATTTCAAATACTGATGGTAGAAATCAACATACAGCTTTTAGTCAGTTTTAACATCAGTATTTCAGCCATGAAAAGTTTATCAAACTTTTATTTATGCTGTTGTTTTCCCTTCCCTTCCTTCTAGTGAAATTAAAGGGTAACAGAAAGATATCTGAAAATAAAACTTCCCAGAATGGAAAATGAAAATATTTAAGTAATGATTTGTTTTAATGAAAGGCTTTTAAATAAATATGAAGTATCATACTGAACTGACAGGTGAAAATTACTTTCTGTTTTGAACTTTCAGAGTGGAAACATTGACAAAATAACTGTTTGAGAAGTTCAGAATCTTTTATCAACATATTTTTTTTCTTTCTGAAGAAAAGAAAAGTTCTAATCACTATTGCTCATTTTACTTGTAAACTTATTGCTGCGGTACTTGTCAGTTCTGTAAGGAGCTCAGAGTCAGTCCGGGACGCTTGTGTGTTACCAACAGCAATGAAGTTGCCCCAACTACAGTGCTATCTCACCTTTCTGCATCTCTGTGGGTTAAAAATGCTTACAGGAATTAAATCTAATTTTAATTAGTAAGCAGCCTTTAAGTGAGACATCTTACCTTTTGAGAGGTTCCATTGAGAAGGCAGTAGAACATCTTCCTGGGCACCACTGGGAACTCTTGGGGGTGCACCTATGGGATCTCTCGGGGTGGGGAAGGGGAAGCACTCTGGGGAGGTCCCAAACCTTGGGAAAATGAAACAGATATTTTAGTAAGCTTCCGAGGGCATGATACTTTCCTGTTTATGTATTTTTGAGAGGAGCTGATAACAGATTTCAGAGCAAGGCTGGAATTAGTTATTTGGTTTATTACCTTGATAGTTCATTGGCTCTATGTTGTACACCTGTACTAAATTCCATGTGTTATTTGATATGTTTGTATACAACAGTCAAAGTCGCAGTTTTGCTCCAGATTATAAAAAAAGACACATGGAAATTGGAATCTGATGTTCTAAAAATATGCCAAATAAAAATAACTTCAGATATCCCAGCATACATATAAATTTTTCACTACACTTTCCTATGTAAACATAAATTTCACTGCTATAGATGGGCAGTGCTTAACTATGGGGACTTAAAAATGGGAAGAAAATTACTCAGCTTTGAGGAATGATTTCATAGTTTTGTATATTTTTTTTTAAAACTGAAGCAAAACCTAAAAAAAATATAAATTCTTCTATTTGAACGGTATATTTTTTCCCATAACATTTTAGGATATTTATGCCTAATGTCATTACACATTGTAATTATGTAATTGCACAACTTAATTGCACATTCTCATTATTTCATCATGCATGCTACAACAATTAAGTTATTAGGTCTAATTGTATAGATTAGGTCTAATTGTATAAATACATGACAATAGCATAAAAATGGCCCTAAAGACTGGGGAAGACTTTAATCAAAATGCAAGGAATGCTTTATGTGCCACAAACCTGTACAATCAGAGGAACACATAACACTGGACTAATCCTATGCAGTGATTATTAGAACTGTTTGAGGATTCCTACTTTCCTTAAACTAATAGTAGTGAATGCTCACAGAATTTTTAGGCAATAATCTTCAGACACAGGATTGTGAGTTTATTTACAATGTTGGGCTTGATATTGAAATTCCACACTATGATTAAATTCTGTGAAATTCCACTGTGATTAAATTTTGGTGCACTGTCACGTGTCTAGGAAGCATCTATATCATTGTTTACCACGTTGGTCTTCTAGTCTATGTAGGCCCTATAAATTTATTTATTTAATCTATGCCTCACTTCTCTCAGAGTGCAGTTTACTGTTGTGGTAGGAATGACGAGCTACATTCACCTTGTACAGTGACTCAGCAGCACAATCTTGAGCACTTCTGTGACTGTCCAGACTGCAGGTCTAGTAGCTGGCCTGCTCCTGGGCACAGTTTTAATTTGGACCTCTGGGATAACATAGTTAAGAAGGGGTGAAAAAACTGCAGAACAACAGCAGCAGAGAGAGGAGTGAGAATATGTAAGAGAAACAATTTTGCAGTCACCAAGGTCAGTGAAGGAGGAGGGGGAGGAAGTGCTTTAAGTTTGGGAGCTGAGATTCCCCTACAGCCTGTGGTCCAGATCATGGCGAGGAAGCTGTGCCCCTGCAGCCCATGGAAGTTCATGGTGGAGCAGAGATCCACCTGCAGCCCATGGAGCATGCCATGTTGGAGCAGCTGCCTGAGGGAAGGTGTGACCCCAAGGGAAGCCCACAATGGAGCAGTCTGCTCCTGGCAGCACCTGTGGCCCATGGAGAGGGGAACCACTCTGGAGCAGGTTTGCTGGTAGGACTTGTAACCCCATGGGGGACTCATGCTGAAGAAGTCTGTTCCTGAAGAACTGCACCCTGTGGAATGGACACACACTGGAGCAGTTCATGAGGAACTGCAGCCCATGGGAAGGACTCACACTGGAGAAGTTCATGGAGGATTGTCTCCTAGGGGAGAGACCCCATGCTGGAGCAGGAGCAGAGTGTGAGGAATCTTTCCCCTGAGGAGGAAGGAGCGGCAGAGACAATGGTGTGATGAACTGACCGCAGCTCCCATTCTCCATTGCCCTATGCCACTGTGGACAAGGAGAAAGAGAAGATGGTGAGTAAAGTTAGCCCCAGGAAGAAGGATGGGGTGGGGGGAAAAGTGTTTTTAAAGTTTGGGCTTATTTCTCATAAACCTACTTTGATTTGATTGGTAATAAATTAATTTTGCAAAGTCAAGTCTGTTTTGCCCATGATAGTCAGTGGTGAACAATCGCTCACGGTCCTTATGTTGATCCATGAGCCTTTCATTATATTTCCTCTCCCTTGCCTGGCTGAGGATTTGTTGGGCACCTGCAGTCCAGAGGGGTCAACTCACCACATTGGTTTTTTAGCAGCCAGAGAGTCCATCCAATCTCTTTATTTCATAAAGCTAAATGTTTTCTTAAATATTAATTGATGTATTGTGACCATACTGAGAATTCCCTTGTAAAGGCTTTTTGGCCTTCAAAATTTTCTTTCATAAGCCAGACAACTAAAGGAGATGTTGCAATGGCTTTAAAAAACCCCCAACCAAACCACCAGGCTAATTTCACTTGCATTTTCTCTTGGTGATTCACTAAAATAACCTGTTTAATTACTCGAGGGAATGTACACCTGTCCTTTGTAGCACAACAGAGAGGGTGTCCTATCTGACAGACCTTACATTTATTTTGCTTTCTTTGTTTTGAACAGAAATGTTGCACCCATGGTAAATGCTTTCATTTTTCCTTCTAGAGTTTTCTTAGAAAATAACAAATAACCTAGCATTTCACTTTTTTTTTTATCTAACCATGTATTTAATATATTTTAAATATGAAATGAAAAAAAGAGCATTTATTTTTACTCTGTTATAATCATACCTGTTATAACATTTGCTGCTGTTCTTCCTTTTGTGCATTTGCAAGAATAAAAATGATTAGTTCTTTACTCCCCATTCCTCTGTTTGGAATGAAAAGTATGCCAAATATATCTCTGCTGTAAGTCCATTGGAGATAATGGCTTTGCAAAGGGTTTGAATGTTACTCATTGTGTGTAACCTGTAACCTCATTTTCAGCAGGATAGGGGCAGAGGTTCTCCGTGCCTTTATTTAGAGCTGCAGCTTTCATTAAATTTCATTACTCCTCCCTGTGGCTGTAAATAGAAGATGTCTCTTATGAAATTTAATTCCTTTTTCTGGCAGTTTGCAGAATAAAGGTGTGGCTTCTAAATGAGCATTTTTCCTAGATGGAAGGAGATTGAATCAAAGATATATAGGAGAAGATTTCAGTTTTATGCTGAAACTGATCAACCTTACTGAAATAAAAATTTCAATGGTTATAAATTCCACCAAAATTCCTTCATTAAAATAAGGATTTATCTTCCAGAACTATCCTGCAAATACAGGAAAGCCAAGCATAGGAAAATAAACTAGAGGCACACAATGCATAAAATTAATGATTGTAATTAAGAATGTTAAATTAGGTCTGGCTTGGGTCCCTGGTTTTCTGACAACTACAAAGGTAAGGAACTTGCCTGACTAAATAACTTCAGGATAAATCTATAAATGCCTGTGGGTTTGCTCTCTTGACCTACTGTCATTGCATCATGCACTGCAAAGAATGGAGTAAGTTTTCTATATTGACAGTGCTTTTTTTTCTAGTTCTTTACTACCCTTATTTTCTTTCTTCCACTATTGTATTTCTCATAAGTCCTGTGTTTGAAATTGACTCCTTCCCTAGTTGACATAACTCTTACTTCAGATGGTGCGAAGGTTTCAGTAAAGTTTTCATTAATCTCTTGGGGAAAAAAAAAAAAAGTAATACCCTTAGAGCTGTGCTGTACTCACCTCTGTCACTCATAATCCTTCTGTTCATCCACTGTACTCTTTTATCATTTTATTTTCTGCACGGCTACAAATATCCATATTTATGAAGTGCTCATCACCATGGTATCCAAGTGCACTTTAGTTTATTAAAAGGATTATATGACTTGACTGCTTGTAATAGCAGGGGATTAGACGTGATGACGCAGGTTCCTTCTAGTCTCCTGTTTCTATAAATTAATACCATAAAGCATTTTCCTAAAAATAGGTACCATTTGGAAGGTCACTATATAACATTTAAAACAGCACCAGTTTTGTTGCAAAGTATATTATGAAGTGTTCCAGGACTCTACCTTCCAGCTTCGCGGTGGGCTCTCGATAGCAGCAGCTGGGAAAACCCAATCAAAAGGAGCAAAGGAAACCAAGAAAGGCTGAGCAGACCAGAGTGACAGCGAATCCCAGCTGTCTTGTTTTGGCTCAGGTACCACCAGAGTGGGGGAAAATGTGATAGAACAAGGGATAAGAGCTTTAAGTTTAAGAGGATAGGCTTAGATTAGATATTAGGGAGAAATTCTTTACTTAGAGGATGTTCAGGGACTGCCACAGGTTGCCCAGAGTAGTTCTGGATGCCCTATCCCTGGAAGTGGTCAAGACCAGCTCAGATGGGTCTTTGAGCATCCCAGTCTAGTGGAAGGGGAGTTGGACCTAGATGATTTTTCAGGTCCCTTCCAACCCGAACCACTCCATGGTTCTATGATAGAGACTATGCTGTATATGATCATCTTTATGTATAGTATGCACTGTTCTACACCTGGCTTGGCTGAAGGCCACTGAAATGACTCTCACAAAAAAGGGTTGACAGATTATAGATATCTATGAATTCATCTTGCAGATTTTGTTGCATTTGTCAGTGTTCGAGTTGAAAAATATTCATGTTTTTTCAAAAGTCAAAGGTAATGTTATTAGCCAGTCATTCTGGATTGGTGTTGTAGACTGAATTTTTTTGTTTTCTAGCAAGTTCATTCCCATTCACAGGCCAGAAACCTAAGACATTTTAATTTGTATGAGATTTTGTTTACTAAGCATTCAGTGACAGCAGAATTATAGTTCTGCTGATCCAAATGGATTGTTGTTGGACCAAACTTAAAATAGTAAATAGTTACAACCATTCTAAGAGGAAGACTCTGTGTTTTGTGATACAAGGCTTATACTATCATATACTTCATGCATTTTTAAAAAGCATTGGTAAATGAAGAGTCAAACAAAAATATATCAAATAAGCGATTTCAATAAATATTGCTGTTTGCGCACTATTGAAAGTTGCTGCTTCATTTCCAGCCTTGTGAAATATAGTTTCATAATATGGAGCAGTAAGAACAGGTTCTTATCATGACATTTCAGCTGAACAGCTCTACATGTGTCACACGCACAATGCATCAGTGCAGGGCCTGTGCTGCGTGAAGTAGAACAAATGTAAACACCCCTATATCTGAGACTTCAACTTTGGTCAGCATTTGCAAACACAGCTCTGGTGGAACCAGCAGGAGATGCTAAAGCCTAAGAAAAGAGAAGTATCCCCAGTCTCCAGTCACATTTCTTTAATGGTGTAAAATTTTTTGACATGACATGAGACATAAAGCCCTGAAGGTCTTGTATATATTGTGATTTAAGCTTGAATGCTACACCCAAGTTAGCTTTAGATCTAGATGGCTTAAGTATGGCAAATAATAAAGCACCCTTGGCATGTGTTTGCTAAGCAGGCAATCTTCAATCTGCTGGAATTGGTAATGCAGCTATTTAAATTTGTGTTCCAGTCAGTTAGTCAAGAACATCATTTCTAGCCAAGTACACTTTTATGGAAGACTGTTACATCCACAAGCTCATACACTGAATTTTAAATACTACCATCAGGATTCAGATCAAGATACCAATTGTCCTACAAAGGCAAAAGAAATGGCTAGATGTATTCCCACTAGAACCTGTAAGGAGAGGAGTTTTGTCTATGAGAACATTTGTCAGTTACATATTTCTGTAATACTTTGGATGTTTAGAGACATTTTAAAATGGGAAAACTTTCACTTAATCACTTAAAATGGTCTTGCTGTAAACAGAAAACCAGCCCTAAATATTTATTGAGCTGTGGGTGTGGGCAATAATTTTTTGGCTGTTAGTTTGTTAGACCATTGTGGATATGGTATGATCACTAGTTTACTAACAGATGGACATCCTTTTGAAGCCAAGCTGTTACATATTTTTACCATTCTAGGTTGGATGGAAACCAGCTTTTTTACCTTATGTTGTGCTTTTTATTACTTATGTCAGAGAACAAAATCACTTCCAAAATGTGCTTCTAAAAATGAGGAACATTTATGTAATCCATATGCACTTCTTCACCAGACCAGTACTTGCCCTGGATATTCCCCTGCTAGAACAGTATCTCTGTCTGACCTGAGGGCCTCATTCCTTGTCTCATCCTCTTCCTAAATCAGTAGAATGCTGTTCAGTTGATTGAAGTCCAGGTACAACAGACTTAGGGGATGTCATAGCAGATGCCAGGCCTAGGGATATTTTGTCAGTCTTTTCTCTTTGTTCCAGTATTCCACCATTTGTTAGTTTTGCCATCTGTCATGTTTTGTCTGGTGACTCCCTTTGTTCTTATGGAACTGTGTGGTGGGCGCCACTGCTTGTGTTTGAATCACAGATCCTGGACCAAAATCAGAGCTAACATCCAACACTGTTGTTATTCACTCCTGTAAATGTAAATTTAAAGTTTTTGTAATGTGCAATGTACTCTAGAAATAAATGACAGCATATATATACAGATGGATGTTTCCACTGGTTTCTTAGTCAAAGAACTGCACCTCTGAATATGATACAACATTCTACTCAGCATATTCTAAAATAAAGTACGTTGTGGGTTTATATACCACTTCTTTATTGATTCCAAGGGCTGATGTCAAAGAGCCCTTATTGCATAATTTTCTCAAAATATTTCAAGCAGAAGAGTATCAGCAGAGGCATAGTAACTGATAAAGAATGAGTTAGACATCTGTTACACCCTGGTCCAGAAGCTCCATGGTTTTACTGGGTGTTACACTTTAATTTCAGGCTTCAAGATACTTTGCCTAAACAGACTCTTGCAAAACCTTTTGATTCTTTGATACCATAAGTTCACGTCTGAAGAAAAGACTACACACCTTTTCTCTAAGAGATTTCTCTTAAGTTGGTGAGAAAATAGGCATTTGATCAAAAGAGTTTTACAGAAATAACGTGCAAACCAAGGAAAAGCATTACAACAGGTTACTGGGACTAGTAGGCATTGCTATGGAGTAAGGAACTTTCGTTACACTCGGCAAACACAAACTCCACACAACTTAAGTGAAATACAGACAACAGGTGTTTAAGTTGCCCACAAGAATAAAGAAAGAGAGATTAAGAGAAGAAAGAGTAAAGAGAAAGAGAGGAGAGAAAAATATAGTTACCACTTAGAAGGTCACATGTTAACAGGTCAGGAGGGCAGAGGCTAAGGAGAGATGGAGACCTCCTGAGAGTCTCTTTATAGACTTTGGCCACTCCCTCTAGGTGGGATCTTTTGTTTCCTGGCACTCACTGCCCTTCTAGTCAAAGGGGGAGGTGCCACAGCCAGTCAGAGGCTCTGGGGGGCATGGTGTGGGCAGGCCATGATAGCCCAGCCCCACAGCTTTCCCCACCATGTGCCCTCTGCCGTCTTGGCTGCAGGCATAGCCCTAGCCCTTCCACCCCACGCCAAGGTGGTTCTGACCCAATAATAACTGATCTGCTATCTAACAACATCCTCTTCATTTTCCTTAGTCTAAAAAACCAAATCTACCATTTTTACTCAAAAGGAAAAAATTGATTGAAAGAGGAAGGCAGTGTAATTAAAGATAGGTATGTTTAATTTTGGGATCCTTATGAAGGTTAAAAAAAATTAAACTAAAAACAGTCTGAAGTAATTAAATTGAGAGAATTGGGTGAGATTTTGGAGGGAAGTCTTATATAGAAATGTGAGGAAAAACTTTTAACTTCTCAGAAGTATATGATACTAGTTGCAGAAAAAGAAGCAAGAGGAGTAGATAGAGACTGACTTGGCAAAATAACAAACTCATTTCTGAGATCAAAGGATAAAAAGTAATTAAAATATAAACTAAGTCAAATTATTAAAGATGTATATACGGAAATTATAAAAGAATGAAAAAATATATAGGACAACTGGCAGGAGACATCAAGTGAAAAGGGAGTAGTTATTTAACTATATTTTCAGGAAAAAGGATTTTGAGGAAAATCTGTTCATTTTCACTGATGACTGATGATGCTGAAAAGTAGTAGTGTTTAATGGTTGCTTTTTCTACTGGTTTTCACAAAAATAAATGAAAAGTTACATTACAAGAAACTGCTTAGTACAGTTATTACCACAAAGAGTTGAAAAAATTCGGGCAAACCCACAGTATACTGTGGATAGATGAAGCAGATATTTTCTTATCAACTCCTTGACAAGCTTCATCATAGGGTAGTTGGCTCCCACAGGATAATGGCTCTTACCGGTTATTTTGTGAAGGATATCTGACAGAAAAGAGAACAGATGCATCATGTTATCCTTTGAAAAGGAAAAAGGAGAATCAAGGAACTGTGGGTTAGACAGTTTTTCCTAGAAAAAAACACTTTGGAACAAATGAAAAAGCAAGCTTTTGTAAGTACTAGGGAGATAAGAAAATGAATGGCAATATACAGTTTTCAAAAATTGACTGAACCAACAGAGCTTAATTTCCTTTTGTAGCAGAATAATAGACCTTGTGGGCTGTGGCTCCTAAGATTGTCACCTGGGATTTTCTGTAACAAGACAAGTTGGAAAGTTAGGCTACTCAGACTAAGTCATGACTGTCACCCTTCCTGACTTCCCAGTCATTGGAAATTCCTGTCTTCATTACAGTGCCACTTTTCATGGCATCTCATTGATGTGGATTTCCTTCAAAGGTTACAGAAAATGGAGTTTCAACACCAAATTTATATTTTATCAGACATTCTAGCAAAGCACTAGATCAATGTGGTAAATTAAATAACTTTTCAAAAACATTTAAAGGAAATTGTAAGAGAATATGAAATAATTTTAAATGCTTTCTTCCACTGTAAAAGACAACAGAGACATTCTGACAGGTCTTTAAAATGCTTGCTATTATACGGAATCTAAATGTGGAATAATGTGTACAAAAAGGTATAGATTATTTCTGTTTTCCTCACTTGAATGTGATTTGATTGGGTAACTGGAAGGGAGCAGCCAAGGCCATCTGCCTCCAGGATGGGATGTAGGAACTGTGTTAGGGGGTAACAGCCTGCAGGGCAGGGGTCTGGCCAGCTGGGACCCAGGGGTACATGGGCAAGGGCAGCAGAGCAGACCCAGAGCCCATGGCCACAGTGGGCCAATAGCCCAGAGCAGCAGGCAGGTTCATGGTGATGAGGCATGTCAAGCTGGTAGGTTGGACCATAGGTCTGGATAAGGTCTGGTAAGGATAGTCAGGGTGAGACACAGACCTGTGATCACTGAGGCCATTAAGGCTTATTAGTGCCCTCAGGGCACTTCAGCCAGGCCCTGCTGTTCCTGTATGATGGCACAGGCTTTATGCAAGGAAGGGTGTGCAAAGGCTGCTGGCAGAAATGCCTTTTATCTATGTATGCTTATATGCCAAACTTCAAGCCATTTTCTAAACAGGTTTATGGTTTCTTTCTCTTTCTCACCTTACCTGTCCTACTATCATAACTTCTCTCTTCAGTGATTAGACTTATAGCCAGCAGTGACTGGGAAAGCTGAAAATAATCAAGAATTCATACAGTTTTCATAATTTTCCAAGGCTCAGCAGCTTTGTCAGAAGCTGTTACAGATGGTTACTGCTGCTTTCCAGCTACTGTAGTTGGCTCATCAGTACTTGGTATCCTTTACACTGACTTTGCACTGGCATAAGACAGAAGTGTTTGCAGCTTCAGTGCTGATGGGGCAGGAAGGACTAAGCTCTTCTACTAAATGCCTACTGTAACCATGAATCTGATATTTGGGATAAGAGCACGTAATCTTTTGAGCCTGCAAATCTTATCAAACAGCTGGGACAGCAGCTCCCAGGCACAAAGATTCTTTGTTTATTATAGCATTTACAGCTTTACTCTGCCCAAAAATTCTCTGATCAAAGAACCAGATGATGCGTACACAGAGTATCAAAACAATGCAAGCAATAGTAAGGGCTTACTGGACTAAAAGTAAAAATCCAGACCAAAGTTTCTGTTCTAAGTTTTCAAATAGACTGTGATGCATATTGGCAAAATGAGAAGGGTCAGTACATGTTAGAACTTGTGAATTGTTTTTGTAAATAAACTCTTTCTCAGTGCCCACTGAAGGGGGCAAAGAACTTTAAAATGGAGGCAATACACTAATTACTTAAAAAAGCCTTTGTTAGACCAAGCTGTATTTGTTTTGTCATTTGTAACAGGTATTTGCTGTGGGAACCTTCACTTCTAGATGATGTTTAAAAAGTGCCTTCAAGACATCTTCCTGGTCAGCAAAACATGGTGAGTTTTGTCTATAAGTCCTTCAAAATGTTTCCCTTGTTGTTGGCACCTAATTGTTTTTCTTCCACGCAGAAGTCTTTTCATAACCACTACATAGAATGTAGCCCTTGGTAGCCCTCTTGCAGGAAAATAGAGTTTAGACAGGTCAGTCTGCAAGTCACTAGTTTTCTAGACTAATGCTTGTGGTATCCCAGGAGAGAAACGTGATTTAGAAGCATTTTAAGAAACTGTTCCTTTTTTCTTTTTCAGTTGGCAAAAATGTGCTACAAGTCAGCCTTGCAGCATTTGTATTTCACACTTGATTTCAAACGGTTCTCTTGTATTTAGTATCTTAACTATTAGATTTATCAAGTTTCACTGCTAAAAGGACTTGAAAGCTGTCACTGACCGTCACAGGCAGTGTAGCCTCTTAAGCAGGCTGAGTTCTACTGCTATCACAGTGTCTCAGAAAATGCATTATTTATAATTATTGCTTGGAGCTCTAGTTTACTATGCTGCTTTATGTATTTCTATTTTGTTTGGAACTAGAGGATCTTTAAGGTCTCTTCCAAACTAAACCATTTTATGATTCTATACTGATCTATATTTTATATAAGGTGTATGTATAAAGTAAATAATCTGCAGGAATTTATTTATGAATTTGTTAGAAACTTTACAGTAAAATATTTTCAAGCTTTTTGGAGTCTAAAATTAACATTTATAATTACCTTCACTTAACTATATGAATTTGAGGAAAATTGCTGCTTAATCAGAATGAATGCCAAGTACTATTTATAGGAAAGGTTTATCAAATGGACAAATATAGATTACAAAAAGTGGTAAGGATTCTAGAGAAGGTTAATGATTCACAAGATTGAACTCAAGTCAATTGCTGTTGCAACATTGTCCCTTCCAATACTATTAGGGTATAAACAAAGGCACAGTCATACATTTCTTCCAAATGAAATTCAATGGGCTTTTCATGTTCCTGGTGTCTGACCTTATAATTGAGAAGACATCTTAAGCACCCTTTTTCACAGTCTCTACAGATATTTGAATCTTTTTGTGATGTTTCATAAATCTATTTTTGAGCATGGAACAATAAAAAAAAACCATATGAAAAAGAGAGTGGGGGGTTCAGCAGTTTTTTATTAATTTCTTACTGTCTTGAAGAAAAAATACAGGAGTTGATATCTCAAAAATAATAATAAAAAAAGAACTTCCTTGTTCTAATTAATCCTTTGCTTGCAAGTTGTGGGAGGTCTATCTGTTAGAATATCAGTATTTCCTTCAGTTCACCATGTTCTCAGTGAAGACAGGCCACTCCCCTGTGGTTTTAGTGACTAAAAACTAGTGAAGGACAAAAGTTGAGTTTGTCCTTGTGTTATTCTCCAAACCCTTTATCATGTATTACATGGATCAGTATCCTTAAGATCATAACAAACACAGCGAAGTAACATGGTTATGTGAATGACCACATCCTTCAAAGACCTGATTTTGGTGGAAATTGACTTGTCCATGCTAAATAATTTTCAGTTCTTGAGTGGTTAAGGAAACAATCCTCTCTTCTTAGTTCTAATCTACTACTCTTGAATAGTGTGCAACATGGAAAATAAAAATATGCAAGCAAAGGCAACTCATTGAATAAAACTGTTTAGCATTTTGGCACAGGCATATTCAGAGATCATAATCTTACAGAGAATTCATGAATTGTACAGGCAGGTTCTATAATAACCAGCTATCTGTTAATTAGGAAGAATTAGAGTCTTTGAACTGTGGACAGATGCATGCAATTAGAAACAAGACCACATTATTTTTAATAAAGGAATGCAAATCTACAGCAAGAGAACAGGTGCATAAATGTCATGGACCATTAAAACTTATCACAGGTGCATTATGAAGCATGCAGAGAAGCAGGACAAGTTCATTCACCAGAGACTGCAATAGGTTTGTTTTATGTAGTATGGAATATGGCAATATTTTGAAAAATAGCTTTGCCTCAAGTAAGACTTTTGCTTCTGGATGGGCAAGAATTTTTTTCCTTAGTACTACTAATATTTCAAGATGCTGAGCATTTTTTACTCAGGCTGTATTCTATATTAACATATGCTATCTACGTAGCTTGAGGCTATATCAGTTAATATCTAATCAACAGGTCTTATATTTAGAGATGTATCTCTGAACCTAGCCATAGCTTCCTATATGGTAACTGTCTGTTAGACGCAATTATTCCAGCTCTTTTGGATGTTTTGGATGGTTCCTCAGCAGCTCAGTTTGGTTTGTGGAGTAGGATGGGAAATGACACAAAACTCTTGTATGGCCTAAACAAGAGCCAGCAGATCCAGCAGAAGTTTCATGAGCTGTAATAGCAAACATACATGTTCTTCTTGCTCTTTGAGTATGCATAAAGAAATAAAGTGTTACAATAGCAGTGCTTGGTAAAGTGCAATTTGAAGTTTTTTTAAATGTGACACTAGGAATCCTATCCATTAGCGTTTTGAGTGCTTCTTCTGCAGAATAGCTTGGCCTGATTCCTGCTTGCTTCAAATTGGCCTAATTTCATAGGCAACAAAGAGCTGGATTAACATAAGCAGCAATGAAGATCAGTTGCAGACTTCCAGCAGTACAACACAAGTCTGGAGAGGGAATACCCTGTGTAAATATCCTTAACATAATTAGAGAATCTGCATTTTTTAAAAAACTATTTCTAGCACGCAAAATTTGATTTTTGTATTTGCAATTACTGCATAGTGACTATCATTGCATTTTTTGACGTAAGATAGATATTGATGATTGATAAAAGTGGCCAATGAGCTTGAATCTGCTTTGGCATATCTGCATCTCCTCTAGAGGCTTATTTTTTAAAGATACACTCACAGAAAGAGGAAATAGTTGCTTTAATGAAAAGAAAAGAGCAAATAATGAAGAAGACCAAGCTAAAGGATTAGAAGTTTTTGGATCTCTAACACTACAGTTTTGAAATGCAGTCTTGCTGGGAGCTCAAGGCAGGTTTAAAACAGGACAGGAACATAGCCAGACTTGATAGATATAAGGTATTCAAAGGGGTGAACAATAACAACCACCCAAGTAGCAAAAGGAGGCTGAAGAGGGGATACTTCCAATGAGTATAAGCACCCAAAGAGGTAAACAAGAGACAGGACCATTGGAGTGTCCCTTTGCACCCCTACTGTAATATTGACACAATCAAATACTTCTATAAAGTGCATGTACACCAAGGCACTCAGTATGGAGAACAAACAGGAGGAACTAGAGATCTGTGTGCAGTCACAGGGCTTTTGATCTCACTGCAATTCCGGAGATGATGTTGGACAGCTCACATGACTGAAAAGCTGTCATGAAGGGCTACAAACTGTTTAGGAAAGACAGACAGGGCAAGTGTGGTGGTGGAGTTGCCCTCTGTGTGATGCAACACTTTGAAGGTACTGAGCTCTGTGCTGCTGTGAATGACAAGTGAGTCGAGAGCTTATGGCTTAGGATGAAAGAGCAGATTAGAATGGGTGACACTGGTTTGGATCTTTGCTACAGGCTGCCTGATCAGGAGTAGCAAGTGAATGAGGCTTTTGACAGATAGCTTGAAGCAGCTTCAAAGTCACAGGCACTGGTTCTTGTAGGGGACTTTACCCTGACTTGGTCTAACCTGGCCATGGATGCCAAGGACAAGAAGAAAGGCTTCTTAAAATACATCAATAACAAAAGAAAAACAAAGGAGAATATGGGCCTGTTACTAAATGGAGGGAGGATTCTGGTAAAAGAGGACATAGAGAAGGCAAAATTACTGAACTCCTCCTTTGCATCAGTATTCACTGACAAGACTAGCCCTCAGGAGTCTCTGACCCAGCAGACCAGAGTAAAGGCATACTGAAAGTACATTTAGTAAGTGCATTGCCAGAAGGTCAAGAGTTGTTCCTACCCCATTACTGAGCCCTGGAGGCCTGAGGCCACATCTGGTGTGATGTGTCCTGTTCTGGGCTCCTTGGGACAAGAGAGACATGGATCTGCTGCAGGAGATCCAGCAGAGGGCAACAAAGATCATTAAGAGATAGGACCATCTCTCTTATGAGGAACAACTGAGGGAGCTGGGCCTGTTCCCCCCTGAGAAATGATGACCGAGAGGTGACCCCATCAATGTGTACAAGTATCTGAATGGAGGGTGTCAAGAGGATGGAGCCAGGTTCTTCTTGATGGTGGCAAGCCATAGGACAAGAGACAACAGGCAGAAACTTGGCACAGAAAGTTCCACCTGAAGATGAGAAAGAACTTCTCCTGTGTGGGTGACTGAGCCCTGGAAGAGATTGGCTGGAGAGGTTGTGGAGTCTCCCTCACTGGAGATATTCAAGAACCATTTGGACACAATTCTGTGCAATGTGCTCTAGGATGGCCTTGTGTGAACAGAGAAGTTGAACCAGATGACCCACTGTGGTCCCTTCTACCCTGACCCCTTCTGTGATTCTGTGATTCTATGAGTAACGCAGTACATGCAGTGGAATTTCTTTCTGTATTAATTGACAGATGAAATTAACACTATTTTGGTTTATTTCTTTACACAATGTCTAGCCATAGTGATTGCATCGCCCTAAAGTTAAGGAGTGAGTATATATTCTGTTCCAATCAAAAGGAAAATACGTTTTTATGCTGACAGAAAATGTTAAATTAATGACAAGGTAAAACTGAATATTTTTAGTCAGAAATGTTCAGCTGGAAATTTTCTTTAACAAGAGGTATTTGTCCTGTCGAAGACATTTAGTTCCCTTCTTGGCTCTTGATGCAAGTTCCTTCCCTGAGACACTGTGGCGATTCACTCTCAAGATGTGCTCATCTTAATTGACCAATTTTTCTCCAAGCAGATCAACTGTTCTTCTGAGGACTGTTCATTCCAGGGATCACTCCCACTGCTCAGTGTGGAAACGCCCCATGGCCATATTGTTGTGAGTTTTATGCTCTGAAACACCCACGAGCACATGTATTGCCAGTTTTAGGTCAGGCAGCTTGTGCCTTCAGTGTGGCATTATAAAAAAATTATTTGGTAGATGTTGGCACAGACTGAGGTAGGAATTCAGGCCACTGATACCTGGGAGTACCTGGGAGTTGGAGCAGCAGGAGTTTTGTGAAGCATCACAGTCGGACAGTTGGAAGTTATCATACCCTGGTTGAAACTTTGGTTACTGTTTCAAATTATGTATTGAGTTGTGGGTTTGTTTTTAGGTTTCTTTTGTTTATTTGTTTATTTTCTGTGGTTTTTTTTTTTTAATGGAAGCAGATAATTTTTATGATGTTTTGTGGAAAGAAATCATCCTGGTTTATAGCTATAAGTGTTTAATTGAAAATCCAGGAAAATAGTTTTCTGAGTAAATTTTTTATGTTAACAGTGTTTATGGCTCCACGAATTTGCCCCATAATCCTGAGAGCTTTTTTGTCTGATGTAACTTGAATTCTCTGTTCCATTTTTCCAATTAAACTTAGCTGTCAGAGACCACGATCATTGAGTGTGGTGGCCATTAGTTGCATTAACATAGCGTTCTAGACCACTCAAAATCATAGTAATACTGATAGTTTTAGAGAAGGTTGCAAACGTCAAATCTAGCCCATACAGAATATGAGGAGAATAGAACCCAACACTGGAATGGTGCATTCTGTTGCCTTTATTGAGCAGAGGTACTGCTGTTCTGAACTGCTGGTAGTGTTTTATATTTTATATATATATATATATGTACTTATTTCTTTAAAGGGCAGTAGCTTCATACTTTAAATGTTGATAGTTGTAGATCTAAAGCCCTGATCATAGGTGTCAGTATGTCAGTGATATTTATTTTCAACAAAAGAGAATAGTAAAGATTTATTTTTCATGATCATGGCTAACCAGCTATTCAGAAACCTGGGGCTGTGAGCTGTGGACACAAAGGCTGCAGTCTGTCTTAATGACTGGAGACTGGATACCCTCACTACAGTGATGTGAAATTTCTTTAAGTGCTGCTCTCTCCTCAGCCGCATCACTTCAGACATGAGTCTGCCTCAGCCAGCTACTCCTCATCCATATTCAGGCACTGAGAGCACTGCATTGTCCTTTGCTGAAAAATCAATACTGTGAATACTGTGTGTGCTGAGCCTATTTGATCTCTATGGTTGTCATGGCTACACTTCAAGGTATTGATTCATCCATAGGGATCTCAGGGTTGGATGGTCCCTTTATTGAGGCAGAAATCTTTTGTCCTGTGAAATCTAAGCACATTCTACAATGAACCCAGTTTCACACATACTTAGACCACCAAAAGTGGTTTATTTTTGGTTTTGGTTTTTTTTTTCTTTATCTTCCAGAGGTGATGGTGGAAGCAGCAATTTCTCAAATATTTCCTACAAATTCCAGCAGATTCTATTACCAAAGTTATTGCAGACATGATAAAATGTACAGTGAAAATTATATGACAAAATGGGTCACTTAAAATACTGCTTGTTTGCTTCCCTGGACATAGTGAATCACGCAGACTGGGTGCATTCTCAGTACCTGTTCCCTGGATCTTTTTGTTCATGTATTGGATCTATTATGGTCAACTTAAATCAATGAAAAAGATTCTGTTTGGAAAGGATTGTAATTGGCATTAGAGCTCTGTATTAGAAACTGCTGTTTCATACAATTTCATACTGTTTATTCAGCTTACATTTTTTGTAGATGCATGTATAAGTACATAAGCGTATTTATAAAACAACAGGTCCCAAACTGCCTATGCTGTATATACCCTAACTTGACCCAGTAATAGTGTCACTCTGTTTAGGCACCTTTTTGTTTGTATTCACCAAAGTAACTGATCCATCTGTGACTGCTACTGGATTTGATCCCCTGCAACAAATGTAACAATTTAGATAGCAGTGTATTAGCCAATTTTACTGACAGGGAACTGACTAAAGTAATTGGTATGGTAATACAACAAGAGTGTGTCTTAAGACCAAAATACAAGTATTTGAGGTCCAAAGCTCTATCAAACAATCTAATCTCCCACGGTCTTAGATAAATTATATTTTGTACATTAGCATTTCCAAATGCAAATTGATACTGGGAAAAAGGTGACTCTTTTGTGGAAAATACAAAAAACATGTGGAAGGAATATAGCCAAACTGTATCTTACGTTTATAATCCAGTGTTGAATTCTATGAATATGCAGTGTGGCCTTGTGTTACACTTGTATTGGGTCTGGTTGAGCTGGGGTTCATTTCCCCATAGCAACCCTTGCAGTGCTGTGCTTTGCTTTGGTAGCTAGAAAGGTGCTGATAACGTACCAGTGTTGGGGTTACTGCTTGAGCACAGCATCAGTGCTGTAACATTCCTTCTCCAGTTGAGGGTGGGATCATGGGAGGGGACACAACCAGGCCAGCTGACCCAAACTAACCAAAGGGATATTCCATACCATATGATGCCAGCTCAGATATAAAAGCTAAGGAAAGGAGGAGCAAGGGGATAATTTGGTGTTTACAGTGTTTGTCTGCTGAGCATCTGGTACGTATGCTGAGGCATGGCTTCCTGGGAAGTGAGTGGACATCACTTACTAATGGGAAGCAGAGAATAAACCTTATCATTTTCCTCTTGTGTGCATGCAAACTTCCACTTTTGCTTTAGTAAACTGCCTTATCTCAACCCATGGGTCATTTTCTATCCTATTCCCTCTTTCCTGTCCAGGTGGGAAGGGGAATGATAGAGTGTCTGGGTAGGCACCTGGCATCCAGCCAAGGTCAACCCACTACAACAGTGTAGATGTTTCTGCAAAAAGACAGGGAGATAAATAATGGGGAAAAAAAAGTTGGTCAGCTTATAAATAAAAGATGTGTGTTCCTGGTGTGTTGTGCATTGAGAACACTGGGCTTCTCTTTCCCAACAAGGATGCAGATATATATTTTGAAAGTGGTGGCTTGGGTTTGGGTGAAAGGGTGTTTGGGTAAAGGGAGACATACTGTTTGCATTCACACCATAAAACTTACCAAACATGAAGCCCAAGTCTTGTGCAGAAATAGCTTTCTCAGTTAAATTTGTCTGTTCATTCTGCCTGCTGACTGGGTAGAAGTCTATGAATAATCCTGAGGAATAAAGGGATAAGAAAGTTCCCTCAGCTTGCAGCTCCCTCTCTAATCTCAACTGAGCTTCTCTGAGGGACTATTGCTGTTTTATTTGACTTTGACCTCCAGCTGGAGCCTTCTCAAATGTGTGTCTTTCCATCAGTAAGGCTGGTAATGCTGAAATTTATGGATTTTTTTTCTTCAGAGTGAGATACTGAGGCCTCCTTGTAATTTGTGTCTGTAGGGATTTCTGGTGTTAATAGTAATGAACTTACACAGTTCGTGTCACCTCTGTTAATAAGCAAGAAAAATGCCTTCATGGGAAACCTACCAGGTTTCCTAAACTTTAAGCACTTCCAGAGAATTTTGGATTGCATTTATATGTGCTTATATTCCCTCATGTTCCCTATTACATATGTTACTTTTCCATCTGTGTTTTCATTTTTTGAAATCATTGGTGGTGTATAAATATTGGAGATGACTCTATACATGGAGAAAGTACTCTGAAAGATCTCTTTTTCTTTGGTGATCTTCTATAGATATACTTGTTGGGTTAATGAGTACCAAAATTAATTTTTTTCCTAGATCTTAAGATGTTTCTGGAGAGAAGAATGTTCTATTTCTGATATCAAGAGCAGGTTAACCTCTCTTTTTATATGCAATTGACTTTCTCACTGCCTGCATAGAATTTTCTGTACTTTTTAGTATTATTTACTGATAGGTGGATAATATTTGATGTCTTCAGTTTTGAGCTTACTTCTTATATGGGATTTTCAAATTTCAGTCATTTTCCATGAAATATCTTCAGTGAGAAGATGAAAACCAAATACTTCCTATTGCCAGAGCTGCGTTCCTGATAGAAGACAGATTCCTGCAGTTATTCTCATCCTGAGTTGTACTCTAAAACTGCATGTTAAGATCTTGGTTAACTCACATGAAAGGCACAATGGACATTTTAAGCTGAGGTCCAGAGCACAGACTCTGGCAAAACATGGTATTCCTTTACTCCTGAATATCTCCCTTTAAATAAACTGTTGAAGAATCCAAATTGGGAGAGATGAAGGACCCTGAAGTTGCTAGCAATATGTTAGTCTCTGGTCTTCTGTGGTCATCTTGCCCACATCTTGTGACCACAACTAGTCAGAAGCATTTGGGTCTGTAGGTAGTGTGTATTGGCTTGGATGCAGTGCTGTGCCAATGTGACTGCACATGACAGCAAAGGTGGCTTGTACTGAACAATCTAGAAAATGGAAAGAATGAGCTTCAATATATTTCTCAGTCAGGTATACACACCTTAAGTATATTCATATGAGATAACCATATATGTGAAATCTGACTCCCTAGATAAAGACAGGTATCTGTAGAGTCAAGAATTCAATTTTATAAAGAAAGAATCAGGATCAAGCTATAAAGTGTTGTTTTGGGAACAATACTTTACTATTAACAATGCCCTCCTTCAGCTATGGGCACATATTTCCATCCATTGTTTTAAGGTATGTAGAAATGCAATAAATTTTTTTTTTTTTTTTAAGAATAAGCTTGACTGGTACTTTCCTGCAATGACATCCAGTAAATAACCCTAAAATATTGCTTCACCGAGAGGTGGAAATTCGCATCAGAAAATGTTTTCAAATTAGTGAAAGTAGAAAAAATATGTGATATGTGTATTGGGTTGCTTCACTCTGGTTTCCTGCAATCAGTTTAAGACAAAAAGGCACATTTTCCACTTTAATGTATCCACACTTATGGAATTCTGTCAGCAAATATTACATATGGTAAAAAACACTTATGGGAAAAAAACCTATAAGAGAAACACCCAGAAAAAGCCCTCCAGCTGTTAGCTCCAATCTGCTGTATTTTGTTTAATTTAATAGTTTGGGAAAGGGGAAATTGGTCATGACTTACTGTCCTGCAGTAGTGATTAGGTGAAATAATATTTTGATTGATGTGAGGTTAAAAAGAGTATAAATTCTATTGAAACAAGAACATAAATTGTTAGGCTTTGTATTGATGCACTCAGAGTCAGTCTTAAGATGTTTCTTTTCAAAATATGTGGTTGGAATGGGGTGTCCTGGTGGTGATAAACTTTGAGAATAAGGCACAGGTGATGCCCTATGACAAAAAAAGCAGGGACCTTGAACTAAGGGGAGATGAGGTAACATTGTTGCCTGTGCCTCTGCGGATAACTTCACCCCAAATCTGTATCTTTCTTCTCTACTGGAAAATGTAACAGTGATAGTTAAGATCTATTTAAAATCATGGTGGAGTTACTGTGTCTTCTCTTCAAGAACAAACTTGGACAGGAAAAGCCTACTCCAGCATTTGTTTTTTTTAATTTGAAAAATGTACTGTGAGGAGAAAGGAAAATAGTTGTACTTCAGAGACTCATAATACTCCATCTCTGGTTATTGCAGATAGCCTTCTAGAAATATTTCTAGGTGTTCAGAAAAACCTGTAGTTCATCTCTTTGTAGGAGCTCGGGTTAATCATTCATTTATGAACTGTTCAAGGTCAGAATTTCAGCAGTAATCTGTTTAGTAGATTTTCTTGTAGCTGATGCATTTTTAAACTCTGAGGAAAGAAACTGTTGCAACCATCCAGTGGCCATTTCTACATAACTGCTACAGACTGCAATTTATCTGGAGAATAGTTTAACTGCATGGTCTTTCTTGATTTATATTTATTTCATAGGCATTGGTACCTCTAAGCATGTGTGTGCACACATATGCACACTCCATAGTCCATAGTGGTTTTTAAAGTCAGAAAAGGTATACTATAGATGTGAGGTAAATCAGTTTTGGTGAGGTTAGGAGAATAATCTGCTCCACTGAGAGGAAAATATAGCCTAAATCCAGTTATTGAAGGACTGGATACATCTTTCTAGCCTTTTCTTTTTATTTTTTATTTTTTTTTTCTCAAGGATAAGTCATGGTACACTAAAAACTCACAGTGCTTGAGCCTGTTTAGGGGAAGTCATAGCAAATGTGCAGTGCATATCCTCAGCAAATGCCATACTTCAGAATAAAGACTGTAAGTGAAGACTTCCTATCACCTCTTACCTATGGTATAAAAGGTGTAATTTTTTCTCTAATCCCTCCATGATATACTAGAAAGAAAGAGGTTTTTAAAACAGTTATCTTTGAACCTATTTAAAGCAGACCAATATAAATTAGTCTGATATTTGATGACAAAATCTGCTGTGTACCTACCAAAATTGTATTCTTTCTAACTGTTAAAGTTCTTTCTAACAGCAGCAGGCTCTCAAGAAGAGAGAAATGGCTGTGAGGAATTCCTGCAGCTTAGCTCTTCAGTTTTCTTAAATGCAAAGGGAGATCTTAGAGCACAAATAATTTACTACTCAAATATTTTTCGCAATAAACATTTGATTACGAGGAGCTAAGTAAGAAAGCATCTGTTAAATTGTTTTAAATAACTATTTCAATCAAAATAGCTTCTTGAGTTGTTAATGTTTCATTTTGAAGTTTTCAGCATTTGCATCTGCTGAATGATTTATATCCCGGACATTAGCTTAATATTATGGGGGAAAAACACAGTTCAACCTCTGGCAGGCTGGCATGAGATGTGAAACTGTTCCAGGTTGAATTTTCCTTTTTAAATTTTTCATGAAATTCTCTCAGCAGGGCCACTGTTCATCTCTGAAAAGATTTTGAACCTAATAACTGTAACTGCTTCAGTCCAACCATCAGAAAAAAAAACAAAAGGGAAAAAACCCCTCCACTGAAAAACATGCATTTCATCAAAACTCTCTTCCTGCTTTTACTGCAATATAATAACACTGAATAGGTTTAGGGGCCATCAATTGTAAAATTATCATTTTTCACCAAAGCAACATTATATTAAATGCTTAATTATTCATTACTAATGCTTGTCATGGTGAAAGATTGGTCCCAGCAATTTTTAAAGCAGTAGGCCTGGCTTTTCTTCCTTGAAGGTTAATGGCTGAGCCCTTGGTTTCATTACCTTCACTAAACGTAGCACACCTCATATGTCACAGCTTAGCTTTTTGCTCGCTCTCCCCTCTCTGCCTTAGTGACTAAATAGTTGCAATGCTAAAGATTTGGTAGGGTCTGTTGCATGGCTTTGTTTTGGTGTTTGCATTGGGATAAATGGTTCACTCTGGCAATAAGGATGGGTGGCAGCAAGTATGAGGTTGGGGACTTTGTAAGATACAATCATTCTTGGCTAGGCTGAATCATTCCTGTGGGGACATTTGGAAAATGGTAGCACTTAGCTTTAAATGGAACAAGACACACTGAGATTATGAGCGAATTATGCAACTTGCAGAAAGCTATTTACTCATTTGAAATTATATGCATGAAATATTGATGGTGCATTAGTTACATGATGGCAATAAAAGTGAACTGCATTCACTCTTGCTAGGTACAAGGCCACGAGATTACAGCCTTAAGTTTTTTCTCTGTAAACCTCTGAATGTTTAAGGTTTGTATTTTACAGACCAATTTTAATATAAACTGTAAATAGAGGGTGAAGGTTGTTTGGAGTTTTTCAGAATCTTAACAACATCTAAAATCCCATGTAACACAGAGGTCATTCATTTTACCGACATGCAGAAGGGTTGTATTTTTGCTATGGCTAGAAGAAATTCCTCCCCATGATTTTTTTTTTCTTACTGCTATCCTTATGTACCCTTACAAGTAAGGAGTTTTGAAAAAAGGATTGGGCTCACTGTATTTTCTGCACTTTTTTGTTTTGAGCTCTTCTCTATCTCTTCTAAAGGAACAAGGTAAGCCTGAGTAACTACACTGATTAGAACACTTAAATTATAAGGAATTAAAACAGCTACTGAAATTTCAGGAATGATAAAGCAGACCTAATGGCATTACTTCCATCAACTTTACCATCACTACTAGAGACATTTCCATGCTAACCCATAACCTACCAGAGCTTTCTGTTAACATTTGTTTCCCCCTGCTGTGCCCACCACTAAAACTGAATGAGTGGCATCTTGTGCATAATACTAATTACTGAACTTGATTCCTATAAATAAAGCCATCACTGTATAAATAATAAATTTTGAACCTATCTATACATGTGCTAGTGTTCTATAAATATAAATGTG
This sequence comes from Pseudotriccus pelzelni, assembly GCA_035584735.1. Taxonomy (NCBI): domain Eukaryota; kingdom Metazoa; phylum Chordata; class Aves; order Passeriformes; family Tyrannidae; genus Pseudotriccus; species Pseudotriccus pelzelni. Next base: position 97,844,494 of record JAWMRA010000113.1, read on the forward strand.
GTAATTTTCAGCTAAGCTATTCAGTGCACTTTAAAGGAGATAAATAATTAATATGAATTCCATTTAGTTATTAAAGAGGCACTGTCAAGATAAAAATCATTGGAGTTTTTAACAAAATTCCCTGATTGCTCATACTCAGATTGATAAATGAAACTAAAATTATTTGAAATATCTAGTTTAGGCCTCACCTTTGCTACCATTATTAATATCCACCCTTTATATACAATGATGGAAAGAGAATGTTTGGCCAGAGGGCAGATGGAGGCCCAGAATATTAATTTCTGTGCTGTCTGTATGCTCTTCATTGAATCTGGAAATGAAAGTAACTGGGTGTGTTCCTAATTTCTAAACTTCATTTGCGGTTAGGGGGCAGGGTTATCTTTCCTTTACTTGCCCCATTCTCTCATCCAAAAATATATTCCAGAAATTTAAAGCACTGTAAAGGAATGAAATTATACTTTTAATTAAGGAGAAATACATGTTACAGTTCTAAGATTAGGGACCAGAATACTGTGGTATCCTCCTTTTCAGGAATGTCTTTTTCTGTAGTCTACCAAAACTGGTGAACAGTCCAGTAATTCTTGCATTTTGCAGTATGCAGTTTCTAATTTTTTTAATATGCAGTTTCACAAAGCTGAGGAGGATGTAACAGAAATGCAGATTATGAACCTAGACCCAGCGAGACCTGGCTGCTTTACAGCATGTAACACGATACGTCACGCAGCTCTTTCCTTAAGCCATTTCTCTCTTAACTCTTTGGCTAAACTTTCTGTCTCTCTTTTTTATTTTTTTATTTTTTTATTTTTTTTAAATGAAGACAGAGAGGTAATTTCTGGACTTGTAACAGTATTGCTTAATTCTGACACATTTTGAGTTCCTTATTGTATTTTTAACAACATCTTATCCTCTTACTAGTGTTTGGTTCTACTCTAGCCAGGCATTGACACAGATGATATAGTGAAGGCCTTTTGCAGTAGAAACACTTAGGATTCTAAAGTACAACTACTTTTATTTTATTTTGTTTTTAAATTACTACAAAATATCCCTGTTAGTTTCAGCTAGTCTGGGAAAGCAAAAGTGTTAGAAAATGTTCTTTTGAGAAGTTTGCAGAAGAAAACAGAAGACACATTTAAGAAGCCACCTGCTAAGTCCACACTTACTAAAAATATTTAGAAGATAAATTAGAAAAAGACAAGAGGAGAAAATTAATTATTACTGCGTATCACAGATCGTGTGACTGATTTAACCACTATTGATGATAAAATGATTCTTTACCATTCTTATCTTAACTCTTTCTCTGTTTATTCTACAAAGAAATGGTAGAAGGGGCAGAGGAGAACAAGTGATTCTGCTGAAGCAGAGTTCAGAATGTGTTGTTGGCCCAGCCATTGTTTCCTGATTAAGGTCACCCACAACTGTTTCCTTTACTTATCCTTTTTTGGGAACATTCATACTTGCATATTTGTTGTTCACATTGTGACAGTTAAGCAGCAGCAAAATACAAAGAAAACCTTAATCTCTTGTACATGTGTGGGTAAAATCCCAAACCTCCTTCCTCATAGTATACAAACATATTTTCTTCTAAGCACTTGGAAATATGAAATTTGGACAAAACGCTTAGGGTCTTTTTTGAGCTTTTAAATTAACCATAAACTATGCCCTTTCAGTGTGGCATGTTTTCTCAGTATGTGGAGGTTAGGTCACATCACAAAAAAGTCAATAATCTGCCAGCAGCATTACCTACTGGCATTTTTAGTTGTTTAGCTCAAACATACATGAAGTACCAGTGGATCCCAAGATTAGTCTGCACCTCTGAGAGCCCGTGGGTTTAGGGGTTATCCAAGATTGTTGGAAACAGGAGGCAAGGACACCACTATACAGCTTATATTCAGAAATGTTTCTGATTCTCCTAATAATAAATCTTAGCTGCTGTGCAGGCTGCTAGGTTGTTCCCGCTGTACTCTCTTGGGAAATTTGAGTGCAGGCTGAAAGAGCAAGTTCCAGCCCCAGGAGAGTATTGTTGCATTATCAGAGATGCTCGGCTGGAGTAATGTCACGGTGCAACAACACTGCTGTCCCTGTGCACTGCGGCTGCTCGGCATATTTCTGCATGGACTGTGTTGCACTGCATTATGAGATAAGGGAGGATCTGCTCGTTGAGGAGAGGTAAGCTAGAGTCAAATAATACCATATAGCTGTTTAGATTAGGAACTCAGAATATTAAGTGAATATGCATCTGCTGTAATACCATCCATTGGTGATACATAACTGGTGTTATACATGAGGAAATACAAGTGTGAGTATCTCTGGTGCTATTCCAGGAATAATATTTTTGTTACTAAATTCTTTCCCAGCAGCCTGATTTAGCCTAACTGTCCTTTTAGATAAAATTGAATATTATCTTTAATACTAACATCCAGGCTTGTGAAATATGCTCTGAATGTTTAATTATTTTGCATGTAGAACATAATTAGTCATTTGTTTCCTAAACTATTTTGATTAGAAGTTCCAAGTAAATAAGTAAATGGTATCAACACCATCCTGATACAATTATTCTCTTAAAGGCACATTGTATCATCTAAATTAGTTCAACATTGGCACTGAAAAAACAATCTCATGCTATTGTGCTGAATTCATATTCCACTTTAAGGAATATGCAGATAGTCAGTACACAGCACTGAGTGCTTTGGAGAGTAAGGGAGTTACATGAATTCTGTTCCTAATGAACATGTCCACCTCCATTTGTCTGTTTGCTTTCATCTTGCCTGAATGAGTAGACCAAGATTACAAGACGAATTGGAGCACTGAAAATAAGTCAGTGTTTTCATAGAACTGTTCAAGTTTGCTTGCAAGCATGATGGGGAAATTAGTAAGTGGGAAGTGTCTGTCAGTCTGGTGACTTGTTGACAAAGTCCATCCTTCACAGTACAGTTCTCTAATTAAAACCCTACATTAAGACCTCAGAAATGCCTGGTTGCCTTCAAAGAAGGAAGGTATAGGGAAGATCAAGTGAGTTGTCAATAAAGTTTTTGAGGAATTTTTGAGGTAATGTTTCTTCCGATCTGGAAAAACAGAATTTTTTTTCAGGAAGTCCTAATTTTGAGAAAATTATTTGGGACATGGCTTTGAGATCGTGTTTGCAATTTTCCATCAGAGCAACATTGATCAAATCCATTTGATAGCCAAATTGTGAAGACAATGCACCCTAAAGGAACACTTACATGCAGGTTCCTGATTGTGCATGTTCTTTCAGCTTCTGAGAAGAAGGGTAATGGGTAGCACATGAAAATATTTGTGCTAGGAATAACCCCATTATCTCAGTGACATTTGAAAGGAGAGGAAGGTAATATCCAAATGTTCAGGAAATTAATATAAATCTTGGGTAAAGTTCTGCTTCTTTTCTGCACTCTGAAAGAGAAATGAAAGCTGAGCAAATCAAAATCTCCCCTTCTAAAATTCTGTTGACTCTCTGAATTTTTTGCTATAGTGTGAAATGTTTCTGTTGGAAAAGACTTACTTCACAGTGTTTTCAGGCTTATTTGAAAGTCATTCAAGGTAATGGAGACTGGCCCCTGATATCTCAGCCTTTGGACTTGAACCTTAGGGATAGAGAAATATTTGAAGAGAGGTTACAAAATGATGTTGTAGTACACAGGACACTTGAAGTTGGAGAGCTTTTACAGTAACATTTCCTCTGGTCTGAGAAGAGAGCTTGCCTTTGATATTGTACTGATGCTTATGAAACTGAAGTGAGATTCTATTATTCTATGAAATACCTAAAAATGAATGTTGGCTGCCTTCTTTTTTTAAACCGTCTCTTTCAAAGGCTGTTGCATCACTATGGTAGGAAAATAAGACTTGTCTCAGTGAATTAGCACAATATCTTTCTTATTCCAGCTGTTTCCCAGAAAGTCTAATGATGTAGCTGATGATTAACTTTTCATACTGAGAGGTAATGATTTCAGAGCATTACGGGCTCTCTAATGCGAACTCATTTGCTGACATAGGTTGAAAAGGCAGGAGGTAGACTGATCTACACCACAAAAGTGACTAGCCAATGTATTATTATTTCATTCCACTTTTTAGTATTGAAACTCTTGAGGAAAAGGCTATATTCACTTTTTCTTTCACAGTGTTATCTTTGATGTTTTTTTACAGGAGATATGGCAAAAATATAAGATGTGACACTGAACTGTCAAATCTCATGGGAACAAAACATTCAGGTATTTGTCAGTTTCCCCCTATTGATACATCCTTAGCCTGTCTGATACAATCTTCTTCACTACTGGCAAATCGAGATAGTACAGAAGAGTCAAAAGGGGCTGTAAATGGAAGCAGCATTTCCTCTGTTTTTAGTTTTCCATGGATGTGCAGTACACATTGAAGCAGTTCAGAATAATTAAAGCAAGCTTAGTCACCACATGGTGTAAGTTGCTATATCAGCTGATGTAAATCAGTTAAACTTTGTGGCATTTATTTCTTTCAGGACTTAACCAAGAATGTATGAAAAAAATAGGATACATAGATGTATGTTTGCATGAAAATTTTGTTGTTATCCAAGATAACATAAAGAGCTTTGATCTGTATTTTGTACAAAAAATAAGAAACAAAAGCCAAGCACTATGGGATGTAAATCAGATTTGAAAAAATTCTTCATAAATTTTTAAAATTAAAATTAAATATTTCCTTAGAATTATTTTCCAAATCAAACAGAATTAATCATTCTTGGGGTTTTTATTCCTTTTGAAACTAACAATTTTTAATGCCAAATGAAGCAAATAATTTATTTATAATATATATAATATAAGAAAATGTTTGTATAACATAAATTAAAAACATGTACATGATCTGCCACAAAAAAGGATTTTCATATCTGTGGTATCTATGATTAAGCACTGAGAGTCTAAAGTGTCATTCTTTTCTAATAGGATCTCATTCCCAGATGCACAGAAGTAGCCTGCAATTCAATGACAGTTAAAACTCAAAGCCAGCAACCCTACTGAAGGAAATATTAGTGTGAGTCATCTATTTCTTGTCTATGATCAGGCAATGCTGATTTTTTGTTGCTACTGTGAGAGAATACCAGAAACAAAATTTCCTTCCTGCTCAGACCATTCACAATTAAGAACTCAGAGTCAGATATTTCTATCAAGGCTGTGATAGGAGATGAACCCATATGACAGCTTTGAATCACTTAAATCACGCAGGCTTGTGTAATAAAGAAGTTGCAGAGAGGTTTTAGCCTGAGGTCCTACAATTTTGAATGAAGAAGAACAGGCATGGAAGATAAAGCATATTAGAAAGAGCATGTCTTTTGATAATTCTTTGAATTTTTAACACAAATCTTGTTTCTGTTAAGAGCTCAGTTATTGTATAAAAAAACCCCAGAGATTCTAAGGTTTTGTGGCAGTGAGTTTAATTCCTTCTCTCATTTATGGAGGAAAGCTCAAAAAAATCAAGAATGTGCTATCAGATTCACAAACCCACAGATATTTAGTGGGTTTTATTGCTTTTAAATGTCAGAAAATTTACGTATTGTCTTTCAAGTCCGTGTCACGGTCTTATTGTATTCACAATTGTGAAAGCTCAAGAGTAATGGTTCTGGGCTCATCAAGTTGTGATTGTGTGATTGGGCTGATTGAGCTGAAGCTCTGACTGGATACTGCCAACCCTAAGCTTTCTGGTTGTTGGTTTTAACTTCTCATGCCCCACACACTGCTGACCTCATGTCAATCATGCATGCTCTCCTGTTGTTTTTCTTTTCCTGTATTCATAAGTCCCTTACCTTTGTTTCCTTTCCTTTCTTTTCCTGTTTGCCCTCTACTTAGCAAATAAGTATCCAATAATATTTTAAAAAGGCCAAGTCCCTCTGGTAAACTCTTTTTCTACGTATAGGATGTATTGCAAGATGGTAATGCGAGTCTCGGTTTTGTTCATGCTGTTGAAACACTATTCTTTGTCTTTTCTATACAAACTCTAAGGCTTGAATTTATCTCACCAAATGCAGATGTCTCTAGTGTAAATATTTAGCTCGGAGCTAGTCATCAGTTTCCCTTTACAAGGAGTGCAGAAACAGGCAATTGTAGACTGTTATTCAAATAATTCTAACATAGACACCTAAAATAGACCAGAAATCATATTTTAAAGGTGCTTGTTACTTTCAAATAATCATAAAGGAAGACAAAGATGCTTCTTGTCTGGAAATGAACCTCAAAAAATTTGATAGAAGTCGCCTACCTTTCTTGGGCACTCTGATGTGTACCCAACAGCATTCCAGGAGGAGTGAAGCGTTCTGCAGCAGTCCAGGTATTTTTGCTTAAATGATAATAGTCACCTGTGAGTTCTGTGTGCATCATTACTTCTCTTTCAGAGTACTGACACTTTGGCCACCTTGCTCACTCTTTCCACGTTTTTCTATATCCAGTTGTTACCACAGCCCTTATTTTGAAATTAGTTTCTTTCCTTCCCTACTTGGCTCCAGCTTTTCTAAATGCTTGTCTTGACTTACAGCCTTGATACTTCTGCTATCCTTTTCTCTGGTCTCAAACTGCTCATTATGAAGTGACAAACTCAAATTCCCTTGGAGTAGAAAAGGTTTTAAGAAATAACACTGCAATATCCTAAGCTTTCTCTCTATCACTCTGTTCAAATAATCATCTGAGAGTAGTTGTACTGTCTGCTCTAAAGGCAGTGTTGTGTCCTTGGGGAGGAATGCTCTCTTGTCTATATATGTGGCAAGATAACTTTTGGGAATCTCAAGGGACAAAGCAGAGGGTTTAACTGTGGAGAATTTACTTAAAATGGGTTTAGGACACATCTGAGGACTGGGGCATACTCCATATGGTTCCTTTCACTAAGAAACAGTTCTCGTGGCATGGTACAAGGGGCAAAGAATGCAAATTGCAGGCACAGAGGAAGAGTATTTGATAACTATTAGCATAGTCTACATGAGGATCATGCATCATCTACTTGACATATCTATTCTGTATGAAGACAATGCAGACTTCCTATGGGTGAATACAACTTTGAGATAGGCGTATGTCTTAGCGGAATTTGGGGCTGTACTTTTAATATTTCAACATGTAATTATTAAAAGGTAATCTGGCTACTGCTTGTATTGAAAAAGTACATTTCAGTGTGTAGACCAACAGCTATGAAAGATAATAGGCTTTGCATGTCAAACAGCTTCCCTGGATCAAAATATATGAGCAAACTTACGTGTTAAAAGACATTAGCTCCTAGTTTTACAGCTTTTAAAATCTTATTCTCCACAAGAATCACAATAGTTTGTAATTGTATTTTGTATGTGTGATTTATTTTACTTTTCTACTGACATACTTTGCCTTGGGATAGCCTTGGAAATGAACTGAGTCATATTGGTGAGTTTTTCCTGATGAAAAACTTAAAAATAAATAATCTCTCTAACAGTTTTATGGCTTGCCATCTGTACTAAATACATCTCTGAAAAAACACTTCAGGCCAAATATAAAGGAGACTTGGGAGGTAGAATTCTTAGCAATCTAAGAGTCTGAGAGCCAGCCTGAGAGCTGGGTGGAATTCATGGCACTGTTAGGCATATAAATTCCTTTCACTGTGAGTGTGGAGGAGCTTCCTGGGCAGCAGGATTCCTCAGGCAGCTGGAAGAGAATGCATGAGAGAGAGGTCTTTCTGAAACTGAGGTTACAGTTCAGGCCTGCTGAGTATATCTGTCAAATAGGATGCAGAGTCTGCAAATTACTCATTGAAGTCATGCATTTAGGTGTATAAAGATAGACCAGCTTTTGTTTAAAAATAGGACAGATTGTGGAAATTATACATATTTGAAATGGGGACCAACTTTTTTTCTAGGTGTCACTCAGACCAAAGTGTTCGTTCACGTGATGTGCCACGTAACATGTTTGTGCATAATAACTGATAGTACAGGAAAATAATTGTATTGGGTCTGGCTGAGCTGGAGCTCATTTCCCCACAGCAGCCCTCACAGTGCTGTGCTTTGCACTGGTAGCCAGAAGGGTGTTGGTAACATACCGGTGTTTTGGCCACTGCTGAGCACAGCAGCAGTGCTGTAACATTCCTTCCTCGACTGAGAGCAAGATCCTGGGAGGGGACCCAAGTAGGCCAGCTGACCCAAACTGACCAAAGGGATATTCCAGACCATGTGACACCAGCTCAGATATAAAAGCTGAGGCAAGGAGCAGGAAGGGGGGCATTCATTGTGTCCAATGGCTGCCTGCTGAGGCACCATCACGCGCGCTGGAGCCCTGCTGCTCGGGAGTGGCTGACCATGGCTGCTCAGGGGAAGTAGAGAATAAACCCTGCTATCTTTCGCTTCGCTTTTATGTGCACAAACTCCTTCTTTGCTTTTTGCTTTAAATAAACTGCCTTATCCCAACCCACGAGTTGTTTTTCCACCTTACTCTCTCCCCTGTCTGGCTGGGAAGGGGAGTGATAGAGCAGCGGGGTGGGCACCTGGTGTCCAGCCAAGGTCAGCCCACCACAACAATGTAACAAAATCAAATGTTTGAAATCAGGAAATGCAAAGTTCATGTCAAAAGAGAAAATTGATTTCATGATATGACAAAAATGTAGTGTGATAAAGAAATTGATAGTTTTTAAAACAAAAATGAGAATGGCTGAAAGCTTCCATAGTGGGGGAGATTGTCCGTGGCAGGAGATTTTAAAATTAAGATTGTTAATTTTCCTGTGAGATGTAATCTGTCAACCCTGATTACTGCATCTGTGGTATCTGAACACGAATCACTGTATAATAGAGAAGTGATGGTACATGGGCAATCGTAGAGAAGAAGATACTTGTGAGAGACCTAGGAGCGAAAATCTAGGAAAAAGTCTGAGAGTAAGAAAGAAAGAATGAAAGAAGAATTGGAGCAGGGACATCTATATGTAGTAATAACAGGAAAGGGAAGTGTGAACATGGAAGGCAGAACAAAACTGGGAAAGAGCACAGTGAAAGTAAATGCTACTGCCTACTAGCAAGGTGGACCGTAAAAGGTTTTCTGTTTCGATTTGTTTTCTAAGGGGGCTCTAGGGCTCAGTGCCTGCAATGAGAGGACGGTGGCCCCCATGACCCAAGAAGGCTTCTCCATTTTAAGTTTCCACACTGTGTTTAAAGCTAAGTGACTATAAAGCATGTAGAACATAGCAATATAATTGATGCATAAATTACTCTTCCTTACCAGCAGTGGGGAAAAAAAAAACGAACATAAATTATATGATAACACCTGGAGGCTCTGAACGTGATAAAAGCTACATTGTGCTTGATATTACACAGACAACGAGAAGTAGCCCTTGTCCAAAGGACATCACTGTCCTGTATGTACATTCAATGTGAATTCATTTAGGACTACAAATTATACTGATCCATAGAGGGGCTGTTGGCTGTAAAGCCTAATGATGTGATTCCCATCAGAGTGACTGTCTGCGTTGTGTGCAGTATTGATGCTCAGGCCTACAAATGCAAAATTTTAAATCAAAGTTTCATCTTCAGTGAATGCAAGGTAAATACAGTGAAATGGTAAAGCAATAAAACCAGGAAAGATTAAACTCTATATCTTGCAAGCTGATTTATATACAATGTGTTAAATAACTGACATAAGAACAACTAGCATGCATTTTTCATGTGCTAAAGCTACCTGTTTAATAGCCTCTTAGAATATCCAGGACTTCTAGCCAAGCAGAAATGAAATGCTGTATTTATTTGGTTATTGATACTTGGGAGAGGAGTGAGGAATTATAAATAATTTCCTGAATATTTTTCTCAGTAATGTTTGAGAAACATCTTTCTGAGGCACTGAATCTCACTGTGTCTAACAGGGTTTCTTCTGTCTGAGTTGACTTTCCCAATCTCTCTGTTTGTTGAACATTAAGCTTGGAACTCAAAAGAAAAATGGAGAGATTATAGGGTTTTTTTAAAATAAAATTTCTAATAATTTTGGATGGTAAAAGAACTTTGAATATCTACTATTTTTAGGCCAATACACTGTGGCCTGAATACTTTCTTTTAAAGACTGTACTTTTTGTTGGCACACAATATTAATCAGTATAAGAATTTTTGAAATTTAAGGAAAAAGAAATTCCAGCTGTCTCATAATTTTAAGAGCGCTTTCTGTTCCTTGTAATGGTCATAAGGCTTTGTAAATCTTTCTTAAAACAGTTTGTGATGTAAACATTATAAACTATTCTGCATATTAGAACTTTCAGAAATATCTGTTCCCTTACTGTCTTATTTCAGCTTCTTCATTTTCCCATAAGACCTGCCAGCCTGTCTAATAATTATTTCCTTCTACCCTCACTTAAAATGTCTTTGCTGGGGTACTTCACCATCAATGTAAAAAATGCCACAACTTAAATGATAGATGTGAATTTATATAGTCTTAAATACTCATAAGTCTAAGGAATTTAGGATCTTCTGAGAAGCTTCTAAAAAAACCCCAGTAACAGAATATTGACAAAATATTTTCAGAAGCAGAAAATAGCTCACTGTTTCTTGTTTTGTAATCAAAGGAAATTCTGCTGTGTACTATAGATTACTTTTAGTCTAGTTCTTTCCCAAGCTTACCTTTGTATTTGTCTTTCCAGAACTGTTATAAAGAGATTAAGTAGTGTCCTCTTGAATGACTGGGTCTAAAGGAATTCTTCCTGAGACATTAAAAAATAACTGAAGAAGTCTCATGAAAATCAGAAGTTATATTGGATTTGTATAAGACAGATAAGGTACTGGAAAACTAGGAAATGGCAAATATATCATCAAAAGGAAAGTAGGAAATCAATAAATCAAATACTATAACTTCAACTGTCATACATAAACAAAGTTTTTGTAAGCACCTAGAGAGAACAGAAGAAAATTAAGAGCAGTGTAAGGCAAATTAAACCTTAATTTGTGTATTAAGACAATAACCTTTCCTTTCACAACAGTAGAGCACTTATTACACTAAAACAGCAAGGAACAGGTTTCATAAATCATCTTCTATAAGACTTGTGATACTTGTATATAAGAATGCTATATGATTTAAAAAAACTATCTAATTAAAGTATTTTTACATCTATTCCTAGTTTTGGTTAAACCTCAGTTCGTTTATACTTATTTCTCTACTTATTTCTGTATTTTCTCACATCATTGGGATAGGTACGTGAGTGTATACATATCTGCTTAAGATTCTTCGTGGCAGAAGAGCACAAATTTACAAATGCATTATTATGAAAGACACACTCCACTCTCCAAACATACACTCAATAAATTTGCATACCACAAGACTGTTTTGTCTTTAACAGAACTGACAGAACAAAGGTCATGTCTTGCCTCAGAGACAAACCATTCCTATCTCCACTTCCTGTAATTTGTCTGTTTCTCCTGGGCCTAGTTCTCTTCTAATTGTGTTACCAGCATTGTCAGTCAAGAGCTGTCCATTGGTTCACTTTCCAGAGGTGGAAGAGATTAGGAATAGAGGGCTTAAACTGAAGCAAGAACATTTTAAATCAGACACGAGGAATAGTCTTTTAATAGCAGACTTAGGTAAGTGCTGCAATATATTGCTTGGAAGAAACTATGAAGTCTTCATCTTTGGAGGTCTCTAGGAAATAAATAGATGCAAAAGTCTTCCAGCCATGAGACAGACGTAGATTGTTTCACTTTGGGACAGGTCATTCAAACATATTTTAGGGTTTAAATGTTATTTCTGATGTTTTGATTTCTGAGTGATGTGCTTCTTTTTCGGTTGTTTTTTCCTGGTTACAGTATTTGTATGCAGCTGAACATATATTGCATACATCAGTCAGAGCTGACTGTGACAACTTCTAAATATATTATGTAAACTAGAATCTGTATTTGCAGGAAAACTTCCTCACACCAAGCCAGTGTAGCTGTCTGCCTAAATTAGCAAAATTCTGCTAATCGTTATAGCAGTGCAACTCCATCCAAAGACAGTAGGGACACATGGCCATAACTGATGTCTGATTTTTTTGCTCTATTTGCCTTTGAAATCTAGTTTCTACCGGTGGCTTGCAAGGAAGGAAAAAAAATTAGTACTAATATGATGCCATATCTGATGTGATAAAGTTGATTTATGGAAAACTAAATGCTGTGTGTGGTGTGCTTCTGGAAACAGAGTTTCCATGTACTAAGTTTTAAACCTTTGAAACTGGAATATATTGTTCTAAAGAGTCAGGTAAATTAAAAGCTATTTACATCAAAATTTCAGAGAAACAAATTATGTGTATTTGCAGCCTGGGTAGAATGTCCCAAACTTTGCACAGAAAAATATAGTTTTCAACATCAGTCTACCGGAACTGAGGTTCTTAAGCCTTTCCAAGACAAATCTGTTTGTAACATAATTGTTTATTATGTCTATCACAAATATTGACATATTTTGATTAGGCATCCTCTCCCAAGAAAAATTTAACTCCTGCAAAATAGTGCTGAATTTGGGTAATACCAAATCCTAAGTTTATGCGGGGTTACTTCAGAATCCAGAGCAGGCACAGCAAAGATGAAAACCATTGGTGAAAGAGCAGTGTGGCTGTAAAAGGTCAAATTAAAATGCATATTCAAATCCACAATCTTGTAACAGTCAGCACAGTAAAGTAGCTTAGGACATTGCTATCTAAAGTCACTTTGAATTTCTCAGAGGCATTGATCATATATTTGATACCACAGGCATGAAAGCTGCTGCTCTGGTCAATTTATAACCTGGGATATGAAAAAAAATTAAGTCTGTATGCTGATGAATTTGTTTAGCTGTTTATTAAAATATTAATCTCTGATCAACTGCTTATCAGCTGAAAGTTCAGGTAGCATACAATCTACTTTATGTAATGCTGATTAGATAGATATTTCTAATAGCTATACAATATTGAAATGCTGACATAAATGGCTTTCAATTTACCTGACTTTCCTTGTCAGCCTGTGAAGGTGAATGCTCTTTTACCCAAACTAGTTCTGATCAAAACCAGACTGAGGTCAGCTGTGGGCCAGGAGATTGAGTGGGTTATCACTAATGTCGATTGAGAGTGATTTGGTTCAGCTGCTGCTGCATTTCAAAGGAGCAGTTGGTGATTCTGTAACATCAAAGAGCAGGAAGAAGTTTTAAATGAAGCTATAGCTCTTATAACCTTGCTAATGTGAGCATACTCCATGTTTTATAAATAGAAGCTGTCTATGTGTTAAAATATCGTATATTAATGGTGTTTTTGTTAAAAGTTCATTTTAGTATGACATGACTTGATGTTACTGGTGTTTGCCCAGAGAACCATTAAATATGAGCAAAATGTTAATATTTGACCCTGATGTTGCTGGTGACATGCTTATCATTTAAATAATTTAAATAACCCTCAGTTACCATTTCACTGTGCAATAGACGGATCAATCAAGCCCTCTGAAGTGATGGCTTTTCCATATAACATATAGGAACCATATACTGAAAATACTGAGCTTAGTATAACATGAAATACTCAGAAATATATTTTCACTTCATTATATTAATAGATAGAGTAATTAGTGATTTACAGGCTTGAAATATCTGTATTAAGAGGAAGTTTTGATATCTCCTATTTTATAATGCAGGAAGGAATATATTGAGAACAATGTTACATGGAATTGAACATCACTTGTAATAACACTACTAAAGAACGCATGGTTTATTATTGATATTAGAGACATTTTAATTGATCAGAATAGAATTTTTCAAGTACCTACAGAGAAAATTGAATCTTATGTTAGGAATTTCAATTATGATGCAGGTATTTTCCATTTTGCTTGAATTTTTTTTCACAAATATTATGTTGAAGTCAAGATAGATATAGGTCTTATTAATAAACACTCTATTCCTTTGAACTTATGGCCAATGCTCTTGATCTCAGACTTTTACTTCCATTTTTTCTCCCAATCACCAGCCATTCTGCTACCACCTGTTCATGCTGTGCTTTGCATTAATATCTGAAATAAATTAGACTTAGATTTTGATCTATACTTGCCTGTCTTATTTGTTAAAACACTATTCATAAGTCATCAGTCTTTGCTGCACCGCATGTGAAAAACCATGTTTAAGTTGTAGTCCTCTCCTTTTATTTTGATGATAGCATTTTTCATTCTTCCTTCTACTGCTCCTCCCAATACAGTCTTCCTGAAACTAACTGCACCCTCTAAATGAAATAAAGCTCATTTCAGCTGGTTAAGCCTTTCCTCATCTGAGCCAAGCTGTAATGACTGACTGCTCTCCAAATGAAGCACATGAAAGTAAAAGTAGCTACTCTGCAAATAAAGAACACTCTGGTGCTCAACTCACAACTGTTTTTTTTCGGCAGTACAGTTGAGACTGCCAGATTCTATCAGTTCTCACCCCATCTATTAAAATGGGAGAATAAAGAAGTCTTGCCTCTGTTGTTTTCTACTAGGTGAAGCAGAGTCCTTCCCACAGCACTATGAGGCTCACCTCCATAAGCCTGAGTGGATTTAGGAAGAAAGACATTCATCATGTATCCTTGTTTGGCTTCTTGCTTGATACTAAGAGGAGGACTTGTGATCTCAATCCCTTGTTCTGAACAACATAATTTGTCTCCAAAATCAGAACTATCTTGCTGTTTTGCTTTTTTTTTTTTTCCAATAAATGAACTCTCCAATTACAGATATCTGAAATCTTAGACTGCCTGCAGTTTCTCTGTATTATGCTGAGAAGAAGATGCCCCAGACTGATATAAACCACATAGCCCTCATCTCACTATCCTTGGTTACCAACTCTGTGTATTGTGAAAAAAAAAAAAAAGAGAAACAACTCCATCTTCCAAACTCGTGAGTTAATAATGTAATAATAAACACCTCTGTCTCAATTCCCTTATAACAGTTTCTTATGCTTTTTGATATGGCTTCTTATTCTCTAAGCTATTTCTTAAGATTATTTCTCACTGTGAGAGTTCTTATATTAAATCACCTTATGTAGTTTCTTATGTTGTCTCTTTATCTTTTAAAAACAAGAGAATTGGGTTCCTCTTTCATCTCCTTTGAAGCTATTGAACTTTTATAAATATAATTTAAAGGTTCACCAGTTTCCTAGCAAACATCTGATAATGTTTATTGATGCATATTATGTGGTCCTACAGCTTTGTCTACTTTAAGTACATCTAATACTTCTACAGCCAATTCTCTTCTATGTATACTTCTGCTCTAATGACCTGAAAAGTATTGATTCCCGATTGGTTCATGACCACCCTCTTCTTCTGTAAAGACATGGACAAAGCAGTTATCTAACAGTACTGTGCAACTCAGCACCAATATAAACTCTACATTGCTTCGTAGTCGCACAAAACTTTTGTTGCTGTCCTTTACCCAGATGCTTCTGTCGCTCAAACCCCATTTTTATATCCGTTTATCTTGCACTATTTGGTTGTCCTGAAAGTTGCCAGTCCTGTTCTGAAGGCTGCAGGAAATGCAAGGCAAACTGGCAAAGACCGCTCTCTGTGTTTGAACTACAGATCATGAGCATCTGTCTTGTCCTGACCTTTCACTTTTCTTTAACATTTCCCTCCATCTTGGGAAAATCTTTGCTTATTATTTCTTCCAGCTCTTCATAGAATATATAGGCACTTACTATTACTTGTATTATGAAATAGATAACATGCAGAAGCATTGACTAATACCAGAGTGGTAAATATTTGAGAAACTAGTTGAAAGCTGAAATTTTTCATTATGGAAGTTGATTGAGAAAAAAAAACAACAGAGAAAGATACTTGTTGTTGTCAGCAACGTATTCATTCAGCTGGAAAGAGTGAAGTGATGTATCAGAAGCAGACAATGGTTTTCATTGATAAGTGCCTTCCATAAGCTATGCTAACATAGTGAGGTGAGGTATTGTTACCGGACAGTGCACTTCCACTGAGAGAAATTTTTCTTTCATTCTTCTGTTTGAAAGCTACAAGGAGAATATGGATTTTCATTATCTGGCATTAGTTGGGTTATCTCTGCTCCTTTATTTAATTTAATAATATGGTCATCTCTTCCATCTCTCATTTAACGGTTTAAATATGGACAAAACCTTCAGTTGACATAAATCAAAGAACCTTATAAAATAAGACTTCAGAGTCTTCCCTGCTGCTTTTATCCATGAGACAAACTTCAGAGGTTTCAGCTTTACTGAAATGCTATAAATGGCTCAACATAATTGTTCAGTTTTGTGCTATTTGCTGTATGAATTTAAGGGGCTAAATTTGTTCCAGAGATGTTTCCTGAAAGTGTGGGATAGAGATAAGTATATATGACTGCATGCTGATGAAATCCTAAGGGCAGGAACAATGGCTAATTATTAAATCCAGAAGATCCTATTGAACTGGAAATCCCTTGGCATGCTAAAGCCTAGGGAAACAAGTTTTCTCCGACTTTTGTGTTTGTGTTGGAATCTAGAGAAAAACATTTCCTAGAGACAGCACAAACCTAAGTGTTTCTATCACTCTTTGAAAATTACAGGACAGAAACTGAGGAAGAATTCTCATGTACCAGGGACTTAAGCCAGAGAGAAAGATATCATCTCTTATCAGGAAGGAGAGACATTTCAGCAGTTTCAGGAAAGATAATAATACTGGCTGTTGAGAAGAGGCAGAAAAATGCAAAACTATCAGAACAGAAACTGTATGCTGCACTCTATTCAGAGGATTCTGAATGTTGTTTTATAGTGTGCTCACAAAGAAGAGAAAGTTGGAACAAGGAAATGTGTATGTGGTTTCATGCTGAGGCAATTGGGCTCGAGTTTAGGAACATATATGAAGATTTTACATGTCGCTGAGCCATAAACTGAAATCTGTTGTACAGTCGGAATATTCTCAAATAATGCTCTTGAGATATTTGTGACTTCAGGTGATGGTATAAGGCTCAATCAGACCTAAGGCAGCCATGCTGTTTCCAGAAGCTATGACTTAGAAATCTTCCAACATGTCTAAAGTATTTAAATCTATTCAGGTATCTGCATTTTTAAAAGCACAGTGCCTTATGCTGTTGGCATAGTAGAGAAAACAAAAATGGAAAAGGTGACGTACTTTTAAAGTATCTAGAGAACCAAAGTCATTACTGACTGTTCTAACAATGTGTTTTCCTGCAAAATCTGTACAACTTACAGTATGGAAATTAACAGTTGTACTTCTGTTGTCAGATAAATACACACATTAGTTTGTTTTGAAATTAAATTCTCACACCAATGAAGAATAATTTTCACCTGCTCAGAAATTGATAGCGGCACCAGTGTTGTCTTCAGAAATTAATTAGCTGATAAAGGATGTTATTACTTAGCAATCTTAATTTTTTAAAATTGTGATTTTAGTCCTGTATATTGATACCCTCACATCACAGGAGAGAGACACTAAACTAAATGCCTGTGAATTTATTCTTAAGGCAATTCAGCTTATGCTAACTGACATGAACAACATTGCCTACTTTGCAGCCTGCTGCTTCTCGACTCTGGTATCTTTAGGTGTTCTCTGTTATGTGCTAGGGTTTTTGATAAGTCTTCCTGATCACTTTCTCTGCTGCATTTCATAGTACTCTTGATACTACATTGCATTTATTTCTCCTTTAAAAAGTCTGATTCATTGTAAGTCTTGTTTTAATTTTTATCTGGACCTTTGAATTTATAGACTTTGTAAGTTAAGTGATACCTTGTATCGCATTCAACATCATTAAGAATCAGACCTTGTTACTGTCTGGAGACCAAGAAGTTAAACCCGTAGTTCATTTTTCTCAATGGTGGTTTGGCTGCAGTGAAAACATGTGTAAAGTCCTCCTAATGACCATTCTGAGTGCATTCTTTTGAAAAATGAGGCCTCTGATTCTGTAAGCTTGGCCACCATAACAACAATAATAAAATCTACCTCAGTTATATGAGACAAATATTAAAGCAACCTGGAAGTAAAAAATGTTAAAATATTCTCTTCAAATCAAAAGATAGCTATTAAAAGTTGCATAAACATTAGTCTAGCTTCCATCGTACAGAAAGAAAGAGATAAAGCTTTGCACCTTGGTACGTTCAAGCTATAATAATGTTTAATTCAAATCATGCTACCTGGGGGGAAAGATGTATTGAACTGCCTATGCATTTCTTATTCATGACATAATGCTGTTCTCTTTCTTCACAGCCACAACAAAGTTAGCATGATTGTGAAATTATATGCAATGTGTCTGCTGTGACTCGTACAGAGTAAACATCTGTGGACGTTTTTGCTTTTGAGTTGGTAAGAAGACCCACAGAGGGGCAAACTAAGTTCCCCTGGTCAGCATGAAGGCTTTTACCGATTTATTAATTTTCTTATTAATTAATGGTTGCAATGTTTGAATGGTTAATATGCTTTTGTAAAATTTCTTTTTAATGTTAAATTTTCATAATTCTCATGATCTTTTACAAATAAAGTCTTTGGGGTGCAGCTGATTGCTATGTCAATGTGGACTCTTTAAGATGCTTCTGAGGAAAAATGGGTTTGACAGACTCTTGCTCCTGTGAGGCTACAGGTTAAATATCAGAAAAATTTTTAATTAGTATTAAAGGAAGTCAATGTGTATCATCTTTTAAAATACTTAATTGATAGGTCCTCTAACAACACATTTAATCTAACAAATAGCTATTACTTTTAGTGGTATACCACATGAGTTGAAGGAGAAGAAACTTGCCCATGATAACCAGTTACCTGCCTTATGCCCCTCTGGTCCAGGACAGCCCTTTCCTACCACTCCACGGTTTTTGAGAAGGCAGCTGCAGCTTTCATTCACATCGTAACAAAATCCAGAGACCTTATCTTCTTCATATCTGTGGCATACAGCATTTGATTTCCTTATCAAAGGGTCAAATTTATACATGGGTCTATCTCTAAAAGTCCTGAGTAACCATCTAAAAGATTTTGACTGTGACTAAAAATGGCAATAAAGAAAATGTTCTTTTTTTTTAAAAAAGAAATCTTTATTTTAGATTACAGCTTTTTCATCTTCCTGTAACATATGTAAAGGGCTTGTTCATCCTATACATGCTATGCTTTCAATTTTAGAGACCTAAATAGTTAAACATTAAGGAAACTCATTATTTGTACAATACTTATAGCAAATATTCCCTGAAGAAAATAATTTAAATGGGCATTTTAAGTTAGAGATTCTCTTGCTATCGGTCATGATTCAACTTGCAGAAAAAAATGTTACGTAAGGTTACTAATTCTGCAGAAATGCTGATGAGATAATGAGGAACACTAAAATAAAATTTGAAAAATGCTACTATTTAGAATGAAAATCATATGTAATAAGAAATCAATAAAGGTCACTTTGGGTTCCTGGATGTCATTAACAGAGAAAGTGCCAAATCCAACCAGTAAGTTACTGGCAGCAAATAGGTTCATTAGCTCTAATAATAATTTATATAATGTATCGAAAAGATAGCACTTAAGCAGGGAGATCTGGGAAAATGCATAATTATATATGCTGCAAATGGCCCAATTCAATCTGAGAAAAAACTGTGGGAATGGGGAAGCTTGTAAGAAAAGGACAGATTTCTGCAGTTCATCAGTTATCTTACCAGTTTGTTAATGCTTTCACAAGACTTGTTTTTCATTTATTTCAACATGAAGACAGCAGAATTGAATTAGTGATACGCAGGGATGAAAACAACCTCTTGTGTTAACCCCAGTGTGATAGAGATGAAGCTCTTGTATAGAAGGCTGTGTAGGAGTACAAGATTATCCCAAGAGATTCATGATACAGAATTGTTGATATCACCTAGGTCTTTAATATGAGAAATCAATAAGTGTGTTCTATGTGGTTGGTGAATAAACCATATATTAAAGTGGAAGTTTTCACTTGCTGCAGATGTGCATTTCCATCTTGGTATGCAAGACACTAAACAGCAATGAAAAAGAGAAAGGTATATATGAAATAAATCAATGAGCTAGTCTCAAATTCCACTCAGTATGTTCCTTCGCACTATGACTATGATTTTCCTTTCATTTTTTTCCTTGCAGAGATTGCATGTAGAATTCCGTGCATTTGCTGTTTTTCCTTCACAAAAGTTGATATTAAGGAAATATTTTGTATTCTTCAGAGATCCTTCAAGATAGTACTCCTGTAAAAAAACCAGAATGCCTGTTTTTACATTTGCTTGATTTTGTGGTGACAGTTTTTTATTTGAAAAAAAAAAAACCAGACTGCTACATTTCTAGGTTTCTTGTGATGGTTGGATTGTTAATATAATCAATCTCTTCTGAAATGAATGGTAGACTAATGACTAGAGATGTGTTCAGTAACCCACGAATAATTCCTGTACCCAGTCATTACTTAAAAAGAAGAGGGCAGCTACTTCTGTGGGCGACCCAGCAGTAATTATAAGACGACAAATTAATGTAAGTAACAGTGCAAAAATAAATGTTGTCCTCGAACAGATCTAAGTTCTGTACCAGACATTTTGGAAAGAGGGAATATGCTTTTATGTCTGTACCCAGGTCATTTGTACATAAAGCAAGGAAAATGGCTATGAAGTAGTCTCTTTGGGCCATGGAACGCATTCTTTTCCATCACTGGTTGAAAATTATCGTACACTGTTAAAGAGGTAGTTTGAATGTTAGCTGGTTTGCAGACTGGTGAGCCCAATGCCCCAGGCTGTTAGTGTGCCAAGGCAGTGCTAATCCAGAAGGGACATGACTGGGGAAGCACAGTGCTGAAGTGTAGGATGTGATGGAGGGCACCCAGTGCTGTGGGAAAGTGACTGTCTTGCCTTTGAGTCCCACCAGCTTTGTCTTCCGCAGCCTCAGAGACCAGGCCAGCTGCCAATACTTTGCTGCCATGTGTGATCTTCCTAAGTCCCTGTGGAGAAGAGGAGTTGTGAGGGTCTTTTGGGCTTCTCATTATTAGTACACATGGCAGGTGCTTTGCCAGCCAACAGGAAATCTTCTTAAGCACATATATTTGGGCTACTATCCATATTCAGATGAATCCTGGGCAGGAGTAAGGCACTCTTCTCTAGTGCAAGCCACCTTTTTGTCCAAGTGTTCCAAGGAGTTTAATCCAATAACTGTTAGCTGAATTTAGCTGTCCAACAAGTTCTGACAGGCCTGAATGAATTAAAAATATGTGGTAGCTATCATTGCCAAGTGATGACAGCATCGGAATCACCCTGGAAAAGGAAAACTTTACCTCTAAGTCTGAAGAGATTTGAACCCTGTAATCCTGTTTCCTGTTAGAATGCCCTAATCACCACTTCTGGGAAGAATGCTTGAATTCTTCTAGTAGCTGAAGCAGGGAGAGCTAGACTTGCCCCCTGACTGGATAGAGTATTAATTTTCTGAAATACTTGAGGGGCTAGAACTCTTGTTTTCTCTTTATTATGTTATGCAGATATCACCTACTTATGTCTTCCCTTGTATCCCCTTGTATTCCTGGTTGCAATTTGACATCATTTCAACAGAGGACATGAGGAACATTCTTATCAAGGATAGAACCTGAAGTTCAAAGGAGCTTTCCTTGAGTGTGTGATTATGGGATGGGGAGGATGAGTTCTAAATTGTCTGACTTTTATTTGTCACCTTAGGTAAATGCTTTTACCATTAAACTCTCCAATAGCGTGCACATGTAATTTTTCACCTGCGTAAAGTGTGAGCATGGCTCAATGAAGTACTGATGCTCAGAAAGTGCAAGATTTCAGGAAAGCTGGGTTAGGAGAGCTCAAGAGACAAGAGACAAATAGGTACTTCAGAATATTGCTAAGACTTTGTTTTTCTGTTTTCTGATTACAATTATATTTCATTGCTTAGAATGGTAGATTTTTTTTTTTTTTTTGCACTGAGGCTAAGGGTGCCAGTTTAGATGGTTCAGATCTGCAAAATATCCAGTAAGTCTGTAAAAACAGGTGGAGTGTTTGGTCCTCCCCATGCTACAGTTTTAGGGTTATTTCTGATGAAAAGTTCATGGTGTGCTTCGACATCTCTTACAAAACTCTGTTATGTATCAGCTACTAAGAACTGTCCAGGCTTCTGCCAGTGATTCTAAATTCCGTGGTCTCAGTGCTTAATGTGCAGCCACTGTCCTGCAGACTGCCTAAAGCAGAATTTCTGTGGCAGTAAGGAGGAACCACTAGAACTGGTGAGTAAGCCAGAGCTGGAGGACTGGTGAGAGAACAAGTGGGAGAGATAAAGCAGGAAGGAATTTATGACTTGCTTCCCAACACACTAGTTTGCTGATGAAAAGAGAATTACTTAAATTGGTTGGCATAGTCTCCTCACAAATCTTTGTCAGAAACCATCCCCTGGACCCAATTTCCTGTGGCATCAGGGAGTAGTTATACCTGGCCAGTTCACAAAGGTGCTCCAAAGGGAACAACTCACAGCTGGTTTTAATTTCACCAGTTTAATGGTGGTGTAGATGCAGCTGGCCAGGTCTTAAGCTCCATCTCATCTATGCAGAGCTGTGCAAGATGTGTTGGTGTCCTCATAATGAAAGCGCTAGTACTCAACTGCAGGGACAGGGTACCTGCCCCGCAGGGGCCACAGTTTTGCTGGTCATAAACAGCACAGGTTTCCTTTTTGCATCTTAATTGTATCAGCACTTTTTGCTACTCTGAATACGTCTGCATGGAAAACTATAATAATCTAACACACCAGAGAACTTTCATTCTGGCCATTGGTATGTTAGATGTTAAATTCAACAGAATTTTTTTTTTTTCTGTTAAGATTTTTGTTTTTTAAATCATAAATTTGGCAAAAAGCTACATTCTGAAACGAATTTACAAGATGTGCAGATCTGGCAGGACTTATTGTGTATTTAACGGTAACAAGTCCTTTTATGTTTTTACGCGTTTCTTCTCTTGGCAGGTGTCCAGCTCCCTATTGGTGGGAGTGTAGTCGTGCATGAGCAGAAGTCAAGGTAAACATGCAACTGATGTGACTACAGAAGAAGCAGATTCTCAGCTATAACTTTTCAGATTTCTGTTTTACACGTTAACTCATTTTGAATGACCTTTACTTATAATTTATCCTGAATGTTTTGCTCTGACACTCAAAAAGACAGTAAGATCAGACAGTAAATTACAGAAATAAATATTATTGCTCTGATCAGCCCAACTGATCAGGACTTGGCATTTCAGATTGGAGAGAAATTCTAACATTCTAAAAATTAATTGCATTATGAATCAAAGGGAAGTGGGAATCTTCAATCTCCTCTCAGCTTGGTGATCTTATGGCATGTTCTTTGACAGTGTTGCTTTCTGAATTAAATTGGTTAAAAGATGTTTTAAACATATAATTTTGATTCTTTTTGACTCTTACGGCCATGACTATACAGTTTATATTAAGGGTAATATAAAGATTGAATTGAACCACTTAGCCTCAAAAAGGAATCACAGTCATATTTTATTTCAAAGTTATTCTTTTAAAATTTTTTCAAGTCAGCATGTTCTTCCAAAAAGTAAAATTCAATTAAGTTACATGAGCTGGTGCTTTTATAGGAAATTTTACTACTGAGGGATTTTCAGTAAGCAACAATTACATATTTGGACACCCTTTGTTTATTTAGATTACATATTTTTTAATAAATAAAAAAGCAAGCTATTTAAAAAGAAAAAAAGGTATGCAAAGTATATAAAGAATGAAGACAATCTCAGCTAACAAGGAAACATTCACAGTTAGAACATGAGCAAGTTATTATTAAACAGGATCTTTGTACTGGACTACTGAAATGGACTGAAATCTGCTGTGAATTTGCTTGGAGCTTTTGATTTACACCCTTGCAGAGAAACAAATATCTCCTCTCTGTAGATCACCCAGAAGTGGGCATAAACAACTATGAACCACAGTACTATTTCCTCCACACTCACAATTGCAGTGATTAATGGCAAGACAGGGGATAAGAAGCAGCACATGGACCCTTTCCGACCTGGAGAGGTGCTCCAGCTGTCTGTTCATCCGTGTGGTCTCCTCTGGACCCACGCTAAGAGATCCATGTCCTTCTTATCTTGGGGCTCCAGACCTGGACCAAGAACTCCAGGTAACATCTCATGAGGGAAAGCAGAGGGTTAAAATCACCTGCCTGGATCTGCTGACTGCACTTTGTTTCATGCAGCCCAAGATGAAGTTGGCTTTCTGGGCTGGAAGTGCACGCTGTTGAGCTTCTCTGCCTCAGAGAACTCAGCCAAGGCTTTAGTTGACCTGATCTAGTGTTAGCATTAGTTCTATTTCCAGAAAAATATGATTTCTGTGATTTGGAAATATTCTTGGGGTAGATCTTGTATTATTCATGTGGGAAAAGTAATAAATATGCCATCTACCTGCCTTAACCTTCTTCCAGTTCATGTATTCCCTTTAGCATCAGCAAAATTATGGGGAATACTTAATTTTAATGTAATCAGGCCTTACAATTTTAGTTATTATTATTCATTACTTTAAAAAGGTAGTTTCTGCTTCTGTAAACCTTAAGCGATGAACCCCGTGAATGATGAGAACTTCTCAGAGGCCTAGCTTAAGCACGTAGGAAAAGAGTAGAAAGAAGAATCTCTTGCTGAGCCTGTCCCAGGTGATATGTTTGCTGGATTGCCCTATCTGGGATGATCAAGGACAGAAAGAAAGTAAGTTTCCTCTGACTAGTCAAATATGCACCTAGGAACCAGCTGTGGTTTTAATAGCTGGGTCTACGGAGACATTTCAAACTGTCTCATCCAAGGTCATGGTCCTGCACAGCCCATTCTGGAGCAGTAGCCATGCACCATTCACTCTGATGCTCTTAGTTTGAGCTAACAATTGTTAAATAATTCTTTTATGATTGTTGAGGGAGCCTGATTGTGATGGTTTTGGTATAGGCCTTCCTGGTGACCAGTTTGTAACCAGGGAAGTGACCATGTACCCAGCATTCCATACGATTTTTACGTAAACCAGGGTATAAATAAGAGAGAGATTAGAGGTCTCTCTCTCTCTCTTCTTCTCCGGTGAGGTTCAGGAGCAGTGGGTCCTTGAGTTGGTCTCGCTTTTCTGGAGGCTGAGCCCTGCAGTGACCGCTGCTCTGCCACGCGGGAGGTTGGAGGGTGCTGGCCTTGTGATCTTGCTTCTCTGAGGGACGTGGTGAGATTTGTTTCAATAGTTATTTTGCTAAGTCTCGGGTTTGGTTGCGTATATTTGCTCCGCGTCCCTTTTGTCCCTTTTTCCCTCTTTTCCCTTTCCCTTTCCCTTCGGGGGTGTTTGGACTCCCTTCGCTGTATACATAGTGTTTCAATTGTATATACCTGTAATATATATAAATGTATATATATTTTTATATAATTAGATTGATTTCGGGCTCTTCAATTTTTATAGTTCTTTTCCTTAGCTCTGAGGGAAAGGGAGGGGGGAAGGGGGTTTGCCACTGTGGGTTAGGGCATTTGGCAGAGAGCCAGGTCCGAACTATCACTCTGATAGTATTTGATCTAAAGCACACCAAGATCAGTGTGAGTTTTCCCTCTAACTTCTAATAGGCTTTGGATTTGGTACATCATGTGCAAAGAGTCGCTTGATTTCTCTCTCAGCGAAGCATATTTTTGTTCTAGAGTTTTGATGCCCTTTTTTTTTCAGTATCTGTTAATAAAATGTGGATGCCTGATTTCACCAATCTGTTTTTCTAATGGGTTAGGTTCAAATTCTGATCAGAGTTTGAAGATTTCTCTGGCCATTTTGAAACACTGGTGGGAAATCTTTCAACTGATTTTATTGTTTTCCTGATGATTATTGAAGTTCAGACAAATTATGATTTCAGTTTATGACCGAATTGCATGTCTTGAAATTGTTCTTTCATGTTTTAACCAGCATCACCATACATAATCTCTGGGTCATTATCACAAAAATGTGGAGCACTTTCTTGTCCAATTGGGATTTTAGCTTTTCTTTAGAGAGGACTACATTTAGTACAAAATTATTTCCTTTTCCTTACATCCTATTCCAGATACAGTTAGAATTCTGCATTATCTTCATTATTACTGCTATCTACTAGACATAGTAATGGACTATAAATTTGATGTATGAGTATGTTTCTGTTAAGAAGAAACACACACAAAGTATTTCTGCATTAATTTGCATTTAATGATAGCTTAAATACTTAATATCTTTTTTGCAATATTTGAAAAATGTATTGAACAACCCCATAATAAAAGTTTACCTTTTTCAGGATTGATTTTTAAATCAATTTTGTAGTTAAGTTAATCCTGTGTGGCATCTGAATGCTAAATCTAATTACATAATTAGACATCTGCATTATTGACTGATCTGTGGTGACATAACAAATGCATCCCTTGAATTCCATTGTCTTTGTACCTTTGATCTACAAGTTATTTGGTGTACAGTTGATATAAGAACATACATCTCAACATCTTTATTATATGAAATTTATGAAGTTGAGATAAAAATGAATTATTTGACATATGGTTAACTAAGCAGATATAAGTTAGCTACAGATGATTTGTTACACATTTCTTAAAGATCACTGAAATGCAGTAAATTACATTTTGTATGAAAACATTAAATGTGTCTTCCAAAATTAAATTATTATAGACTGGAGAAAACATGATATTGATGGGGAAGCTAAAAAATACAGGTGAGGCTGAAAATGCTTTTAATTGACATTTAAAAATCATCAGAGAGTTGATGAAATGCAAAGAGATATTAGTCAGCTATTTCTTAGATCAAAGTCATGATGATAACACATGACAACAGAGAAAGAAATGCTATGAGAATTGTGGTGTCAATCTGGATAAAAGAGTGATTAGATCAATGAGGTGAATTATAGGAGGGGTTTTTTTAGTAGCTTTGTATACTTTATAAAATTAGAAATCTCTGAGTTGTGAGCAAAAATTGTCACCCCTTGGCTGTATTTTTTCCACACAAATGTCCTGTGTATTTCAGTGTGCAGACATGATTAATTTGGAACAAAAATCAGAAATGAAGTTTGGTTTCTAGGCCCACATAAATTTCCATATTTTGTATGGAATTTTTAGGGATTCTGTGACTCAGGGATTCATATTCCAAGGCTTTGATTAAAGTTGAATTTAACATACTTTTCAACTTTCTATGCATCTTTTTGTCTTTTTTTTTGTTTCATAGATTCATTTAACATCACAATATCCCTATAATTATGGGGTTTTATTAGTGGATAAGACACAGACACCCACCTGGCATTCAAGTAATCAATATGGATTAGTTTCCTAGGTTTCTATGTTAACTTCATGAAATCGTGTAGCTTCCTGTGCCCTAGGAATTTTTTTCTCCCCATTTTTAGTACTATATCAGTTAATATTATGATCAATTTAGGACAGAGGTTGTCTATGTGTGCATTTCTGTCCTTTACCAGGAAAAATCATATTTGACCATGCAGATATTAAGAATGAAAGGAAAATTGCACAAAATTTACTGAAGAGAAAAGAGAACACAGAAATACTATTTTATATGCACTTATTTTCTCAGAAAATTCACAGCAGTAACAGAAGAGAAATGGAGATTTTTCTAGTACTTTTGCTCATATTTTCAATGGTTATACTACATGTACCCTGAGGAAAAGTTGAACTTACAATGACTGTGTGCTGAGGATGCTGGCTAAGGGCTTGTGATTGTGAAGGTGTCAGCAAATTAAATGAAAAAGAACAAAAAGAGAGTCTTTCTAAGAGAGAAATAATTTCACCTAATGAAACGTTTTATGTTTGACATACACAAGTTCAATAAATGTCAAACAGTAAACCCATTTTACATGTTTGTTTTTACCTTCCCTAACTTGGATATCCTTTCTCTAAAATTCATATCTCTTGCTGCAGCCAGATTCTGCCCCAGAAAAGCATGATTTTGAAGCAGTAGCCATTTTCAAGCACCTCCCTCCTCCTGTTCAGTCAGAGCAGATGTGTCGTTGCATACCAACCACATGCTGGAAATCTGGCAAAGCTACAGCATAGATCTTAAGTCAGCCTACACAGAGACAAAAATCTTTGCCTATGCCCATGAATACTCTGTGTCTTTTGCTTCTTGGGCCCAATGCAGATCAGCTGTGCAAAAAAGCTTCAAGCTACAAAATCAGCCTGAAAGTTGGCTCACCTCCAATACCATCTGTGCTTTTAGACCTTAAACATCTATTCTGATGCGATAATGTGTGCAAATCCATTGTTTTACTTGAAGTAGTAAAAGACAATGAAAAATAAAAGGGGAGAAAGCCCACCTGCAGCTTGGAAACCCCTAATACTGTTTTTCATTGAAGAGGGTGTGGGGACAGAATACCACTTCTGCTGTTGGCTGTACATGTTGTATTTCCTAGGTGAATGATGTGAAGACTAATGCTATGTGATGTATAGTGACTCAAAGTGGAATTTTGCATGTGAAAGATGTTATTCTGAAGTCGTAAAATAGTTACTTGGCATAAAGTCAGGCGGTTGATTTTAGGCCAAGTGTCTGCATTTTATCTAGTCATCATTATGGAAAATTAATTTTTATGCTTCTTTACTTGGTAGATTCTGGGGTCTCTCTTATGTTCACAGATGAGATTCTAGCTGGCACAGAGTACTACTATT
Source organism: Pseudotriccus pelzelni (assembly GCA_035584735.1). Classification (NCBI taxonomy): domain Eukaryota; kingdom Metazoa; phylum Chordata; class Aves; order Passeriformes; family Tyrannidae; genus Pseudotriccus; species Pseudotriccus pelzelni. The sequence goes on from JAWMRA010000113.1 coordinate 97,873,014, forward strand.
ACTGGAGTAGTACTACTTAAAATATTTTTTCATGAAAATAGTTCATCTATAAGAGAATACGAATAGCAGATATGTGCCTATGTGCAACACTGTACATACATAATAGATAAAAATCCATCTGGAATGCAAGAAAAGCACCCCATTCCCTTTAGAGAGTTTCAAATTGGTCTCTGTATTTTATATAAAGACTCAGTCACACGTATTGTGAGTAGTTGAACATTGTGCCTTTTTTCACTGTTTTTATAATATGCATTAAAATCAGATGTAGGAAGTAAACAGCTAAACTACCCATGTTTGGTGGAAGTCTTGGCACTGTGGCTCCCATGGGCTTTAGTAGAGACTGAAACTTTACTTTCTGTTCATCTAATTGCACGTTGCTTTACAAACACCTACAGCATGTCAAGTCAAGTGCGAAAGAAGATATAATAGTTCCATATGTTCTAATTCTACAAGTTGTCATTAGGTGGACTGCTACAGCTCATGCTGTGCGGGTGAGTAGAGAAGATGATGAGAACAGTCCATTTAGGCCTTAAAATCTCTGAGTTTAGGATCTGTAAATGATGCCCATTTTGGAAGCCGCTAAAACCACTGACTGTGCCTCAGATTCTGGGACACAGTTTTTCCTGGAGCCTTCCTTGATGCCTGTTATACTACTCTGCCACAATTATTCCAGAGATATTCATGCCAGTCACTTGTCAATCCCATGTCCATTTCTCTGAGAGTAACAGATTGCTGAACTGTACGTTTGTCACTGTCAGAAAAGTTGCCAGTGATTTCTGTCCTGTGATTTTCAGTTGCTATTTCCCACTTGGGCATTCTACAAGGAGGAAAATACAAATACTTATCAATATTTTCTCACTTTTCCTTACCCATTTTTTTAAAAATTTCTTTTTGATGATATGATGACTACTTCCCACTCCTTCTAGCTGCTGGATTGGTAGGCATTTCATGTGCTCGTGGCCCATTTGCAACAGCAAACGATTGGATGCTGCTGAATCCTGCCTGTGTTGGATTCAGACAACAGAGACAGTTTTAAATCAGCAGTTGCCTAATCTGGCAGTGCAATTAATATGAGATAATGTAAATGCTGCTGGTATTTATATGCTGCTCCCCTGTAGGGGCTGTCTGCTTTCTTGGCTCTTTGAAACAAATCTTTCCTTCTGGCTGTCCAAATTTTCCTTGAAATGATATCCAGTTAAATGGCTTTTATCAGGTTGATAACTGCTTCCTCCCCTGCCTCACAACTGTTCCCTGGTCATCTGCAAGGCAATGAGATATTCCTCCATATTGAGGTGGAAACTGCAGTTAAAAGGTTTCATAGAGTGTACACGTGTAGGAGGGAATCTTCATTATATAGGTTACCATCATTATTAACCCACTATTTTTTAGAGATTGAATGTGTAATCAGTGACAGAGAATTATCACAAGTTATTTTCTGCCCATTTAACATTCATTTTCTTTCTCTTCTTATCAAAAACTTCTTTTCGAGAGAACAAGAAATTAGTTTTACTTCAGCTTCATGAATTCTACTTAACCTGGGAAGTAAAATATTATTTATTTGCTCTTTATTGACAGATGATGAGCCTGAAATAGTAAACTTCGATGGCGATTTAATAACTCAGGCCTTCACCTAGAAGCATTGTACTGTGACCACTGAAAGCTTTCCATATTTTAACATTTAGATCTATGATTTCTACTTGCGTGTTCTGTTTATTTATGAAAGAGATTAATTTATTCATTTGTACTTAGTATCCATTAGACAGGGGCAATGTCCTTCAAACAGTGAAGAATTATCAACTAAGTATGACAATGGCTTTTCCTGAACAAGAAGTCTTTTTTAGCAAATAGTGTATCCCACAAAGGAAGCCAAGAACACCTGGAAGGCCGGCAATGTATAAGTGCATTTTGTTTGTGATATATATGTGTTAAGTGGTTCAAATGGAAAAAAAAAATTCTGAAGTCTGCATTTTTGCACCATGCATCTAGGGTCTTTAATGTTTTTGTGCCTGGTTCCTCCCCAATAGGATGCATTGGATGCATTACCAAGTAAAGCAAGGATTTAACTGAAATGATATAGTAGTACTGGAGCTACTTGTCCCAATATTTGGTGTTTTAACTTTCAAAGTTCTGCTTTATTTTAGCTAAATATACTTCTAGTCTTTGAGGTCCTCATACTGAGGAGTCTAATTCTTCCTGATTTCAATAGGAGTTAGTTACACTGAGACTCACAATGCCTTGAGGAAACTTTTCTGCTATAGCATAGGATTCACATCCTGGTATCAGTCACCTGTGTGCCTGCCCTAGGGTAGTTGTCTCTTATAGGTAGTGGACACAGAACCTGCATGTCTAAGGCAATTAGACATCTGGGTTGAATGGTTTGGTGGATGTTCTTGCCTCTCCCTCCTGATTATATGCAAGACCTAGAAAACTAGAACAGAATAATTTCTTAGTAGGCTCTCTGCTTCTAGGTGAGATTAATCCCACTCCTTGTGTGTAATCCCATTTTTGGCTGAGGACCACAGGCCTGGGTGTATCCAAGTGGGGTCTCATCAGAGCTGAGTAGTGGGAAAAAATCACTTCCCTTGACCTGCTGGCCACACTTCTTTTGATGCAGCCCAAGACACATTCGGCTTTCTGGGCTGTGAGTGCACATGACCAGCTCACATCCAGCCCCTCATCCACCAGCAACCCTAATTCCTTCTCAGCAGGGCTGCTCTTGATCCGTTCATCCCCCAGCCTGTATTGATACAGAGGTTTTCCCTGACCCAGGTGCAGCACTACATACTTGGTCTTGTTGAACCTCATGAGATTCCTATGGGCCTGTTTCTTGAGCTTGTCCAGGTTCCTCTGGATGGTATCCTGTCCTTCAGGTGTGTCAACTGCACCACTCAGTTTGGTGTCATCTGTAAATTTGCTGAGGGTACACTCAATCCTTTTGTCCATGTCATTAATGAAGATATTAAAGAGCACCAGTTCCAGTACAGATCTCTGATGGACACCACTTCTCACTGATGTCTGTTGAGACATTGAGCCATTGACCACTACTCTCTGGATGGAGTTGTCCCACCAATTCCTCATCCACCAAACAGGCCACTTACCAAATCCATCTCTGATCAATTTAGAGAGAAGGATGTTGTGGGGACCTGTCAAAGGCCTTACAGAAGTCCAGATAAAAGACATCTGTATCTTTTCCCTTGTCCCTGGTGTAGTCACTCCATCATATTTATGTGCTGATATGCACAGTGTTTGCCAGCAGTGCAACCTGAAAAACGTTTTTGCTGTAGTAGGTGGGGCAGGCTACAGGAAATGTGTTGTTGAGACTCAATGAGATGGGTGTGGACCTAGTAAATAATAAAGAGAAATATGGGCTAGTCATTGTGCTGGGTAGCTTCGTATAGATGTTGCAAAGTATGACGGTAGGACAATGTTGGAGACATATGGCATTTGTAGGTTGCAGAATGCATCTGTGAGATGAGAATGAGGGAGCTGAACTATGGAAGTGGAGAACATTGGCAGCTGTATTCCTGCTCACTGGCTCATTGTCAGATGTATTATGGACTTGAATAAACAATTTTTGCTCAAAAAAGTGCCTTTTTTTTAAAAACATATAGGCCCAAAACATAAAAATGGTACAGGTAATGTGGGTAGGGGGGCATGTCATTTAAGCGATAGTATGGATTGCAGATATTTATAGAAGGAAGAATGTTACATATTTTAATATGTTTGTTATTTAATTGGATACTATTTCTCCTGGTGTCCTCTCCAGCCTATCAGAAATCAGTCTGGTTCCAGAAATAATGCAACAGGAAGTGCTCTCAATTTTAGAAATGAAGGTTGATGTAGATATGTTAATGTTAGGAGGTCTGCACCTGAGTTAGACTCTTTCATATATTCAGTTCCTTTCTCTCTCTCCCCCCCCTTTTTTTTTTTGTCTGTAGCACACCAGTGTCCTAAAATAATTTATCCATTAATAAACTAGGTTTGAATTTTTGAGGTGATAGATACTTAGATTCTGATTTGCAGAATAACCATAGCTGGGAAATGTATAAGCATCCTTACAGATGCTTATATGTACTAATACAGGTTACTTCTAGAACATCTTCTATGAAATGGGATACTGTGTGATAAACAGTTGCTTGTAAAAAGCACAAAACTCACAGGCTATGAAGTGACTCTGTATTTATTTAGAGGTACAAAAATTCACTTGTAGGCATTGGAGGCAAATGTTATAAATGTATATTTTTATATCAGTTACTTCAAAAATACATTTACAGCATTTAAAAACATAACATTTAAAATATATATTAGCTAGAGATTTTTCAGATTTATCTTAACCTTCTAGTTCTTGCTGCTTTTATTTGAAAACACACATGGCTTTGAAAATTGTGGCATTAAACACTTAAACCATCAAAACATTTTGCAATTTCTTGGAATTTTTTGGTTATACAGTAAAGGCTAAATTTAAAGAACAGAGTTCTCACCAGATCTTACAATAAAAGCATTCCTGCACCTGTGTCTCACACCAGTGTGACATGACATGACATGAAATGACATGACATGACATTCTCCTGGGGGAATACATCAGCTTGCAGAGACCTTTGCCCACATATAGGTCAGTTCTCTTTTGAACAGATGTGAGATAATTGCAAGAGGTGTGCTAGCCTACATAGCCAGGTCAGAGGGTGAATTCTGCTCTCATACCGATGCAAGATCTCACCCAGAGTAATATTTACATATGTGAGAAAACAGAATTTGGCCTCATGGTTTCACATGTGAACAAAGGGGCTAGATTTGCCCTGCCATCTTTCCTCCTCAACTGTCTAAGAGCCTGTAGCCTATGTCTAATTGAATATTAGTATAATTAAACTCACCGTGTATTGACAGACTGCATGTCACACTGGCTTCCATACTGTGACAGGAAAGGGAATTTGTTTCAGGTGCTACTGCCTTTTTCCAATGGTCTGAATACAGGAAAACGGAAGGGGGAGCTGTGGGAACAGAAAAAAGAAAGGGAATTATTACTTTGCTTTGAATAAAAGAGGAAAAGGAAAAAAACTGCAATTTATTTTAACCGTACTTGTGCTCACCTGAAAGACAACATTGTTTGACCTAACAAAGTGGGGACTAAGAAGGCATAGGGTGGCCAAGGATAAATATGTTGTGCAATCAATGAGACACTACGGGCATGTGAATAACCTGGTGTAAATAACAGACAGGAGTAAACACAGGCTGGAAATCTGAAGGTTTCTAGCTCATTAGAGCAACAAAGTTCTGCCTCCCACTAGCAGGAAGTAAAATTTAGCACTGTTAAGGTAGAAATTGTCAGGCTGCTAAATGATTTGATGACTAAACTAGCAGGCAACTGGATTCAGAACTCCAGAGTCCTCCCAGATTTTGTGGGTTTGAGGAAAGAAAATAAAAAGGTATTAATGCAGTATGTGTGGAGGTGCCTTCTTCTTTAAATATATGTTCTGCATCTGGCAGAGGAGAAGGTGGGGGATGGTGCCCTGAACATGAGCTGTAATTCCTCTGTCTGCTGGCCTCTGGGGAGGGAGGAGGGCAGCACTGCTGTAGCAAATGCCTGAAATATCCTTGTTCAGTTGTCAGCCTATAAGGGCGGATGCATAGCTGTGAATCCTCAGAGTAGTTAGGTCCTTCTTTCTGCCACAGATAGCTACATAAATGTGCCCAGAGAGCAGTCTAAGAACTTCCCTAAGAATCCTTGTTTATATGGCTCCCTTGTTTTTTGCTCTGCATGCAACATGACTATGTTTAAAGCTTTAACTGTGATTTTTCTAAGGTCTCCATGGAAACAACTTCAGCTACCTAAGCTAGCACACCTTTCTGAAGTGTGATCATCATCAGCAACGATCATGCCCTGGAGAAGCAGAATAACTACCACTAGTGGTACTACCCAGAATATGGAGACAGTGGTGGATTCCAGTGTTGAATTACTTTCCACATATCATCAGAGAAGCAAAAACTTCAACACGACAAAGAAAATCTTCTTCAGTCATACAATAGATAAAAGAAAAAAGTCAAGTAATTTCCCACCCAGTGAGAGACAGAAAGAAAATACGAGTTTCTTCTAAAATTGCTAAAGTATCATATCCTACTGTGATAAGAGTGATATTAAGCCTTCCCCCCAATAGAATAAATGAAAAGTGAGTAGTTCTTTACACTTGCTTAATGACATGAATGAGTAAATTTCAGTAAATAGAACATGCACTACAGACTTCTTAATTGTTCTGTTTTTGTGAGATGTTTCTTTCCTTATAGTTTGTCATTAGATCTTCAGTCACAGTTATTTTGCTGCTATTTAGTGTAGCATTTCCCATTTTATTATCTGGCCACATGTATTGTTAAATTTAGTGAGGGCTCGGGTGAAATGATACAGTAAATATATTAAGCAATAAAAACCCACAAATACCATTAAAACTATAGTTCTAATACTAAAAATAGTTCAGTAATCAATGCTGAAAAAATTTTTTAAATGGTGTTAGAGTTTTACAATGTCAAAAAGCTATTTTAATATCAAACTGAAATTCCTTTTTCTTTTTTATTTAGACTTGTCTTGCAATGCTATTATTGTATATGGTAGTATTTTATTCTAACAAAAAAAAATGTATCCATAAAAGATGGGATTGTATAGAATTGTAGTGCAATAGTAGTTGAAAATGTTGTTTCTACTGCCTCATACAATCTGATTTGCCTTTGTTGAATTCACACCATAGTTAAATAATTTCCTCTTACTAATAAAAACATTACAAAATATTCTTATTCTAGTTGCGCTGTGTAATTTGTCAATAATTGAGTGGCTTTCTTAAGTGAGATTTTCAGCTAAAAATCCTGTTCAGCTAAAAATTACTGTTGTCAGTAATAAATGGGGTCATTTTAATCATTATTTGTGGTTGAAATGAATAATTTTAATGCTAAATGGGAGCTTTAAAGCAGTCGCACAGTTAACCTGGGCTTTATCTAAATTAGAGACAAAAAGAGTGTTAACTGAAAACCGAAACAAAACCTACCACAAAACCTACCACCGCCCTTTCTGAACTAAGGCTGTAATTTTACATGTTTAACTTGACTAGGGGAATCAAAACCACCTATCTCTTTCACACAGGCTCAAACCTGCCTTTTCTTCAGTGACCGCTAATGCTGACAAGAACAACCCATGCTGTCCTACACTTGTCTATCTTGTACTGGACTGTGATTGTTGTAGCCAGGCGGGGGGTCGGTCTCTTCTCCCAGGCAATCAGCAGTACGACAAGAGGGCACGGGCTCAAGCTCTGCCAGGGGAGGTTTAGGTTGGATATTAGAAAGAAGTTCTTTACAGAGAGAGTGATCAGACATTGGAATGGCCTGCCCAGAGAGGTGGTGGATTCACCATCCCTGGAGGTGTTTACGATGAGGCTGGATGTGGCACTGAGTGCCATGATCCAGTAATCACAGTGGGGTTGGATCAAGGGTTGGATTTGATGATCTCGGACGTCTCTTCCAACCCAGTTAATTCTATGATTCTATGATTCTATTAAATGCTCCTATTCTACCAGTAATCTCGAGCAAGTGTGCTTATAGTGGAAACCCAAGTACTTATCTGAGGCACTCGAATAGCATTATTAGAGATCTTAATGATCACATTTTAAGGACGTTCTTATATAACAAAATGACTAAGGAAGCATATGAAGACTCAATAAACAGAAATTCAGGCTTCCTTCTGCTTTCTACAGCTTGTCCAGTGCCCATATTTAATACTTAGGAGTTCTTCCAGAGTAATGGAGTGGGGAGGAGGGGCAGGAAAGGGCATATTTCAAAGTACACTGGCAACCTATTCCTTTTACTATAAACCATTTTTTATCTCTGTGAGAATTATGCTAGATGACTCTGATAACCTGTCAGTAAGACCAAGCCGGATTTCTAGCATGGTAATTACTTTTGCGGTGGTTTGTAGCAAAAGGTAATACGATGTGGTGGGTGGCTATTCACTGTCTTCCCACTAAACATAGCCTTGAAAGCTTTTTATGGAGTCTGAGAGAGCAGAAATATAGCTAGATGCTCTCAAACTTAGAAAAACAAAGGCAACAAATAAACTGTAGGAAAAATGAAGATTTAATTGTAAGAGCCTTTGTAGCAGAAACTAGGTGGCCTTTATGGTCACCGTAATATTAAAGGAATAATAATTTCAAGCACTTAATGATCTGGCATCCCAGTCCTGTCATCTTTTCTGTGGTAGCCAACAGTAAACTCATTAAGAGCCTCTCCTTGACATACCACTTAACACCAAGAGTGATATTATTTTTTACAGCACTGTGTTACAAATCTATTTAAATTCCAAATACCTACGCCTACTGTATTTGCAAGCACATGGATTAAGGGGAGCTATACCAGGCTGCATGAATGTGTTCTGCTTTGTTTTGTTGCAGCAAGAGAGACCACTCTTTGCAAGGTTGATATAAGACATTTTCGCTGTGGTTGTCCGACTGGAGAGATGAAGTATCAATGCTTACTGCGGATGAACGCGTGTGCTCAGCACATCTGCCCTCTAAAATCTGCTGATTTGGTTTGTAGTTTAAAATCCAGTATAGCACGGGCTGTTTTTCCTCACATTGTTTACTCTTATCCTGGAGACGCAGAGCCTTTTACACCAGTTGGTTAAGTAAGCCTCAGTGTTAATACACATCACACAGCAAGATTGGAGGGAACTGCTTGGGGACAGCTAGTGGAGTCAGCAGCAGGGCTGAAAGCACTCAAGGAGCCCTCTGAGGTAATTGCTTTTATCTATTTGGCTACCACACTGCAGTAAGTGCTTGCTTAAGTGCTCAGATGCCGTTGAACCCTGAACTTTCAAAGACAGCAGGACAGCAGATAAATGCTGAAGAGTCCAAGTGCAGACATCCATTCTTTCAGCAGAGGGGAATTAGCAGCTAAAGGGTTAATGGCATCTGTTGGAAGACCAGCAGCAGTTGAATGCTCACTGCTTCAGCCCTGGGGCCTTTCTCTGAAGGATTTCAGGAAAACAAGGCCAGGGCTCTTTGAGAGAAGCCAAAAGGTACAAACACAGTGGTTTCTTTTGCCAGGATGGCAAAAACAACTGTATATCTATTCACATTGTTTGGGGTACTTTTATTCAGTCAATTCCAACCCTCTTGATCATGCTGCTGTTTGTTCAGGGCTAACAATTGGAGAGCCAGTGGTGGCCACTGTGTCTGGGTAGTGCCCTAATGCTGCCAGACATGAGAAAGAATCCTGCAAGCCCCTGTGGACAGTAATGGCTTTTACTGCTTGCAGAGATATTTCCTTTATGGAGAAAAACATTTTTTAGCCTCTCTTTCATTCTTTGAAACAAGATTTACTCAAAGCGCCTCCAAGAGGGTCGGTGTCGAGAAGGGACTGGGCAAATCTAAGCCCTTGAGTTTGGAAAGGAGTAGGCACATGATGTTAATGGCACCACTTGCTGTGCATTAAATTAATCACGTATGTATGTCTTTCACAGAGCCAAGACTATGATGAACTGTCAGACAGTATAAAGCAGAAAAAGGGCTGATTTTACAGTTGCTGTGGATGCCTGATATTAGCTTCTCTGGAAACATTCAAGGATATTTTTGGTTCAAGATTAAGAAGTCACCAGATAAATTATTAACCAACTGAATCCTACTTATTTTATGTATATGAGCAAACTGCACTATTGAAACAATATTCTGCACTCAGGGCTGTCAGTGGATATTCACACATTGTTCTTAATGTGTTGCTTCTTTCCTAAAGCAATATCAGTTTAGATGTTTTAAACATGAACCTCATTTTACATCTTCATTTGCAGCCTTTTTTTCCCAATATTGACAAGATGTGAATTTTATTTATACAGTGAAGCTACAGCCTGGATTCTCACTCTTTACCTATGGTATTGCGTGCCATTATACTGGTCTAAAAATGCTAATAAAGGTGGTGTTAATAAAAATTTTAGTGGGATTTGAGCCTATGCAGACTGCCTGCAACAGACTAAATGCTGCTGTGGAGTTGTCTCATGCAACATTTTTGGGAGTCTGTCTCAGATTGCTTAAAGAGTTGTTAATTTTAAATTTGTTTGGCTTAAAAAGAAAGAAATGCAAACACAGAGGAGACAATGACTTAAAGTAGACAAGAATGCCAGGTTATTCTTATTTAAGAGAAACTTCTGTATCTTCGTCTTCACCTCCAGCTGGATATCTGTGCAGAAAATTGTGAGGCAGCTTAAAGATTGTTGAAATCTTTGCTAAGACTGCCCCCCACCCCAGCTCCTGAATGTCTTTTGATAGTTCTCTGCAGCTTCCTAAATATGGCTGTGAAAAAAACATAATGAAGCAAAAGAATTCTCCTGAATGCTCCTGAATGACCTACTGTGCTGCACAAGGGAAGGATGGCCTGATTTTATCATGTAAGGCTTTCCTTGCTCTTATCTGAGAACATGTAGTGTCTCTTTTTTCCACCTACATATTGTTATGGTGATCCCTGGTTTCCTCCCCCTCTCCTCCGCCCTTCCCTCCCCCTCCCCAGTGTCAGTAAAGCCAAAGGGAGAAGGAACCTTTAAGAAGTGGTGTAATTATTAACGAATTTTGATCTCGGGAAGGAGAGCAACCAAAGTATTTCCTGTTTCCTATAATTAAGGACTCAAGACTCGTTTCTGACACACACACGAATGCATTGTTTATTTTTAATGTACTCTCCATGGAATATAATCTGCTGCTTTTTTTCTATATCTTAGGCCAAATTCATAATTGGTGTAAACAGCTGCTGCTCAGCTGACAATTCGTAAAATGGGGGCAGAGGAAAAATGAGGTTATAAGGTTTCATCTGCTTACATCAGGAATGCATTTGTCCTATTTGTTCTTCTCTTTAACCTCCTAGTGATCTTGGGAATAAGACCAGTGGAAGCAGGGGAGCCTCTGAACTATTACAAAGCAGAACAATTTGGCCTTGCAAACTCTAAAGAACTGGGCAATCTGTATATCCATGGGGCAGGTTGTGGATATTTGGCTACAGATACTAAAGACGAACAATCCCATACATCCTGCTGGTAAAATTTCCACACAGTCTGTAAGAGCTGGAGCCTGCATAAGGAATCTAAATCTGTAAATATTGGGGTGGAAAAATGAGACGCTGTAACTTGGAATGACCTAAGTAATTGCATTCGAAGATTCCCATGCAACATAACATTGGAACTCAATAAATAACAAACAGCCATATGTGTGCTGGTTTTAGTATATTTTACATGCTGCCTCTGTTTTCCTGTGTGTCTAAATACCACATTCTCCCTAGAACAGAACACAGGATTGGCTGAACCACTGGTTTGAACTGTTGTTTGTTTTTGATCCACACTTGAATGCATTGCTATTGAGAGCTGTCACATCTTTGTACAGAGAACACCTATGCCTTCTGTCACAGTTAAACTGCCATTAATGCAGGCTTGGTACTGGAATGAGTAAAGTGATATGGTTTTGGAACTGGGTGCTGATGACCAGCAGTTAGGGGATGACATGAGAGTGACTGTAATCTCTTCTCCTACCAGCTTCTTTATGTTTGGTATGCCCACTTTCCATTTTCTAGGGCACTGAGGTTATAATAAATAGTAACAAATAGTAGTAAATATTTTTCCCAGTAACCCTTTCTCAAACAAGAGGCCTAAGAAGTGATAATGCAGAATATCCACCTTTCACTTTCTCATTTCAGCCGTGATACATTGTTTTATATTTCATTTTATTTGACACCAAAGTGTTTGTTTGCCCACTGTGTTGCCTGCAAAGGAACACATTTCTGAGGTTTACTCCTGAGAGAGGCCAAATTTGCTCAGCAGCACAAATCTATTTGCAGTGTTTAAACATTATTCCACTATAGCAGTTCTTTCACAATATTACTTGTGACTTTGACTGTCACCTGCCCATATCTGACTAATTTCTACTTACAGTACATATACTCATTTTTTGTGGCTGAAGGCATGTGTTTTTCTTTACCCCCAAAGTGCTGAAGTAACTCATCAGCAAACCTTAGGCTGCCTTGCCCCATTTGACCTCACAGCAGAGCAGTATCAGTTTCATAACAAACAGTAAAAGAAGTTTGAAAGCAGCAAAGCCAAAGTGGGGCTCAGTAACTGTGACTCAGAAGTGCTAAACTTCATCTCTTCAGTTGCAGCATAAATGAAGGAAATCAGTGAACTAGTGCTAGCTTGAGAGTCTTAAATTAATAAAATAATTACAGTGTGATTAGAAAATTTTGGTTACATAGAAATTTCTCCTCTAGATTTGAGGATATCTAGTTTTGGGTTCCTCTTTGGATTTGATAAGAGATGTGACAGCCAAGGACAAAACTTGTTGCTACCCCGGGACATAGACATGGTGACAGGGATAATCAGGCACAACCCTCAGCAGTACTTGAAATGGTAAAACTTTCAAGGGTCCAATGTCAAAGAGATTTACTATCCAGCCATACCCTCAAATGAAAGGACTTGGCTATGTGGACCATTCTGAAAGTGAGGAGAAAGGACTCCATTGACTCAATCTTCTTCTGATTGAATGCTGAAAGATGAACTCTGCAGAGCTTGCCTTAACCTATTGTAAAAGTTGACTTTAATGAGTTTTGATCTGTGGACTCTTTCCCAAATCAAGAATATACACAACTAGCTTGTTCTTCTTAGGTTGTCTTTGTAGGCCATTTAGTCTGTGGCTCTGAGTGATCACATGTTGGAAACTACTGTTTTGGAAAATATATATTTGATTCCTTCTTTGTATCTCTCTACATTCTGAGGAGTCTGAATGTCATGAAGTGCCTTGTAAGAACATTCAGGGATGCTGTGAGGGTCTACATTGTGAAAACTGTCACTATTCTTCTTATTTTGAGATTACTTTTGTTATTAATAGATATTCTGACCATATGAAAACTGATTTAGAAGAGTCAGAAACCCAAATCACCAGAGATATCTTATTTCCACTATTGATTTCCTCTCAGAGGGTCATTCCAAAACACATTAATTACAGACACAATACAGAAATTCACGGTAACACATCAGTCACTGGACTGTTTGAATTGTGGAACACAGCTGAAACTGAAAAATATTATTCAGTAAAATTACTGGTCATTTCATTTATTCATTTAAGCTACAGTCTGCTTTGATTCTGCAAATAGAACTGCTGAAAAGCTGCTCCTACATTCAGGCTGTTTCATGCTTGATCTATTTGAAATTTTGTGTGCTCTTGTTTCACGCAAAATTACTTTATTACTGTTACTTCCCCATCTGAAAAAAAAAAGAGTTTGTGATGAAATAGGAACAGAACGGAATCTTGGATTAAAATGGACAACAGTCAGGTTGATAGTGCAGTTAACTTTTTAAAATTTTTTTGAAAGCATGTGTGTTTTCCCACACAAGTATCTTTCTTCCAGGGGCCAGCAGTGATGTCACCTTCTCTTTTGTGTGTTGATGTAAAAATAAAAAACAAACAGAAATAAAGGCTCCAAGAAGATAACCTCCTTATACTGGGTCTAGTAAGTCCTAGGCAAAGTCCAGCATTTCCTTGGCTGTCCAGGGATGCTATAGTTCTTGCCACTGATGGGAAGGAGCCTGTCAGTGATCTGCTGTATCCCTGCAACCTTATGTATCTCACCTGCCCTGTCCCTATGCTGGTCCCATGCTGTGGGACTTGCAGTGCCAGCTTGGGGGGCTGTGGGGTAATGAGAGGTGCCAGAAGCCAAAGGGACAAACCAGCCTGGCACATGGCGACTGACATGGGGAGGCCACGGGGGCCTCGCTGCAGACCTACCTCGAGGCTGTTTGGTAGGCAAAAAAGTTACTCTACCCAGGGGTGGTGTGCTGGGGCATGCCCTGGCATGGTCTGTCAGGGGAGGAGTAAGGACACACCCAAGGCACAAACAGTGGTAGGGGAAAGTTTTGTCAAGCTTTATGGGGAACTGGAAGGAAGGAGCAGCAGCAGAAGCAGCCAGGCTATTTTTTGTGGGAGGGAAAAAAGAAAAGGCAGCCAATGGTGCCCTGGCCTGCAGCTCCCTCCTTTGTGTGTAGCTATATATGCATACACACACACACACACTGACACAATTATGTGTACCGCTAGGTATTGCTGGCTGAGTCCTGCGCAATCCATCACTGAACAGACAGGATCAAGAGATGGATATTTTAATCCCATGTTAGCTGCTCCTTGATTTCCTCTCTGCTTACCTTCTCGAGGTGCATGTAGCTTGTGCTCTGGTCTCTACAGGGAATTTTCATGAGCTTTACATATACAGATAATTTGGGTATCCTACCCTAAGCTTAGTTCTCTTTAATATACATAGTCATGCAAACCTGTTTCACCCATTCTAGGGATATTTGAGCAAGGAAGCAGAACAGTGTTCCCTGAGGGAAATGATACAGCTGCTCTATGCTAAGGTTAGAGCTTAAAGAAACAGTGTTCCCTACTGTTAATTCTCTCCATTTACCAGATATTTTCTCCTTTTCTTGGTGTTGAAAGAATAATGCTTAAAATGTGGTACTGACATAAAATAACTGTGGAAAAAATATATGGATATTTTGCCCAAGTTTTTTTGTTGTTTGTTTGTTTGTTTTAGCAAATTGTAAAACAAGATTAAAAAAATGGTTTCCTTCAATTGGAAATAGTTTTCCACTGTGCAGAATAATGAACTGTGACTTCCAAAATGAAATGGAGCCCTGAGCTTCTTCTTCTTTGTCCTTGAAACTTCCAAAAAAGTTTGACTCAAGGTCTACAGGAAACTTTCTTCCCCCTTCCTTGCAGCTGAACTTCTTAGAATCACATACACACTTTTCTATTTTTACTTTCTGACCCGGGCCCATTTCCAAATGTGAAGCTGAGGAATTCCTGCACTCCTACATACGGGAGTCCCAGACTGAACTCAAAGGGCTGGCCAGTTTACCCCCCTTTTCCTCCCAGACAGCCTACTTTCATCACAGTGCACAATTGAAATTGGAGACCATTTGGGTTTTCTTACTTTGAAAGAGCTCAGAAGGAACCTTTACAACTCCTAATGAAAGGCTGCAGAGAGGAGCTGAAATTAAGTCAGTAGAGTTCACGATTTGTCTTGGACCAGAGCCTAATTCAGTTTATAATGCAAGGTCTATGCTGGAGTCACAGCATCAGGTAGGTTTGGGCTGTCCTCCCTGTGCTCTCTTAGAGCCATCCACTGTTTTCGTATATTTTCACCACTCTATAATCCAGTGCAGTGGTAAGCTCCCTTTCCTTTCTGTTGAGGAAGAAAGATGTTGTCAATGCCTTTTGCCTTGAAAGGGATGACAAGCTTGATCTACAAGCTGGGCTGGCGTGGGGGAGGTATGAGAGCAGAGCTCCCTTCCCCCAGCTGCTGTTTGTCTGACGCAGAGCTTGTACTTCTGTTGTTATCAGCTGCTTTGGTAAGATCACAGTGTGCTGGGATTGCTCAGAAGGTTAAAATATGTTGACTGAATTTTCTTCAGCTACCAACGCAAAAGGCTAGCTAATAGCATCACTGGCTGTCAAAAGCAGCCAGCCCCTGCATTTCTCATAGTAATGATACGCACTGGAGTTTTTCATGGCTTATGTACATCGTGATACCTGTGCTGTGTATGTCATGTCAAGGATAGGGACAATAGGCATTCCAGCCAAGAGATTCATCAAGGCTTGCAAACAAACACATGAAATTGCCTCTTTCTGTGAATTACTTGGTTTGTATTGATTTGTGATGATGTATAGAGGGAGATGAGGACTTTTAATTTTGGATCTTTTTCTCCTGGTCTTTCTCCCGTGAATCTCTGCTTTTGTAACAGATACCCTGCTGTTTGCTTCAGTGACCTCCTGACTGTCTTCAAATCCCATTTCAATAGCAATCTTTTCTCCCTGCCCTCTGACTCCTATGAGTCTGTGTAATAAAACAATCAAATGGTAGTCCCTAATCCTGCCAGTTTCCCATGCTAAGTTCTTCTCTCTAAACCCCTCTTTTCTTGTGTCTCAGCATCCGGTATCTGTGGATATCTAAAAATAGGCCTTACACAGCCATCAATCCCTCTCCCTGAAAAGTTCAGCTGTGGGGCATTCATCCACAGTGTGGGAGACCTCAGTTGAGAACCTTTTGCAAAGGTGATTTGAAATGATATCTCATCTGCCAGGAAAGTGCCTTGACATGCATGCTAGTTTTGGGATGTGTTTTCCTCCATAGTCCTGTTGACATTGTTGTACCATTTTTGGGAGACATTTGTTCATTCAGAAGTATCAGTGCTTGGGTAAGAAAGCTAGAATTTAAAGGATCAAGTCCTTAAGCCACCTTAATTATAATTTAAAGTCCGTACTATAAATCCATGTTTATATTCAAGGAAAATATAGGCTGAAGAAACATCTTGTCTTTCTTGCATTTTCTCTACCCTAGGGTACCTTATAGAACAGTCAGTGAGTAAGATGTTTCCTTGGGAAAGGAAATACATGCCTTAAAATTCCCTTGTGCTGAGGAGGGATTTTAACCTGAGTTTTGTTCAGCCTCCATAAAATCCCTAGTAGCGAATCTACTGTGAAAAAAATAGTCACTTCTCCTGCTTGCTTCAGTACCAGTGTGGATTTAGCTCTTTATTTCCTCTGTGTTTATTGCATGTGCCTGTAAATGAAGTGCTTCAGAAATGTCAGAACAGTTCACTTAGATTTTCCACTTTCTTTTTATTTGGTTGAAAGCACTGGGCAAAACATAACCTTTGCTATCAAGTCATTTTGGCTTTCCTGGAACAACTTATTAGGAATACGTGCCCAGTTTTACCAAGAAACTGTAGTCATAAACTAGGAAAAAAAAAACCCTGAAGAGAACAATGACATCTTCAACAGCAAACTCCTGCCAGTAATCTATGATGAAATTTAACCTCATCTTGGCAGAATGATCTTGTTGCTCTGAGGAAGGCTACTCTGGCTTTATCACAAAAAGGTTCTCAATAGATCAGTTAGAAATATTGGTTGAAATCCTGCCGGTACTGGGTTCTGCCTTCATTTGTCCGAGGTACATACATTGACTTTGGCCTTTTTTTTAACTCTGAAAGGTCTTGCAGAGAGAAAAAAAATGTTTATTGGTCCTTATTGTGATTGGCATAGATCAAAGTGTTCTTGACGCAAATTACCCCCTCCCATCACTTGAGCGGAAGAGCTTCTTTGGGGCTATGATTGTATGGCAGCCAGGCCCTGCTCTCTTTAACTGGTGCTGTGTGTGTATATCAGAATACTGAACTGCTCTGGGCCAAAACCCTTCATGTACATATGAAACATTATTTTTGTATTTACGAGTTGGGTAATATATACTTTCATATGGCACTATATATTTTTGTTAGATGATCCTGGAGTTTCTACAGAGCTGCAGAAGTTTTGCCATGAATTCATGTGTGGGAAAGTCTGGGAAAAGGGAAGAACAAGCTCTGCCTGCAGTACTGTCAGGCAGCATCATTTAAAGTTTGTGGACATTCAGAGCAAGGAAGAACAGAATTGCAAACTCTTATGTGAAATTTCAAGGAAGAAAAGAGAAATCGTATCTGCTCTTTTTTAGAGATTCAATTAGATGCTCTTTTTGGGAGAGTAAGATTTCTAGGCCTCTTATAAATAGAAGGCCGCATCTCAGCTTGATTACTTCAAAACAGCTTCCTGCAACCTCCCACTAGGAAGATGAGCAATTAGTGTAATCACAGCAATAAATCAGAGATGCTTAATGCTGAAACTTGCGTAACAACTTTTCTTCTCTTGGTTCTCTGCTGGGCTATAAGCAAAGAACAGTATAATGCACATTCCCATTGCTGCAATCGCACTGTCCAACAGATCTTCTTTCCTGGATGCAGTTAATTTGATGTCATTAAATGGTCCAACAGAGGTGTGGGATGCTGTGGTTAGGTGGAGGCCTTTTAATATGAAGCATAATCATGCAGATGGAAGTGTGTTGTGAACAAAATGGAAAGCAAAGATCCTCACTGAGAGTCAATCTGCTAGTAATAAAGGTGCTGCTGGAGAAGTTTTTACCTTATTTTCTGTCAGAAACATTCCAATAACCCAAGGTCAGGGAGTATAAACATGTTTTTGGAAATCATGGAAAAAAGGAATGAACTAGCCCCCTCTTTTGGCTAATTGGGAAACAGTAGTAGGAATTGATATTGGCTAAATCACAGGTCCTGAAAGTACTCCTCCTTCTCTCATTTGTCCATGTAGCCACTAGGCCTTCATTGTAAGTAAGTGTTATTTTTAAATGTAGAATTCCCAGTTAAATCAAGATTTTGCATCTTAGGATCTAGGCTCCATGTCTACAAATATTCCCTGCATCTACTAAGTTCTACAGCTGATACCATTTGTTATCACAGGAACTTCAGAGATTTGTGCGAGATCGTTCCAGCACAGAATTTACAGGAATAAATTAACTGTGGGAAGACTGTGCTGGAAACTGTTGTGAGTCTGTAAGGATGTTCTGTCACTGCATGGGAAGGTCCAACTTTATGTAATGGTTTTGCAAAGGTTTTGAGGAGAAATGCTTGTTCTTGAAAACCAGAGAATCTTCAACTTTAAGCCCACAGTTTCCTGCTACTGGAAAATGGCATGAATTGGTGACAAAACCTAGCCATGACAGAAGCTATTAATGCTTCCCTGTGATATGCAGAAGTACCTGCAAGTTTTTATAAGTAATAAAAGCAGTAAGATAGGGCTAGATTTATGCCTCTCTAGTGTAACTGTTTTGAAAAAGGTAGTTACATCTTGCAGAGAATTTTGGGGCAAAATAGTCTTCTAATTTAACCCTCCAAAAAATTAAAAAAAAATAAAGTCCTGAAATAAAAGTGTTTAAAAATGTTTCTCTTGATAAGGAGAAAAATACAGTTGTACTAACCAGAACATTCAGTTATCTTTAAGCGGGTATGAATGTACATGTAAGTAATACACAAATCGCCAAAGCCAGGTACTGTAAAATGTTAATAGAAACTGAATAACTGAGTTATATAAAAAACATAGATGTCTATACTAATGATTTTGCTTTCAATTTCTCATAATATTGTCATTCAAAAAGCCATTTATATAAATATGCAAAGATCTATGTGCACTTAGCTACCGTTTTAGGACTTAGATAAAGCAGCTTTTTCCAGGAAAATGGAAAATTTTTTCTTCTTTGAATTTTGGATTTTGTCACCAAAGTTATCAGTGATAATTTCATGTCTCATGTCCTCATCTAGTTGTGTTGGATCAAGAAGTTATCACCTCCAGCCCTTTCCTCTCCAAAAAGAGAGGCATTGATCTGCCATTGATCTATCCATTGATCTGCAAGCTGAATTCACTTGTCTCAGTGAAAAGAAACAAGGTTACTGAAGAACCAGTATTTGTACTTCCTAAAATAACAGATGTCATTTTGTCTGAAGTGGAAAAACGCATAAGCATCAGCAACAGACTAGAGGTGGTTAACATGGTAAGTGTGGTGCTGCCAGTAGTGCTGTTAACCCAACTCAGCCTTTCTGACTTAGGCTCTATAGCTGTAACTCACCTGGAACTGGGTCTTGGTGTGAACAATATGCTTAAACTACTGACTCTACATTTCTCTAAGTGAGCAGGGAGAGCCAGACAAATGTGTTGTCAAGGTAGAAAACCTGGTGTAGGAAAGAGAAATAGGGATAAAAAGGAAAGTTGGGCTGTAGAAGATGTCAAAATGGGCTTTATTTTACAAGTTCAAGTACAAAAAATTAAAAGTAAAAGCATCCATCCAAAGTTTAAACGATCAAGAGGCTTTTTTTTTGCAGTATTTTTCTATGTTACAGTATGAATATTTTCAGAACTTGATATATCTAATCCTTCATGCAAGAACTTGGGAATTAAAAACTATACCTGGAATCACTGAGCTGCACAAACTGAACTGCAGTCACCTCCAGAACAAAACCATGAAGGAAGAAATTGTGTGCATATCTGAACTTGATAAGGAATACTTGATAAGCAAAATGGCAGGAGTCTGGGATTAGCCCCAAGCTACCTGAGAAATGCAGGGTCTGTTTAATGATTGCAAACAATCAGGACCTTGTGAGTAGGATGATGCTTTTGTGTCCCCTAACATTTCTTGGCCATATGTGTTTTGGACGGCCTCCTAGGAATTGTCTTGAGAATGATAGCACAGCTGCTATTCCTACATGTTCCTAACCTCCTATCCAGGGAACTGATACACCAACTAAAGCAAATAAATGATAGTTTAATAGACTTATTGTTCTAATCTAATTACTAACACACTCTTGCCTTCTCCTTCACTTCCATTTCCCTGTCCCCTTTCCGTAGAGTTTTCCAAGCTCTTCTCTTGACTCAGCCCTGTAAATGTGTTTCTTTTTACAGGATGTTCAGAACTCTTTTTACCAGATATTTTTCTTGTTTCTTGGCATTTCTACAGTTTCAATGCTCAGATTTCCCAGTTGTACTTAAGGGAGAAGATTAAGACCCAAAGAAACTCTGATTTTGTTGTTTTGGAAAAGGGGAGATCCTTCAGGACTTTGATCCTTGGCAGGTGCCACAGTTTGCAGTAGTCACCCATCGAACTTTAACTGCATTGCTTTTGCCAGGGAGCCCAGAAAACACTGAACCAACTCACCTGCTGTGGGGTTACAGCATCAGCTCTTGTGTCTACCACCAGGTGATACACAGCCATCGTTATGCCGACAGCTGGGGATGGATGACCTGAGAAAAGCCAAAAGTGTGTACTTTTTTTAGTGTTGCACTGGCTGCTCTATGTGTCAGGGATTAAGAATCCTTTTAATAGATCTCTCTAATCTGTACTTGTCCATAAAACCACCTTGTGCTCTGTGTGTAGGCTTGGCAGTGAAGAGGACCTTAACTAGCGAGGGGGAGTGTTGAGAGGGAGAGCGTTGTCAGGTTTTTTCAACCTGCAGACATCACACTGTTGGTAACTGCTCTCTCTCACTTACCACTCTCAGCACATGTAACTGTGCCACAGGGTCTAAGACATTGTTAATGATACAAAGATCTTTTCATATTTTATATCAGTCCTTGCAAACATTTAGAGGAAGGGTCCCCAGGACTTCTGAAGCCTGTCAGCTCTGTGTTGGAATACCAGGGTCCCTCCATGGAGGACATTATTCCTGTGATGTCCCTGCTTAGCTCTTTTACAGGCACTGGCCTGGTGGGTAAAACAAACAGCATCTTGCTAGTAGTGCAGGATTTTTTTGAGGTAACTGGAGGAAATATAGAGCCATAGGAGTAGTAATAGATCTGCCTGGCACTTGGCACCATGGGAAGACCAAACACATTCAGAAACATCATCCTGCATCACTTTCCAGGGGATTCATCTGTTTGATGAAGCTAGTTAAATGCCCAAAAAAATTCTAAGATAGACAGATCTTCCTTTTTATTTTGCAAAAAACAATTGGATACAGTGATAATGTGTGCATTTCAAATGCATGTGCTTTTTTCCCCTCACTCAACAACTTGATAGTATTATTTAAGACACATTCCTACCTTGCAGAAAGACTAACCTGTAAGTGTCCAGGTACTGGGTGTTGCTGAGAACTTTTTCATTAAAAACATATGAAGAGAGTCAGTGAATTACTGATCTACAATGACTTGCATCTGATACTTTTCAAGTCTGTGAGGGCATTGCAAGAAACTCCCTTGAGCTTTATTTCAGCCAGTTCATTGGAGCACTTAAACATGCCCAGACATACTTCATAGCACGGTAGATGAAGCTAAATATCGGCTTAAAAATGTGGCCTTGATAAGGGATAAATAAACTTTCTGCTTGAAGAGAAGGCCAGACTGAGGATAGGGAAGAGACAGGATGACACTTCCAGTCCTTCTGAGGAGGTCCATTTCTCTGCACTGGAAAGGTCTGTACAAGGGGATATGAAGCTTAATGATTGGACTATAGTGAAATGGTGATTGACCGTATAAGTTGGGAGAACCCTGGCAGCAGTTTCTTTGGTACAGGATTCCTCCGAGAAGTCAATTCAGATGCACAGGAGGAATGTGGTTCTAATGTCTTGATATCTTTAGCAGGTCCTGAGACTCTGAATCAAAGTAAGAGGGTGGAGTTTATCAGTTTTTCTCCCTTGGTAAGTTGCAATTTCTCCAATATATTTGTCTCCATTATGCACATGCTGGGCACGGTGCAGCTTGCTGATCTTTCTGCTGACACTGATCCAGCATCAGCTGGAGGGTGTATAATCAGAGATTTTTCTTCAGATCTGCATTTTGGTGGCCCCTTGTAGATGCTGAGGACATTTATTTCTCCTGCGTTCATGACTAGACAAAAATAATCTCAGAATAGCAATTCTTGCTCAGAAAAAGCCCAGTGTCTTCTGCTGTGCAGCAGTGTTGCTTGTAGACTGTGTGCTGCAGAGTGGACATAGGACAACTGCCATGACTTTTGCACACGCAGTATTAAATAAGGAGAGTCAGTGCACCCTGCACGGTGCTTGGAAGGTCTTTTGAAAAGGGGCAAAGAATTACAGTGGCCCTCAACCACCCTGGAGCATTTTCATTTAAAGTACTGCTTGTAGGAATGTAGGACAGTGTTGTTTTCCACAGCCCTGTATTTTTTCCAGTTTGTTAAAAAGTCTATCAGGAGCCTTGCAGATTCTCAGGTTAGCTTTTGTCAGGCAAACATCTTTATTCCAGGCTGCATAATCGGTATGTTGAATTCAGTGGAAAAGTCAGTGGAGTAAAATCCTATACTTGCATTTTAACTGAATGCATCCTAATTTAGATGTACATTAATTAGTCTGTGAGGAGATGTCATTTAACCCATGTTATCCTACTCTTTTTTGAATTTACTTTTTGTTGCAGTTTGTTTCTGTGCATGCTCCAGAAGAATCAGAAACAGGCTCAGCAGATGCCAGTCATTCTCAAGCAAACACTTACTGCCTCTGTCCAGAAAAATACATACCCTCATGTGAATGGGAGTGAGTGGGAAGGGTTAGAGAAGTTTTCCTTCACCACAGTTAAATTTTCCTTCCACTCCTTTGTCTCTTGCTCCTGTGTGCTAAACAGGAGGCAAAGCTGTGCCTGTTCCATATCCCACTCCATTGCCTGCCTTCCAGCTTGGCACAAGAAGTCAACTCTAGCAACGTATTGCAGCTCTGCTGTCATCCTTCACCTGAGCTAGCACACAGCATTATTCAGTATGAAGGGGAGGACTCAGCTGAATCCACAGCTGTATAATCTAAATCTTATTCAGGTGGGTATTTTTGTGCAATCTCGCTAAGTTTAGTAAAACAGAATAATAGGAAGAGTGGATGGAGAAAAAGATGTGGAGGGTAACAAAGGAGTTATTGCATAAGAATGATCTGCGGTCTTTAGTTTTCCAAAGTCTGAGCGCTGCATTCCTGTGAAAGGCATAGGCCTTGAGTGGAAGTGGGGTTGGGGGGGTTTTCAGAGCCAGATCTAGTACATGGTGGTGATGCCCATAGGCCACAGTCGAATGGCAAGTGACAAAAGGCATCTGCATTCCTCATTTTATACAGTGAAAAGGAATGAATTTCTGGAGCACAGGTACTTGCTTGAATTCATTATCACAAGAAGCTCCACAGTAAGGCAGGATGTAAATTTGATGCTGTAAGCCAGGCCATGAAAAGGACTGATAAAGGACAAATTATTTTTGCATTCAAGGTCAAGTGACATTTAAAGAACCATTCTGCAGATGCAGTGGAAAATTACAGAAGCAGAATTTTTGTTGGCCACTTCATCCTTTTCAGCTGTACGGCAGAACTGGAAAGAGGTGGAAAAAATCAGTCCCTGCTTGTGACTGTTCTCTTATCCTGTCAGCATTTCAGGCTCTTATTACATGTCTGCCATTTTCTTTGTAATTATTTTAAAGCCTGAGTTTTGTGGGATGTGGAAGTTTGTGCGCTCTGAAACTTCAAACTTGGTTCTTTCTTGACGCAAGACTGACGATGGCAAGCTTAACTCTCAGCTTCTTCCCTGGGCATTGAAGTATTTCTCAACACTGACTGGAAAGAATCTCTTACAGAAAGATATGTTCAGATTCCCCGCCCTCCCAGTCCTTGGCCTTTCAACTGAGGCTGCCAGCAAACGATTGCTGAACACTTGCCAGACAGCAGTAACTCTCAGTCCCCAGTCCATAATAATGCAAAAAAATAGTATTTTGCTGTCAACCCCTGGTTTATAATAATGCAAAATCAGTGTTCTGTTGCTGGGAATGCCTTATTCATTATGGGCTCTGTCCAAATCACTTGAATGTGAAGCTGTGGTGATGCTAATCTGCCAGAAATTGACTCATAAAGGTGCAATTCACCATACCGGCAAAACGTTATTTAGGAAGTCTCCTTTTTCAGACCAAAATGCAGGTTGGCTTTCTCTGTGGAGGCTGAGAAAGATAAACTCTCAACCAGCAATAAAATTCAAGGGAAAATAGGTACCTAATTCTGTAAGGCACTACTGAAAAATCCCATCTGTTAATGCTTAAAACAATATATCTTCATAAATGGTAAATTGATTCAAACAGCTAGCGCACATGTGCTCTCTCTTTCTCTCTTTCTACCATATTTTTCTTTTTTCCATCTCATAGTTCTTTTACTTACTTTCTGGAAAGATATGGGATTGATATCCAGGGTCAGGACTGGCCTTATCCAGCCATGCAGTAGTGAGTCTGTTCCCACTCCCCACAGAATCCTCTTAGCATACGTACAATTAACCTCGGTTAAGTATTGGATGTGCAATAGAGTGTGTAGGCGGCAGAAGAGCTCCTCTAGTTGTTTAGTACTCTGGCATCAGATGAGAATAAATACAGGGCATGACCTGGCCCTTCAGGGCACTGGCCTAAACCTAGTAACATACAGACTGAAGGTTTTCTGTGTAGCTGACACTGATTTGATGAGGAAACAGGCCTGAATGCTTAACAAAATATTACAACCACTGACAGGATTTCCCCAGCATTATTTAACATAAATGTGTGCTTATACATGTGCATGCATTTGCATACACACTGTTGTTTCAAGCTTGTAAAGGCTTTTGTGGAAAAAAGCATTACTGAACCTTGATATAAAGATGTGTAACATGGAAACATGCAGTGGGCTGGATTACATTTATCCCTGTAGTAAATCAATTGACTTTAGTGACCCTCTGTAAGGGAAAGTTTAGCCACATATGAATTATAGAGGTACCTGTTACTTCATATCTACTCATAAACATTTGGTTAAAATGATTTAACATACAATTTTGCTTCATAATTTGTAGAAATGGCTTCATACAGAAGTTTCTAGTTATGAAAGGTCTCCAAAAGCAGTAAGGTTTTTATGTCTATAGCTTTCCCAGGCACGTATAATGTGATTGTTTCCCTGTAAGTTGCACTCTTATTATACAATGGGAAAATAGTTTTGGTGTTCCTTCATAACCATATGGACAACATTTAACAATATGTAATTCAGAGGGCACATCTCTCTGTGGAAACAGAACCACATATTTCTGTTCATGACCCAGTATATTGCCAACAGGTCCAATACTGCATGAAGTGCTTTACCCTGAGGGTTGTATCCTTGCTGCTTTGGGAGTGGAAAAAAAAAAGTGCTGGCTTGAGTACAAATACGGTTTTAATGGCCTAGCAAAAGATGGATTAAACAGCGTATTCCAAGATTCTTTGGTTTTTTTCTGGTCCTTTGCTAGCTCTGTCTCAATGTTGTTAAACTGGTTTAAGTGCAAGGGATGAACTGAGCTTACTGTAGTCCCTTAAAACAGTACAAGAAGTGTATTGAGCAAAACCAGGAAAATACACACAGGAATATCAACAACAAAAGTGTTTGTACAGTGCTAAGCTTTATGTCAGGCTGTATTGGTTTTCAAACATTCTCACTTGCAGCAGGCTAGACTCCCTGCTGATTGTGGTGTAATAAAGTTTATATAAAGCAGGAAGTTAGATTTATTTCCATACCAAAAGACAGTGGATCGAGAAAAATGTAAAGTCACTAAAATAATAATGAAACAGAATGGGTGGAAGAAGAGCCCCCTGCAGCAGGCCATGTTAATTACCCTTGCAGCTGGGAGATCAATTTGCATATATATTCTTTGAAGCCTGTCAGGTATGAATTGAACCACTGAACTGTTACATTTGATAATCTAGCTCTCCAAAGCATTTTTGCTAAAGATGTTATGTTTCATAGGGCTAGTTATTTTTTCTATCTCCAAGTAAAAAGCTGCACTTAGATCTGTTTATACAGGAACAAATTGTGTTTGTGACTTCCTGGAGTACCAGGTTAGCAACATAATCTCATCAAAAGCATTGGTACTGGTGATCAAACACAAAAGAGATACAGTCAAATAGCCTTGACAACCAGTGAAAGCAAGGAAATTAAAACTTAAAGCTAGTGGTGACAGGCATGACTCAGGGGATAGTTAATGAGTTATGGAGCTTTTCAGCTCCAGGACACATATTCCATTATGTTCCATACTAGTGGTGACAAAATTTTTGCCATCTGATGGCTGCTTCATGGCTGGAATGAACCCACTATGTGTTCCCAGGATTTTGCAAGTCCATTTGTTTTGGACCATCCATTACTGTAGCATGCTGATGCCAATGCTGCAAAATTGTTTGCAGTGAATGGTAGCAGTTTACCACCTGTTGGCAGCAGTTTCAAAGGAACATCAGAGCTTTATAGAACTGTTGGAAAACCTTTTTCTCAATCTGGGTAATCTAGAGTTGCTGGAGTTGTAGAACTGCAGGCTTCCATGGAACAAAACCCATGCAAAAGGAGAAATGGTGCATGAAAATGAATTTTACACAGGAACAGGATATGAACTAAAGCTTACTTGTTCTCATTTAACAGAACTGTGAGAATTGTATACAACAGATTTCATACAACTCATATGTTCTCACTTTTTCTGATTTTTATTTTTTAAAACAACAACAACAACAACAACAAACCCCAGAAAAAAACCCCACACCAGAAGTAATACCTTATCAGAGCTTCAGAAAAATTTATGACCCTTGACACATTCTTTTGAACACAGATCACAGAATATTCTGATTTGGAAGAGAGACGCAAGTATCCTCAAGTCCAACTCTTAACTGAATGGCCCATACAGCTATCAAACCTGCAACCTTGGTGGAATTAACACCATGGTCTAACCAACTGAGCTATGAACCCTGACTTTTCGGATATTTCCTAGCATTGGACCTAGGGTAATAATTTTCCAATAATAATTGCATGTAATATTGATGTAGGACTAATGATCCATTAATAGTGATCATGCAACACCTGAGAAGATTAAAAAAGGAGTGCATACCAGTCTGTTGACAGAGCTGGTGTGGGGGACTTCAACTGATGCTTTCCATGCTTTCCTTCTGGAGCTATTAACAGTTCTACTTTTCTGAGGTTGCTTCTTTTTGTGGTTGCCTTAGTTTTTTGCTACTTGTCAGGAAAAGTTTTATACAAAAGTCCCTCCCTGCGAGTTTTCACTGACATAACACATAATCCCAGGTGTTTATTGTTTTCCGTTTCTGAATGGGAAGCATTAGACTAGTCAGCAATGGTCACATCAGGGCATAGTGTTGGGTAAGTGGAGAATACAGTTAATTTGTGTGTCCATTTTGCTTTAAATTAATAGTTCTGAACTTCCATAAGCCATTTGACAGGCCACTCTGGAAGATTTATTCTGGAGGTACAACAGAAGAAGAATTTGCATAATCCTTGGTGAACTACAGGTTTGCTATCTAACAAATCTTGTTCATGCAACTGGTTGTTATTAGCAGTCTGAGAAGCTCAGTTACATTTTCTCCCTTCATTCACCATGTGAGTATCACTGGAAAAATGGGTCATTTCAGGCTCCCTGATTGATCTAGGATTGGAAAAAGAGGTTGATACTCAGGTCACATAGAAAATTAGATGGAGTTGCATACTCATGGTAGAAATGCAAAAAAATCTTACTCAAAGTCAGCTATGAATTGGACAAATTTCTCCTGGGGAGGACTGTCAGGATAGCAGGTAAAATAATGGAGTTTTTCTTTGGAGAGAGAGTGAGAAGCTTTTCCTACTATTTATGCCTCTCTACATAGGTATTACTGCATTTCCTCACTTGTATGCAGTCTTTCAAAATAAAAGAGTCAACTGATATAATTTTAATACTCTTTAATATAACAAATCTCTTGCATGAAAGATGTTTATTTAATGATCATATATTAAAGATAAGCATATTCCTTTCTTTTCCTGGCAAATAAAACTCTTCAGCTCTAAAATGAACTGCAGGTAGTTATAATGCAAACCATGCCTAGAAAAATAAACTCCTCCTGTATTAGCTTAAGCTCTTTGAGATTTAATGAAGTCTTACATTTGCTGATCAAATGTGCAAAAGGTGTAGTGCAAGCAAAGCATTCAATTCATAACAGGGAGAAAGTTTCGTACAGCAGAAATCTTATCTTACAATGGAAATGTAGGTAATTATAAGCATTGAGCTTCCTTTAAATCTTTTTGAAGAATGTGCATTGAATGAAATAGGCCATACAGAACATCTAAGATGTAGAGCCATTTCTTCCCCTTCATTGTCCTTTATTTTAGCAAGAATAGCAACATGAAAGTAGGATGCATGTAGAGAAAGTGGAATATACTTAACAAAAAATATTTTTATGCTGTTGTATTAAACAAGATTTTGAAATTTTCATTGTTTATTGCCATTTTTAGAAATACTCCTTGTTGGATTCTTGTGATGATTCCACCTGGAGTTTCTTATCCAGAAACATCCCATGCTTTTCCCCCCTGTTCTTTTAGGGTCAGTCTTGACCATTTCTATCCAGCAGTTTACTTCATCATAAAGCATATTTCAGACTTACTTGCCTGTTGACTTTTTTTTCTTGTATGCCATTTATATCATGTTTTGCACCAGTGTTGCTCGTATTTCTTTCATGGTTGAATTTCAACTGTTGTCAAGTATTTGTACCTGGACTGGGTTTTTTGTAATAACAATTAGATAGGGCACCGTGTAAAATGTGCTTAATTAGCCGCTTGACCAATAATGTATTACCTGGAATGCGCTACAGAAAAGAAAAATTGATGTATATAAACAAAGAGAGATAAAAATCCATAAAATTTTGTCTTTAGACAGGTTTCTTAGATGAAAAGGCTCCTTCCATTTAGCTTTCTTGCCTGCTGAAGATTAATGGGAGGACATGAATCCCAATGGAGTATATGAAATACAGCACATGTCAGATTCTGAGGTGAAGAGTTCAAGAGAGTGTCAAGTTTTTCTGATATTACCATGAAATTTGGAAAAAGATGAAATAAAACAATCAGTCTGAAAGTTTATTCACTTGTTTTGTGTTACAATGACAAGGCTTAGAGAGAATGTTAAGAAGCAGCATTTAACAGTCATTTGCAAATAACCTTTACCAAGGGGAATTCAGAAAAAGAGAGGTCATCAGAAAACAAGATAACCTTGATAACGAATCATAAGGCTTTGTGAGTTCCTTCTTTCCCTGATGGTGACTACTTGTGCTGTTGTTTATCCTTCAGGCCACAGCTGCTTTATCAAGGACACTTTCAGGCTGAACTATGGGTGAGATGGTATAATAATAATAATAATAATAATAATAATAACAATGATGACAATGGTGAATATCATCTCTCTGTTCTCTACTTGTCCTATGTATTCTGAGAAAAACCCATTATCTTTCAGGCCCATATAATTTCTTCCAACTTTTTAACTTTAAAAAGGTATTCACTTCTAAATTAATTTCACATTGCCACTGAAAATGTTGAAGATGACTACCTGACATCCCTTTCCATATTCCTATTTGTTGATCACTAACCGGTGGTTTTGTGAATGAAAAGTACTGACCACTTTCTAGGTTGCCTTTTTGTCAGCTGCTGCTGTAAATGTACTAGGACTTAGGTTGATAGCCACATTGCTAGAGTTGTACAGGACATGTGCTACTTATACCACATTGGGGTTCAAATATGACAGTGTGCTTTTCCCATCTATAAGGAAAATATTAATGTTGTGCCAACTTTTCTGTAGTCAACTCCTGCTGTTTCTATAGCAGCATTCTATTGTTTAAGGCTGGTGGAAAAAATAAGTAAAAGAGTCACAAATGTTAAGGTCTAGACTTCTCCATCTCCATTTCTTCTAAATTAAGAAAAAAAGACGATAAAATGGGTATGTTAGAGAATGGGATCGCAAACAGCACTGTGGGATTCCTTTCCAAAATGTGTTGGGGATACAGAAATTTTACATGTGTCACAGGAGAAACTAGATAAGTAATTGAAAGAGAGATGTATTGAGTGTAATTAAACAGATAAATCACATCAGAATCAGGAAATCCCCATAGCTGAAAATAACTGGGAAAGTATAATTTATCATGTTGCTGTGCTTCTCTTTGCATCTGTTTATGGTCACTGCTGTTGACAAGGTTCTGGTTGGATGGGTGTTTTGTTTGCACCAAAACGGCCAATGTATGTTCCAGGATCTTCCCTGTGCCATGGATACTCTTTGTACCCTGTGAAGTCAGTTACTTTTTTCCTCATAATTCTCATAATTCTCAAGCAGAAAACAAGTTCTGTTTCTTTTAGTGCTGTTCTCCTGCTGTGTTCTCTGGTTTTTGTGGGAATTCCTTTGAATTCTGCTTAAATTACTATAACTATTCTAAATTCAGGATTAACTGATTTTACTCTACTCTCTCTATATCCTGTTCTGCAAATGTTAATTCTTTCCTTCTCATTCACAAAGACAATATAAATAAAACTAACTTTATGTTGGTAGTGTGAACACCCTGTACAAGAGTCCTCCCATTCAAGTCGGATTCATCTTTGGTCCACTAGTTTTGGTTTGTGTGGTATATGACATAATACACTCCATATACAATTACATTTTTCATTGTTACAATTCATGTGCAGTATATTGACAAATTACTCGCATTATAGTTCTTATAATCTGAGACATCAAACGCTAAGAGTTCAAGTTGGGAGTAGTTCAAATGCTGGAGCTGAGGTCAAGGATGCCTGAAAGACATGAGTAAGAGTTGAGCCCCACCTATTAATGACTTATTTTACAGAAGTTCCTCAGTTTTGTATGTTATTTCAACTTCTTTTTTTCAGGGAAACTTTTCTCAGTATGCTTTATGGATTCAATTGGCAGGTCAAGGGGAAAACTTCCACTGGTTCCAGAAGTTAAAGAGCTAAACAGATTTACTCATGAAATTCGAACTGTTTTTCTGTCTCAGATATTGAGAGTTGAAAGAAGTCGCTGAGGTAATCTTCTATATAGTCTTTTTTAGGTTTTATTTATATATTTATTTATTTTTTAAATGACATGCAAAGTGATAGGGAATTCCAGAGATGATTATTACTCTGTCTGTAGCTCCTTGGATGAAGGCAGTTGTATTCATATCTGACAAAAAAAACCCCATTTATACTCTATTGGGATGGAACCCATATATTTAAACACTGATGGAGCAAAGATTGCATGTTTGTTTTGTTTGCAGAGTTCATATCTAACTCTCAAAAAGAACAGACACTAGTGTTTTCTCATATCTTTAAAGAGTCTAGGTGTACTACAAAGGACAGAAAATTGTCTTTGAATAGAATTCAAAGGTAAATGTATCGATGTGTTTGCTAAAGACTAAATGTGAATGTAGTGTGTAAAAACCTCACATGGGATTATATGTGTAACAGTGTTCGTCCTTCCTGAGGAGGAATTATGAACAGATTTAGTTTTTAGTTCTCTTCAAGCTTTCTGTCCATATTCCAGAAAATATTTAGACTTTTTAATGACTGTTTTAATATAGAAATTGCGCTTTGGTGTATGAAATGCAGTCGGTACCTAATTTCAGGCTTTAAGTTACTGCACACAGCTTAATTATGTTTAATGTCTCAGAAAAGACAACAGTGCTCTTTGCTCCAGCAAAGGGTTAACCCAAACTTTGACGAGGGAGTTTAATAGAGCTATACAAAATATTACTTCAGTATTCCACTCCAGTCAGTTATTTGTGCAGATGTGAATTAATGGACTGTTATAAAGGTAGTGTGATTTCTGTCTTTTCAGTTAAGGAGTGATGATGGCCAAAGTTTCATTTAGTGTGCTACCATTAAGTAAAATCGATGTACTTATAAAAAATCTCTGCATATCTTTTAAGAGCAAACTTATTAAGAAATATTAGTAATAGTGGAACTTTATTCACTTTGAGAATCAGAGCAGCTCTTGGTCTTCAAATGTCAACTGAATCTATTAAAACTGCTTGTATCAGTTGGAAAGGTTGAGGCTACCAGAACTGATTGCATACGTCAAGTTGGAAAAATACGATTGTTTACTTATTTTCTAGAACATTTTGCTCTACTTGAGGTTATACAAAAATATTTTGCAGAAGGAAAGGTTTTGAACTGCAACTAGTAATCTGGTTTTATTACATATTTCTGAGATTTAACCTCTCACTGGGTGTAATGAGTTCATGAAAACTTTTCCTGCGTACATGTCACAAGTTTGAACATTTAACTGAAAATTCCGTTTTAAAAGTTAACTTTAATAGTGAATGTTAATGTTTAATAGGATGGATGTGCCTTCACAATTAATAAACCAACAATAACTTCTTTTTGGTCTACAAAAGTGTGATCATTATCAAAGAGAAATCCTTTCTTCCTGAAAAAAAAAAACTAAGACTTGCAGATTTTCCAGCCAAACATATAAAAGGTTGTTATGATCAGAGCACAGCTGTGGGAGTTAGGGCTCCCAAATTCTAATTCAAACATCCATTTTAGGTGAAGAATTTCTGACTCTCTCATCACTCCCAAAACACTCTCATGCTTCCATAATATAGTCTGAAGTACAGAATAAGAGCCATATAAACCCTATACTATTCCCTGTACAGGTTTAGATATCATTCAGAATTTTTACAGCTTTGTGTTATTAAATGTTTTAAAACTGAAAAGCATTGTATGAGGGCTAAATCTTCTTTTTGTAGTTTAAGTAGTTCTAGTACAATAACATAGATTTTCTCTTATCACTTGAATTACCAAAGGCCATTGATAATCTCTCTTTCTCCTTTGACTGGGGAGTGCTTTTGATTTACACTTCTGCATATTTCATTGTTTTCCTAAAAGTTAGCCTGCACAAAGTATAGAAACTTGAAAATTTTTGCTTTGTAGGAACAGCAGACACATAGCAGCACACAAACTTTGATAATAATGTGACTGTTGCTGATCTTTTTGGAAAGCTTACTTTCTAAAAGTAAGGATTTAATTTTTCCAAAACCATTAAGAAGGGGAGGAAGCTGCTGTAGTCTTGATTATTTTTCTCTTACACCTTTGTCCTTTGACTGGACAAACCTTTTGTGGAAGAGAACTTCGCATGTTTTGCAGTGTGTGATTTCAGACCTAGGCTTTCCTGAAGGATTTCAAAGTCTTTCAATATTTGCAAGTTATACAGATTGTGGAAATAGTACCTAACAGAAAGTTATGTTCTAGCTTCTATGTCCTAATGTTCTAGGTAACCTTAGAACATTATGCTTTTATTTAGGCCTAAGATCACATCATACTTATATATTAGGGTTATGTTCACAAACGGTAAAATTTATTCCATTCACTTAACGATAGGAACAAGCAATTTTCATCTTGTGCTTGACAAAGATGGATATTTCATAAAGTGAGGATTGCCAATGACTTTATTGCTTCATGGCAAGAATGTAGAAGGGACTTGCAGTGTTGATGAAGATGCAGCAGAAAAACTCAGTGAAATCTTTGTATAGGCATTTAGTGCTGTGACTCTCACACCTGATGCATTTCTGTAGCAGATTGCCTGTAAGATATAGATCAACTTGAAGTAAATGAACAGGAAATATTAGACCAGTCAGGCAGGTTAGGAAGGTCAGCAGGACCAGATGGCATAAAACCCAGAGTTCTGAATATAAAATTCCCAAACTTCTGGCTAAGGGATGTAAAATGTCATTACAAATGGACAGTGAGCTAGAGAACTAGGACAGCTGTTGTATCTGCCATCTGTCAGAAGGGTTTTAGAGATGATCTTGGGGATGACAAGCCAATGAGCCTGACTTCCATTTCTTTTAAGATGGTATTTATGTGTATGAGTGAAAACAACTGTTTGGAAGAGGTTGCATGGCTTCTGCAGTTCAGGGATGTTATCAGTAATAATAAGAATAAATGGGATCAAATAGACATAATACACTTTTTTTTTTAAAATGTATTTGATCAG
Source organism: Pseudotriccus pelzelni (assembly GCA_035584735.1). Taxonomy (NCBI): domain Eukaryota; kingdom Metazoa; phylum Chordata; class Aves; order Passeriformes; family Tyrannidae; genus Pseudotriccus; species Pseudotriccus pelzelni. The sequence continues at coordinate 97,907,168 of JAWMRA010000113.1, forward strand.
GTTCCACACCAAAGGCTTATTAAAGAAATTGTATTGCCATTGGATTGGGGGAAAGCTTTTTAAAGAAGAGGCATCAATGGATAGCCTTACTAATGGCAAATTTTCAGAATGGAAGTTGATACTAGGACCAGTTTAGTCAGCATCTCTGCTCCGGAGAGAGCAATGAACAGTGAAATCTGCAAGTCTGTGGATAATAAATTCTCTGTTCACAGTCAATGTCATTTGGCTTCAATGGCAAGAATCTCCAAAATAAAACTGAACAGACTAAAAGTCAGCAGGTGAAGTTCAGTGTGATGCATCTAGGAAAAAATAACATAAACTATGCTGACATGATGCTGAACTCAGAACTGACACTTAAAACTCAGAAGGGAACCCCTGACATTTCTCTGAAGACAATGTCTCAGTGTCAAGTGGCAGACAAAAAACTACCAATTGTTAGGCAAGTTTAGAAAAGTTAGTGATATTATCCTTAGGAACAGAAAGTGCCTGAAATAAGAGAATAACAGAGCATCACTCTGGGAATTGATGTGCCCATATCCTGAGCATCATGTGGAGTTTGGTCTCCACATATCAGGAAGTGTCCAAACAGAAGTATGTAACAGGATCCAAAGAAGTATGGAGAAAAACAAGTAAAATGTTCAAGATGGTGTAGCAGCTGCCTTGTGCAGAGACACTAAAAGGCTGGGACACTACATTTGAAGAAGAGAAGGCCACGGGAGGTTATAACTGAGGTTCATGAAATCATGCAGGCTCACTGCTCACATAATCCCACAATTCTAGATCTACTGGGACTTGAAACCAATAGGGGTTTTGTTTAAGCTGGTGAGTGTACTCCTTAACATAGTGAATTTCTTGAATGAGGAGTCATTAGAAAGGATGGAGGAAGCTATTACCAGCAGGTTTGAAAAGAGCTTTTTCATGGATAACAATCTCACAAAGGTGCCCTTTAGTTCTTTGAATATTGGGCAGGCATATACCCACTGACAAGACTAATTAAACCATTCTGGACACTGAGAACGTGTATGTGGGGAATGGACTGCAGAAAGTCACCAAGCTTATGTGCTCTCCTTGTATCTCTGCTGTTACTGGAGGCAGCATACTGTGCTGAATGAGCCCCTCAGGGGTGGTACTTATGCTTCTCCCTTATTCAGCCAAAGAGTTTTGTATGTGGTTTCTTTTAGTGAATGTTCAATCTGCTTTTTAAACAAGATTGACTTTTTTTATGGTCTCACAGATGAGGACTGCATACACCTCTGCCACACCCACGTTGTCTCAGTGAAAGTATTGTTATTAGATAATGATTTCTACGCAGAGATCAAAATAGCATATAGGTCCTGCTTAATCTGGTAAATCAACAAACTGTAAGTCCTGAAAAGGTTAGGCAATGCTAAGAATTGAGTATACACAAATGGTGAAACATGACTGAGAGGAGAAAGAATTTTCTTACGCCATTTTGTTTTCCCAGCCAGTACAACAAGTAACAAATATGTAATAACGTCACAGTCATGTGTAGCAAATTAAGGAGAAGGTAACAAAGGTTTCCAGGTGTACAAGAAAAAATGTCATAGGCAAATAGAAGAGGAGTAAATGAAGTCCAGTGTCACATTTTGTCATTTACCTAACTGGCAAGTTATATTGCCACAGGTCTCTGGAAGGCACAGCCACCTGATTATGTGTCTTGGGTTACATATTACAAAATATGTTAGTGCCTCTTTCCAGGATAAGCAATACATATATAATTGAGATAGAGAACTAATACCAGGGCACAGCAACCTTTAAACTTCTTATTTCAAAGAGATTGTGAAGGAAAATAATGAACACATGGCATATAAAAGGATCATGTTGGAATTTCTTCTACTTGCTAGGTCTAGCAGTCTCTCCATTTCATAGAGTATAAGAATCAAGCACCATATGAAGTTTTTAGATATCCAGGCACAGGTAGCCTGTGATGTGTAGGGAAAATATTTTTAATTAAGTTGCATGCTACAAATATTTCAACTAAAATTTACGACAAATGATTAAGTACGAATCTATTACTCTGAACCATTCAAGAACTATATAGCACAAGCAGTTTACAATAGGTCTTATTAGGAGAAATACGGGTTAGGATTTTCCATTCAGAAACAGTCTTACAGGTAATTTGGGTTATTTAGGTGTGGATATGTGATCAGGTTGTTTAATAATTAAAGACTGTTACGTTAATCTAATGATACCTTTAATAATTACTTCTGACAATGAGGATTTCTAAATTACTCAGTGGCTATGGTTACGCTCATCTCTGTAACCTGTGAAAGGGTTAAATATTTAAAAATAGTCAAATATTCTCATTTGCAGTGCAATTTTGTGTGGAAAGATGGCTAAATATAATTTTAATTTTCCTGAGAAAATAATTTTTATTTAGGACACTTACATAATGCAATGAAATCAATGGATCTTATTTATGTTCTTAGAGATGATCAAGTGCTTCTGTGCTCTTTGGATAACAAATAAAATTAGGAACATGTTAAAATACTGTCTTGTATTTTCCTAAGGGAACACTGGAAAACATTCCTATCAGATAAATTAATAGTTTTATAAAATCTATTATATATTTATTTAGATTTGATAGAAAATAATGTTCACTTAAAACACATAGCATTACTTAGGCTTATAGAGACAAAGCACTCACTGTATTAATAGCAATATGAAGGTAAATTTACTTTGTTATCCCACTGCCTTGAATAATCAGTAGGTAGTAATATTAAACCACAGTATGACTGAATGGATTGCTGAATTTAAATCGGGTACCTGATTTTTCAATTGACATTCATTGAAGCATAGATCTCTCTCTCTCTAATCAATATGGTTTGCATACTTATACAGCAAATCTCAGAAGTCATTTCAGACCCATCACTGTGTGCAAAAACCACTTCATAAATCATTTTGAATACTAAACAAATTAGAGAAAATTTTCTTTTGGATTGGAGAAGAAATTTCTTGAATAAATTGTATTTTCTGAATTATTTCCTCTTCTCTAATAAGCAGACTAGATTAAATTGAGAACCCAGTATAAAAGAGCCACTGGGATATCTATTATCTCTTCATCCTTTTATCCTCTTGCAATTCTCTTGGGGAAGTGTACATGTATATGCTGCATGAAATGTTATTAACTGACATTAAGTCTCTCATCCCCTTAGGCCGTGGCTTTTTTCCTGCTACTGTACTGACCATTAGGCAGCTCTCATGGATGTGATCTGGAAATTGTATTTATACCATCTTGAGCACATGTCTTAAACCGCTCATTAGGTTTTGATATTTCATGACTTTGTAAGCCTCATATAAGTTATAACATCAATTATGTTTTAGTGTAATGACATGAAAGTGACAGGCTATTGGTTCTTTGCTCTAAACATGTGCCAGTGTCTTTCAAAATATTACTTGACATCCCTTGGGTATCTGTCTTTCACTTTTCTTTCTGTTGTAAATAAGTATGATTAAGGACAAAGTAAAACTGCCTACCCAGAGCCTTGGAGGAAGCCACATGGAATCTTTTTCGTTTGGCTGACTTGTGTTGGTGGAAGGCTGTATATGGTGGCTTGTGCTTTGACTAGGAAAATTAGGAGCACAGTTCATGTCCATGCCCATTTCTGAGTAATGTTGGCAAATTAATTATTTGAGTTAGTGCAAATTGTTTGCTGAAAGATAGCATGAGAGGTAGCATGGTAAGAAATTAATTCTTTTTGCACAGATCTCTCAGTTGCATTCTCCACCAATTATACCGAAAATATTTTGCCTTTTTGTAGCTTGTTCCTGTATAACAGCCACAACAGAGAACAAATACTGTGCATCTCCAATTCACTTTCCTTTTTAGCTTAAATATCTCCAGCCAAAAGCATTCACCTTCCAGGTTTAATATTAATTTGTACTAAAACATTTTTTATTTTTTATTTTTTTTAAGATTAAAGGCTCAAAACTGCAACTCCCCATGTGAAAAGCAAAGGATGGTACCAGTACAAGAATCTCATTTTACGCTGCACCTGAACTGTCTCTCTATTTTTATATTTTATGGTCCTGCAGTTCTTTCTTCAGTCACACTGACTGCATTAAATTATGTAGAAACACAGTCTTGTGACACCTCTGAACCAACCTGCAAGAGAATAGAAAATCTCTCTTTTGCTTTCACCCTGAGTCAAAATTAAATTCTAAAAGTTATATGCAAATAGTATCACCAGTCTAAGTTTAATGAACAGAATCAAGGAAATGCAAGGGTAAAGCCATCAGTTTTATCCTCTACTAGTGCTGAAGAATTAGCACTAGAATTAGGATGAATTTACATTACTAAATGGTCTTTGAATGACATGATAACTGGGTACAATTCAAGTTTGTTAATATTCTTAAACAATAGCAGAAGATGAACTCTCTGCCTAAGGCTTAGGGCTGAAGCAAGGAACATTGAGTTCCCAGTCACAGGCTTGCAGGGTGACCTTGACAAGTCACAGAACATATCTGTGCCTCAGCGTGAGATGGGGGATATTAAAACATTTCCTAGCTGGCAGAGGTGTTGGTAAGGTTCAATTAATCAAAGTCTTTCAATATTTTCACACAGAATAGTCTAGATAAGAACCAAGTATTATTGTTACTTAAGCAGACCTCTCCTAAGCACTTTCTTTTTCATTCTATATAAACTTTTTTAGCTTATGTGCACTGTCAGCATGCAGAGCCATAGATCCTTCAGATCTAGTTTGTGTGGAGCTTGTCAAGATACAGCTGTTTTTAGCACTATATCCCTATTAGGATATGACACAATACATCATAACAGCTCCATCAGAGCCATTAGGGTGTAAACTGTCAATGTGTAATAAGATTACTATGCATTACATCTGGTGGTGCTCTGATAATTTTGAACTAGGTATGCTCTCATAGAGTCTACAGAGCCTCTGCATGTTGATGCTGCAATTGTTGTTAATGAATATAGCCATCTTATTTTGAAGTAGAAGTAGAATATATTGCCTAGTATATGTGAAGAGCAATTGTTTTGGTAAAACAAGTAACTTCAACTTGTTGCTGTTTTAGAAAACCCCAAAGATGTTGTCCCCAGCTTCCTCATGTACTAAAGATCTCTAAGTGTTTCTGTTTACAAATGAAGTAGTTTTTGCTTGAGGGAAGGACAAAACTTGCCAATCTGTCTCTAAATAATACCCAAAAATAATAAAATAGATGTAATACAATAAGTGTCCTTGGATGCCCTGGACTAAAGGAAGTTTGCATTCGGAATAGCTACAAAGATAGGAACAACTTCCAATGTGCTTTTTGTTTCTTCAAAAAGTTCAGTTTTCAGACAAAAAAAAAGTGCTACTTTTTCATAATATTAGTCAGAGTATAATTAAGATAGGAAAAAAGAAACATTTGAACCATTTAAAGTGCATCCAGACTCTTCCACTCATTGTCTAACAACAATCTAAGAAATTACCTGGGTTGGAAGGGACCTTAAAGATCACCTAGTTTCAAACCCTCTCCCATGGAAAGGGACACCTTTCACTAGGCTGGATTGCTCAGAGAATCCATCCAACCTGTCCTTAAACATTTCCAGGGATGGGGCATCCACAGTTACTCTGGGCAACCTGTTCCAGTGCCTCACCACCCTCTCAGTAAACAATTTTTTCCTAATATCTAATCTAAACCTGCCCTCTTTCAGTTCGAACCCATTACACCTTGTCCTGTCAATACATGCTCTAATCAGCAGAACTTTCTGATTCAGAGAAAGATGCTATATTAGTAGGTTTGTGCTTACCTGTCTGCACAACAACTGAGCATCAGCCATTTAGTGGTGAATTTATTCTTCTCATGCCTTTCTGAAGGACCAGCTATTGGCAGAACTGGAGTGCTGGCTTGACTGGGTCTTAGTCCGTATCAGAACAGGAAGAAGAAATGAGCTTTGCTGATATTTTAAAATCATCACCAGAAATCTGCCACTCTATGTATGAAACTCAAGTTTACAGTATCTCATTATGCCTGAAATAATGCGCTGGAAGGTGACAAAGCTGCAGTAACACATATATGCTTGTAGAGTCTGCATGAGAACTTGTATGTGCACACATGTTTCCTATACAGGAGGAGGTTGTAGTAATCACTGAGTAAAGAGAGAGGTGAAGTATAAACTCTAAGTGATTACAGTATTTTCAAGTCTTTCCAGAGAAGACTGAGCTGAGTGCCTTCAAAGGAACTTTAACATAGCACTTGGCCAGCAAGAGTGTTAGTGCATCTTCAGGAGGTCTGTAGCCTCCTGAAAGTGGAAGTTATAGTCTCACACAATCAGTTGTCTTGTGAAAGTGTGAGCTGTTTGATTTTTCTGTCTGCAGTGGGGGTGCTAAGCAGGCAGGTATACAGCCAGAAAAGCTTAATAAACTTTCTAGAAATATATATTCCAAAAGGTACAGACTGAGTAAGAAGAGAAAACAGTACAGTCATTTTTCATAATGATAAAAAGTCTTGTTCAAAGACTTTCTCATTAAAAATTAAATAACTTTTGGTGCAGCAATAGAAGGTAAATAGGAAATACATTCAGAGACCTGACACTTCTGCTGAATAACAACCATGAAAACATGCTGTGGTCCTTGAAGGAGACATAGAGCACAACTAAACAAGGAAAAATACAGAAAAGCTAAAATTAAAAAAAAAAAAAAAAGAGCAAGTGAAGAGAAATGTCAATGATCTGACAAGTAGCATGAATACAGGCTTTTTCTCTTATTAGGGCAAACAGGAAGATGTAAGAAATTCAAATGATTTGTGAGTAGGCTGACATGGAGAAACAATGTGCTGAACGAAAGACTTGCTTATATGGAGAAAAAATTTGCTCATTTGAAAGAGTAGCTAGTAAAATTATATGGAAATAACCTACAGTGTCCTATCTCAGAATTTCTGTCTTTGGCTAGTGTAGTCCACACAGAAGACAGAATGAGAAATGTCAAAGACATGAATTAAATCTTCTTCAATAACAAAATCCCCTCTTATAAATAAAGGACCTTTCATTGATATGAAAAGACATATAAAATGCTGATAATGATCTAAAACAGGTAGCGAAGAGCAAAGCTCTAGGAACAAACCTATCCAAGCATGAACATGTCATTTCCCTTGTGTGGAGTTCTCAAAAATATGTCATGGGGTTTTTGGAAAAGATCTCCAGTTTTTTGTGGCAAAGTCTTTAAAAGTTAAAAGTCTTCTGAAAACATTAAAATAGACATTGAAGGGTGTTGTTCCTATTTGCAATGTCAAGGACAGGGTAACTGTGGAGGAAAACTAAAAAAAAAAGTTAATTCAAAGACCTTCTCAAATTGAGCAAGAACACCAAAGAGCATATGCCTTCAAAAGCAACATTTGCTGAGACAGCAGGAATCATATTCTTCCAGAAATTAAATGCTTCTTTGCCCTCGCTACAGGTTTCTTTCTTTTTTTTTTTTTTCTTTCTTGGAAGGCTATTTTTGAACCACAGCCCCCAGATGGTTAAAAACTTTCTTCTGCTTTCCAGCCTAAATTTATTCATAATCAGTTTACATTCATTTGTCCTTGTGCCAGCACTGTCCTTTAGTTTCAGTAGTGCATCTATATTGTGCAGCTATTTGTAGATTAAATTATTAATGTTGCAGATGATAATATCAATTTTTAAGAGAGATCACTAGCTGAGATTATTTAGATAAAATTCATTGTTGCAACAGCTGCTTGATCATAAAGTTACAGCCTAAAAAGATTATAAATACAATAAGATGTTTTCTCACATCACTTCGAGGGAAGCTAACATGTTGTATCTTTTTATTGCTCTTTTTTATGATATTCAGTAATGAAATACAGTTAAAATAAATTTCAGTAAAACAGGTCTTGATTTGAGGAAAAAGCAGACTATGTGGAGTTGCTGATTTTTTATTAAATCCAGGAGTATATTCTTCAACCTTGGTACAAGCAATATGATGGGTTATCTTTTGGACTTGTAACTTTGGTTACAGTTGATAGCAATATGACAATTAATTTGCCACTGTATATCAACCAGCTAATTTTGAAGTAAATTTGGACAAATGGATGTTTGAGGGATGGAAACTGAAAGAGTCTGGCTGGAGGAATATTGTTCAGGACTAGGGAAACATACTGTAAAGATTATATTGCTATGTTGTAAGCCCTTTCGAGAAGTGAAGATACCTGTAAGTATTAACAGTCCCTGATATATATTAGTATATAAATAAACAACACTAATAATGACTTCTACATTTTTTCCCTTTCCTGTACAATGGAAGAATGCAGAGTAAACTGCCATCTGTCAGAGCTCCTAGGAAATATTGCAGGGATTCCCTTGCAGTGCTTTCCCTTCTGTGCAGGACAGACTGAGATATGACACCAAGATGGGAGGGAGTGTCGACCTGCCAGAAGGCAGGAGGGCTCTCCAGAGGGACCTGGATAGACTGGAGAGATGGGCTGATTGCAACAGGATGAAGTTCAAGAAGGCCAAGTGCTGGATCCTGCCCTTTGGCCACAACAACCTCCTGCAGCGCTCCAGGCTGGGCACAGAGTGGCTGGAGAGCAGCCAGGCAGAAAGGGACCTGGGGGTGCTGATCGACA
>JAWMRA010000113.1:97915850-97932326 GCA_035584735.1 Pseudotriccus pelzelni
CTTCTTTTGAGAACACGCGCAGGATCACTCTCGAGGAGAAGAGACAGCGCAGAAAGAATCATGTCTTGTCGATATCACCTGGGGAGTCTTTCTGCTGTGTCTTTTGTGACCAGACTTGTCTGTCTCTCATTGGCCTTTTTAGCCATCAGCGTACTTGTAGCAAGCGTGGGTAGAGCCCTTCCCAAATCTTCGTTCGCGAAGCCCAGCCATGCTGATGACGATGATGTACTCTGGGGTGGATTCTGGAAAAAACAGAGTGAGTGCTCAAGTGAATAAAAGCTCTGTTATAAAGCCTCAAAAAAATTAAAATAAGACTGTTAGCTAACAAAGTTGTTCTAATTCTTGTATTTTTTGTGTAACCAGTACATAAATCCTTGTTTTTACTGGATACAATTCCCATCTTCATTCCAATAAAACTATAGGGCATGGTAACACTGTGTAGCATAAACACCCATGTTGCTTTACTATTAAAAATATAAGGCTGATGAAACTTAAATTCTGCAGAATTTTTTTTCTAAGCTTCATTTCTGCTTGGGTTTTTACTTACAGCCTGTTGTTCCTAAATCCTCCTTGTACGTGTACACACACCACAATGTTACTTTTGTGAGTCTTGCATCTGGATGCAACAATTAACAAATTGTTGCAAATTTTGAGAGGAAATTAAAACTAGAAAAAATGAAGAAGATCAGCCGAAGTTAATATGATCTATGCAAGTTGAGAAAGAGTGTAGAACAGGAATAGCACAGGTTATAAGTGACATAAAAGTCTGTTGTCTTCATAAAGGTCCATGGGATAGGTCCTGCCCCCTCCTTCATCCTGGACTAAAGATAGGCAACATGATGGTTCTACATCGTGTAAGCAATTTAATCAGACCTCCGCTATGCAGAACAAAACTACCAAACACAGAGTTTTCCAGGTATTTTGATTGGTATTGGAAAGGAGAGAGACAGGGAGAAGATTAAAGCAGAGAAACAAAGAAGGAAGAGAAGCAAGGGAGAGGAAAAAGAGTATTGATAGGCCAACCTTTTTCCTTTGTACAGATGCAAACGGTGATGATAAAATGGATTTCATTCTGATAAATATTCCTGCAAGTGGGATGATAATATGTACTCATACAAACACTTTTCTATTGGCATAACAGTATCTTTCTAAGTGGAAACAGAGGAGGAACAGCAAGGAGAGCAAGCAGACAACAATCCACTAAAGGAAGGGATGTAAAGGAGGGAGAAAAAGGAGGATGAAAGGGAAGCCAGTGTGATAACAGTTTATAAGAGTTGGAAAGCTCTGTTTTGCTTTTTGTCATCAAAAACTTTGGAGTGGAGACTGCCTACAGTAGGAAGGAAGGGGACAGAATTGAGGAATAACGTGGTCAGGGAACAGTGAATTTTTGCACTCTTGTACTTCACACACAACCAGCTGAATTACCTGCAAACAACACACCTGGATTCTGGATTAGCTGTGCCTTGGCTTCAGAAACACCACGGCAACCATCAGTACATAGCAACAGCGGTTTCACAGCCTTTCAGCTGTGGTACCGTGTCATGTGAGCAGAGTTTTCACTTCCAGGACCTGAGCCAGCTCTGTACAGCTCCACTGGAGACCTGGAAAGTGTTCCCCGGTTGTCCTGGTTTCTTAGACAGCATGCAGTGGTTAACTTATTGGATAGCCTGAATATGAAATTCCTTTTAGAGCTTAGCTATGTGTTAAAATACAGTGGTTTGGATAAAATATAGGCTGTTTCTTCTGCCACAGGACAGTAGACACAGAAAGCTCTCATTTTCTTTACTGTCACTACCTTAATAATTTCAAACCCAATCCATTCACTATGAAATAAACAGATTTAAAGCTTAGTAGGTCCAGATATACAGGTTTACAGTTGTTCACAGCTACATATGATTGCAAGAAACTTGGCTGTGTACAGTTGCTGCTGTAGAGCTGAACATTCCTCCTTCATTGGAGGTTATAACTATTAATGGCCTAATGTCACAAGCCATTTCAGCTTTAATGAGCAAATGTTTTACATGAATGTTGTTAAGAATTTCAAGGAAACGAGTTAGTTTATTTAACTTAGAATATTTTTGTACCATATTTACTTTTGTTCAGCGCTTATTACCACTCTTTGTTCATAACTATTATCCCAATATAAATCATGGGTCATAATAATAAAGGAAGGAGAAAGAGATCATGTAATCAGGACAAAGATTCATAATAAATTGATACTGTATTATGTCTGTAATGTTTGATGCTTATGATACCTACAGTTTATGTATGTTTGAGAGCTTCACACACTCTTTTCAAATTTGCTTGCAGGGCTAATTCCTAATATTTCAAGTAGGCATTCTTTATGAAACAGCCTCTGCAAAAATCTGACTTTTCATTACTTACTCCTTACCATTTTCTCTCAAGAGTATTTAAAAGACAGGTAGATGTGGCCCTTAGGGACATGTTTTAGTGGTGGACTTGGGAGTGCTGGGTTAGCAGTTGGTGATCTTGAAGATCTTTTCCAACCTTAACAATTCTATTATTCTATCATTTTCTAGTCAGGAATTAGCTAAATATATCAGTCTCTGCTATTTACTTCGACAAATACCTTAAGGCATGACTTTAAACGTGGCTTTTTGTTTTCAGTGACAGACTGTTCTTCAAAATAACCCCTTGGCTGTTAGCTTCTCTTCGTTTCTTTGATGCAATCAACAACAATGAGTATCGGAGGATTCATTTTTAATGATACACGTAAGCAGACACAAGTGGACTCCTCTGCTATAGAGCTCCTCACCTATTTGTAGAAACAGACTGACAGCTTGCTAACAAATCTCACTGGATTCTAGAGCTTTCCCTTGTAATTTTATAACCATGCAAATATGATTGATTTGCTTTGAAAAGACTTAGCATTAGTGTCTCTCAAGGTGTTATAGCACTGTAAAGTTTTATAAATGTTAGAGATAACTTTTTTTTGTCATCTTTTTGAAGATGACCATAGGGATGTTTGTACCCTTATCACCTTCCTGATCTCTGTCTATATCCTTTGGATTGTCTGTTTTTGTTCCTTATTCAAGTTTAGAAACATTTTTTTCCTATGAGTTTGTCTTCCTTTGAACAGCATTAATTTATGTTCCAGATTTGAACACTGACACTTATCATTCCTGTTTCTAGGAGACTAAAAACAAGTGTATGCTGATTAAGGAGCATTATAAACATTTTTTTTTTTGAACTAAAACCCTAAGAGAAAAGAGATTTGTAAAGTAACATGTAAAAAAGTAATATGAATATAATAAAGTCATATGAATCCATGTGTCTCTTACCTGATGCCTTATCATGCTCCCATGTGATACTTGGCAGATTTACTTTTTTTTTTTCACTTTTTTGGCCATTTTTTGTAGAATAGGTATTTTAAGTAGACAGCTGAGATCAGTAAATGAATACATGTAACATAAGTCCTGAAACTTTCAGCAAACAGAAATTGTTATGTTGTACTTCTAGTGAAAACATTTGGTTGTTTTTTTGTTTTTGTTTTTGTTTTTTTTTTCTGTTTTAGCAATATTTCCATACAAAATCAAACTTTGGTATTTATATTGTAAAAAATGAACAGTTAAACTGTCCTGGACATCATGTCTATTTCTGTCACAGCCTCTGACTTCAAGTCATGTCTTCTCGTTCTGGTTTTCTGTGAAAACAAGCGTCAGCCAATCCAGCTGCTGAGTTCTCCTATACCAGTCCTTCTGGTAAATTTACAGCTAATTTACACAGATAGGGCGAGGAGAAGATCATTAAGATTCTGAACACTTATGAAAATAGCACAGTAAAGAGACCAGTCTTTTCTGGACTATGGAAAAAATAAATTAATGTGTTATTAACAAGAGTTCCCATTACTATTCTGGCTGTGAGTGGGGCTTGAAATTCTTAAATTTCAAAGTCAGCTAATCATGACTAAATAGTCTATCAGGACCTAGGATGCACTAGTTTCTTGCATCCACAGAATAATCATTTATTTGAATAATAATGGACCAGAATGCTCGTCCAGGCCTCTTAATATTCATGTACTATGGATGTAAATACCCACAAACCCAGAAAAAATTTATATTTATATATGTTCAAAGCAAAATACTCAACCTTTAGAAAAGCTAGAATGAGGGATTTTGGCAATGCCCCGCTACAAATGAAACTGATGACAAATAGAAAAAGTTACATACAAACAGTATTTAATTTCAGGCCCATGGACAACTGCTACTTTTTAAATATGAAAGCAGTTCGCTTTTGGGAGACAAAGATGCTGTTGTAAGCAGGTCACACAGGTGTGCCTCACTCTCGTAAGAGACCGTGACTCCAGAAAGTATGTTCGTAACTCCTCCCTCCCCAACTTCCAGAAAGGATGCTGTTTGCGTAAGAAAATTTTGAAACCTGTAATTTCCACTGCAATTGCACATTGGGAATCCTGGTAAGAGCTAGTACAAGGTAAAAAGATTTGTATCTTTTAAGTACCCAGACCTGGGGGATAATTGTTTCTGTTCCTTGTAGAAGTCCCTGTTTTTTAACAAAAAGGCAGGAAGAACTTGTCATCTGTGATTCTCACCCTTGTCCTAGAAAAAGCCCCAAACCTCCCACATCTTCTACTCTTTCAAACCTGTACTGCCATTTCCGTCCCAGCTTCTGTCCTGATGCTAAAACCCAGAATAGTCCTGCTCCCAGCCTGTCTGGAAGCCTCTTTATTCTGTGTTTATCTTGTTTGCACTATCACAATTTTTTCTCTTTTTATCTCTGATCCCTCCTCATCTTCATTCATTTTCCCTGCTTTCCTCCCCTACTGCCAACTCTGGTCATGTCTCCCATACTCTGGCCCCATTTTGAAGCTTACTGATAGTTATTTTTACCACTGTTGTTTTTTCTTTACCCCTCTGGTTTCCAATCTCTCTCTTCCTTAGCCAGCTTTCTTTTTCTAATGCTTTCCATTCATCTTCAAGGGTGACTGGTTTCTTTTCCATATTTCCAGTCAGAAAAAGTCTTGCTCACAGTCATGTTTAAGTCTCTGGAAGTGGTCATACAATTTGTAGGAATCTGAGTTTCCTTACCCATTATATTGGTCTTTTTTTTTTTGGTATTTTTTTTTTTTGGCAGAGGTAGTTAAATGTACACCACATCCAACCATACTGAAATTTGAATCCCTGCCTCAAATTGTGTGGTGGGCAGATCTCTAGAAAGAAAAAGATTTAGGAATAAACATGGCATTTAAGATTCATTTTTCTCTGCCTTTGGAGTTGGATGAATTAAATTAAACTGTTTTGTTTCTTTTTCCCCCCAAAGATTTCAATGGTACTAACAGAAATAAGTACATTATGCTTAGGACTCTTGAGTAACCTTGACAATAGACTTTGTTACTTCTTATAATAACATACATGGTTGTTTTCACCCCACTTTTTCCTTCTAGTATCAAAAAGCCGTGGTAAGTGTCTGAAGATATACATTCCTTGATTTTGATAAGGCCTTATGAAACACTGCAGACATGCTTTTGAATAAGAAGCTCACTTTTGTATGCCCTAAAGTGGAGGGACTCTCTGTGACATCAAAGAGTACAACGTTTTTACCCTTTAAGTATTATTTATGCCATAATTTAAACTTTGGCTATGGTCATAACAACAACAGGTACAGGTTAGCTCAAGACATAAATAACAGACAGCTTCTGCTGGGGATTGAGTTAATTACTAAGGAAACAATTGTGGAGCATCCAGAAGTACAAAAAAAGGAATGGCATTCCTGGAAATCAAAGAACCACTGTAAGATCTCATCCAGCTAAGATCACCTCATCTCATCTCATCTCATCTGAGCAGTACAGAATGCCTATAAATTACCTGAATTTAGCAATTTTTTTTTCCACCGAATTTGAATATGGGGTCTTTTAGATTCAAATTGTTCTTACAACGAGAAGATATTCACTAATATACATGTAATTACTTTAAATAAAATGTATCTGCTGGCCTTTCTACTTGAAATAGAATAGAAGTCTTGACTTTATAGTATAACAATAGGATTCTTAATGGTGTTAATAGATTCTTGATAACACTAATTACATTCAATTGCAGATAACTCTTAATTACACTTTCAGTAACATGCACAATAATCTATTCTAACAGTCAGTTTATCAATATATTTTATGTGTTGATAACAAACTATAACCTACAATTACTGAATATACTTTTACATGGATGCTTTATTTCTTCTGAAGTCAGTTGACTTTAATAGAACAACGAAATTCTTTATAAATAACGACCAAATTCTTTATAGAATTATGGTCTAGTTAATTGACTAATTGTAACTGAAGATACTTTATTTATAATATTTGAAGACAAAAAGAATGATTATCTTTTTATTGCCCAGATAGGTAGTGGCTACCCCATCCTTGGAAGTTTTCAAGGCCAGGTTGTATGGGACCCTGAGCAGCCTGATCTGGTGGGTGGCATTCCTACCCATGGCAGGATTGTTGGAACTGGATAATTGAATGATTTTTAAGGTCCCTTCCAACCCAAACCTTTCTATGATTCTATGACTCCATGGTAAGGGCTGTGGTATGTTTAAAATACATCTGTTCTCAAATAGTGGTTTATTGTTAAGGTAATGTGTACTCCATTTTTTTTAATTTATCTAATCATGCTTTACTCCAGTTATACTAGAAGTAGATTCTATTGCCTCATCAGAATCTCTGCTGCCTTCTACTCAATAGCTTATTTAAGAGATTGTAAAAGCAGTCTTTAATTATAGTTTTTCTGTGTTTTTGTTTTTGATAAAGTCAAAACCAGAAAACAGGGTAGTTACTGAAAATTGGAAGCAAACTCACCAGAAAACTGGCATTTCTTGAAGCACAAAATGGTCAGTGCAAATGCAAGAAAAGTTTCAAGGTTATTTTCCTGCCAATCAGACCATTGTTTTTGGTTTGGATATTTGTCATGAAAAGTACCAATACCTTGGCATCTGCCGTTCCTATATTTAGTTTTTCACAGGAGAGGTATGATGCTGAATGTTGTCAAGATGTGTAGGTAAGACTTGCCAAGGGGCAGATGCAGCTATGGAGGTCATACAGAACCTCCCAGAAGCTTCATCACTGCATCATTGTCTTTTGCCACATTTGGGGAAAAATAATAAGTTAACAGGTTGGAACTTTGGATAGAAAAAAAGATTGCTGGCAGTTTTGTCTAAGAACCACTTCCTCATGATACACTCAGCACCCTTACAATAGCCTAGAGCTCCTAAGGCAAATAATGATTTTTTCCTTAGGAACTAAGTTTGAAAACTTTAACAACTAAAACTCCATGATTCAGATGTTTATTTTGGGTTTTATAGGTTCTGGTTGCTGATTTGCACAGAGTAGGTTAGATGTTTTATCAAGTCTGTACTATCCTTATAACTCATGAAATCCAGCAGTATCTTTGCAGTCATATATATGTACTCAAACCCGTCTTGGCAAGTATCAGGTTTCTTTCCAGTTTTTTGAAATTTTGATACTTAAATAATTTTTATCTTTATAATTCCATGAGGTAAAAAAAGGTGGCTACCATATGAAATATGAATCACACCTAATTAATCATGTACATAATTAAAGCTATAGCTTTGTCCACTTCAAGTTGTTAGTTATTATCTTCTTAACATAGGGAAATCCAATTTAATCAAAGGCAATGCAAGAATCATAGTTTGTTTGGCTTTCATTTACTGTCTTACTTTTAAGTAATATGAACTATAGCTTATGATTAAAATCTTTGGCAGAGGGAGCACTGAATACAGAGTAGAATTATCCCAAGGCAGAAACACTATTTGGCTCTCTTTGCAAGGTAGAACTCGTTTCCCCAACAGAGGAACTATAAGAAAATATGAATTAGTAATGAAATAATAATTAGTGTGGGATGCTCTCTGATCCTTTCTTTCATGAAGTCTTGTAAATAAATACTTTTTTTTTTTCAGAAAATTTCAAGCAACTTTTTAAAACATGGTGCCAAAACCAAAGCTTGCTCTTAGAAATAATTCCCAGTGGAATGACTTGCAGCTGAATAATGTTTTGTCTTTCTATTGACAGGTCTTAGCTTCTTTATGTCTTTCTATTTGCTCACATCAACCTTGTTATTTTTTACTTTACAAGAAAGCAAACAGCCTACAAATCTTTTCTGCAGACAAGTCAATAGATTTTTATACTTTCTGGTATTTTATTTTCAGGGAAGTTCACATGGAGAGATTGGGCACGAAGCCAGATGTCTTGGAGGTAATTCCTAGAGCTGCAGCAAGCTGTGCGCTTACTATCAACTGCTTTGAACAAATACTTCCAAGTGGGAAGCTCACTGATGCTTGCCTATTGACCTGGGTTTGAGAAAGAGATGGTTCATGATCTGTTGTTGCCCTGGACCATTGATTCATACTGTGATCTGAGAATGGAAGAAAGTTTGAGGAAGGTGAGCATGGGGGACAATCCTGGTATTTTGAAAAACTGAGTGTAGATTATATTTAGCACGGACGTGCAATTTTAGTGATACAGTGATATGCTGTAATGTAAATTTGAAAAAGGCAACAGTGATTAATTTTCAATACAGAAATAATTCAACTTCCTATGTAAAAAATTTTGGTATCAGTATTAATCATCTTGGAGTCGTGCTGCATTAGTGAGGTGAACAAAGGCCATGTTCTGAATATACTTCTGCATAAACATTTGCCATATTATGAAATGATACAGAGATTTCAGCCAGCAGTGGGGACTGCAGATACAGCCAAAGCAGGAACTGCTTTGATGAAAGGACTAGGAATATAATTACTCCCAATCTTGGAATATCTGTCAAAATCACCTTCATCCAGAGCTCTGCAAAAAGCATCCTCATAAGGGTACTAGTTTCCTTCTTACAACGTCATCCGGCAGCAAAAGGATATGGGGAGCATCCCAGGAGCAGCCACCGTGAGCTGTTTTCTCATACCCTGTAAATTTTAATATCTTACTTAAAAACTTTATTTTTTTCCTTTTTTTTTTTTTTTTTCCTCTACAGTACTGGTTTCTTTAAATTAGTTTTGCTAAGTATGTAATTGCAACCATCTTTTTGGGTAGTTTTTAATCTCCATGTTTTTTCAACCAAAGCATTAAAATACAAGATATTTTTAAGGTCAAGATTAATAACTTAGAAATCACAGAGCAGTTGATTTTGATACAAATGTTCAGTGTTACTGGAGGAAATTACCAGCAAGTGGGAGAAATAAGTGTTCTTTCAAGCATGAAGAAGAAGGGTCTGGGGAACCTTGGGCTTTTCAACCTCACCTTGATCCTTGAGAAGGTGATGGAGCAAAAATATTGTGAACTTTCTAAACAGATGAAGGACAAGAAAATGACTGGGAATAGTCAGCAGGGGTTTAGGAGGGAGAAGTCATGCCTGATGACCTCATAGCCTTCCATGATGAAATCACCAGTTCATTGGAAAAGGGAGAAACATGGGATATTGTTTGTCTTGACTTCAACAAGACTTTGAACACTCTCCTCCATAACATCACAGACAAACTGATGAAGTATAGACTTGATAAGGGGGCGGCAAGGCAGGCTGGAAGCTGTCTGAACTGCTGAACTCAAAGGATTATGATCACTGAGAAAAAGACCAGCTGGACATTCATCACTAGAGGTGGACCCGAGGGCTGTTACCATTTGAAATCTTCATTAATAACCTGGATGATATGACAGAATACACCCTCAGTAAGTCTACAAACAGTACAAAATGACAAGGAGTGGTTGATGCACCGAATGCCTTCAGAGGGTCCTTGAAAGGCTGAAGGAGTGGGCAGAGTGGAACCTCATGGAGTTCAACAAAGGGAAGTCCAAATCTTGCTCCTGTGGAAGAGTGACCTCAGGCACCAGTTTTGGCAACTGGGTGTAAAACAACTGGAAAGAAATTTTGCAGCAAAGACTCTGGTGGTCCTGGTGCACCATAAGTTAAACATGAGCCGGTAACATGGCCTTGCAGCAAGGAAGGCCAAGACCATCCAGGTTTGCATTACGAGGAGTGTCAGCAAGTTGAGGGAGGTGATCCTTCCCCACTAATCAGCTCTGGTGAGACACACCTGAGTGATGTCTTCAGGATGAGAAAGAAAATTGTCAATTTTTGTAGTAATATTTGATCTTTATGAGAAATTAAAAGACTGGCAATAGTCTATAATTTTACTAAATTTGCTTTATTTTCTTGTGCACAGTGGTTGTTGGGTTATTATGTTATTATCTTTCCCTCTGACTCGTATCTTATCTGAAGCCTCATTTGCCTGCTAGTAACAGTATCTGTCTCTTTCTCATTAAAGTTGCCAATACGCTTTTCTTTCCACTCTAGCTGAAGCTTGAATGAGTATTAATAAATTACTAAGCAAGACCCTGAGGATTGTTCTTTTTTATAGAAGGGCTTCCTTCTCTTTTTACAGGAGGTGTGATCCAGACTGCTCAATTGAGTTCCCTCAATTGAGCTTGCCACTTGGTAGTATAGCAGGGTGGGTCAATGCACTTCACCTAAAAAAATACCTGTTTAAATTTCCAGTCAGGGCACTTGTGAAGCTGGCCAGAGGAGATTCAGGGCATTTCATGGAAGCACTGCCTTTTCTCCTTTGACTGGCTTGGAAAATTTTCAAAAGTTATCTAATCCATCTGAATCTACTTCTATCCATGTTGTCTGTATGTCCTGTAAGGTACCTTCCAGCTCTTTTGGGAGTGGTTGTGACTGCCAGTTACTCACCTAAAATAGGTCATGTACCCCAGAAAGGGTGAGGAGACTGAAAGTCCCAAAGTAGTGTCTTAAACATGAACACAAAGAGAAATTACATGGAAGTACAAAACTAGAAATTTCCAGTCCTAGGAAATGTCACTGCAATAGAGCAAAGAAAGCTTAATGTTCACTTCAATCAGCTTGAAAGAGAACATTTCCATTCTGTTTGAAGCACTGAATAAAAATTGATTAATGAATGGTTTGTTTCGATCAAAACTCAGACAATCCTAGACTGTTGATCATGTCTAAATTAAAATATTAAAGTAACCTTAATTCCATTACAAATGCTGACATTTTAACCTTTGGTTTTTTATTCAGCCTAGAAGAAAAACTGAACTTTAACATTGCATTTTGTTGAAATAATGTTTTTGATTTTTCATCAAGTTGTAAAGGAATTTTTACTTGTATACCTGTTTTTATAAGAGACCATAAATCACATGGCAATTGGTCTTCTTCCGTGTTTTCATTTTTTATGAATAGTAGCATTTAAACAGCTTTAATCCTGGGAAATCATGTAAAAGAAGATCTCTGGTATATTTCTGCCAGATAAAGTAGACTTTATTAAACACACTATGTGTTTAATTCTTTCTGCAGGGGCCTGAAATAAGCATGGAGTGGCAGACATTTCTGGTCAGTGGGACAAGCACTGGTGTGTTGCAGGAACAGAGGATAAAGAATACTAAAACTAAAATCAGGAGCATCAGACTCAGAAACTACATGGCTGCCTCTGTGGGCAAAGGAAGAAGGAAAGTCTGAGTCTAAGATGCAGGTGAAGGAAAGGCAGGACTAGGAAGACTTGAATGAAGGAATCTAGTGTTTAATGAATGCCTGTTTCTGTAAAACTAGCCCTTGTCACCTGGGCAGTCAGTCTAGGTCCTGGTAATTCTCACGTTCCCCATCTGACACTCAATCCAGCTAGCAATAAACTGAGCAATCTCAGACATGTTCTGTGGAGAGGTGTGTACCCCTGAGCAACTCCGGCTCTTTCAGGATTTGCTAATGACAGAGCTTTGTGTGCCTCCCTGAAATGGTTGGGCTAGTCTGGTAAATGTTGCAATTGCTAAGCTGACATCCAGGGAGGTCTGCAGCTCGCTTCCAGCAGGACTCTGCTGCTCAGAAGCAGTGAGGAAGCTACCAAAAATGGCACTTTTTCAGTTGTACACCTGTACTTTGGCATATAGCATGGGTTATATAGCACAGCAGAGGATGTCCTCATGTAAAACCGGTCCTAAACCTGTTCCCAAGCTGCTTTGGCTGAGTACCCTGGGCGCTCTTCTGTCCTGACCCCTTGAGGTTACTGTCTTGTACAGTAATTTTTTTTATCTCCCTTCCTCATCATTCATTGTGAATGCACTTTATATTGATGGTAGCAAACAGCCAAAGCCCTCTGAGTTGATGGGCACTTGGTGAGCATGAAGAACAGCACTGACAGTTGTGTAGATATTAGTCAGGAGAAATACAGGGGAGAAAATGGATGGGGAGATATCATTTTACACTTAGATAGAACCACACCTGTTGATGTTCAGCCTCTAAAGGTAGGTGACTACTTCCATATGTAGCAGAGAACAGAGTTGTGACACTGATGGATCCGATCTTTACAGCTCTTGGGAGAAGAGAAAGAGGACTGAACAGACAGAGAATCCATTGGTTTATGGAAGCAGGATACAACCAAAGTGATGGGAAAGTAAAAGTAGGCTTGTGGCACTAGCCAGAGTCCCTGGTACAACTGGTTAGTGTTGCCCTGGGCTCACACATGAAATGCAGAATTGTTTAGGGCATCCTGGTTTTGGGCTACTGCTGTTAATGGCACTGGGAACCCTTTCTGTGAGCGTAAACCAAAAAGTGAGTGAGAGGTGGATATTTGTTGATAGTTGGGCTGAGTGGCTATTACACAAGCATGGTAGTTCATCACTGCACTTGTCAGTGAAAGCCTGGGTCTTCCAAAGGAGGAGTCACGCTGTGGATTCCTCTGTGGCAGGAATATGCAGGGAATGGGGCCTTGTGTTATTACTATGGCTGCTTCAGAACCCTGGTCTTTTTGTTGCTTTGGCTGTAGTTCCATCAATAATGCAATGATTTAGGACTTCAGTAGTATGTGGATCTAAATACGAATAGTGCGTTTGATTCCAAGGTGAAATCAGGCCTAAAATTCAGATTCGGTACAAAATTTGTTACCTGCTTTTTTTGATATCTTAATGGTAAAATTCTTTGGATATAATTTCTGTCTTGTCAGACTAGTACCAGAAAGAAGTGACTTAAGTAGTTTTGAATCTGATAAGGAAATGGCATGGTTTCAGGAGTCGGTACATTGTTTTGACCCATGTTTGTTCTGTGACAAAGGTATGTCTGGAAAGGATCTCCAGACATACAGACTAATGGAAAAGACTCCTTACTATGCCATCAGCATCACAGAACTCTACTTCCCATCTTCAAATTTTGTCATACTTGAACAATGCCACTGATAAAGCAGTGTGAATTTGATAATTTTTAACAGAAAAAGTTAAATGAAGCAAATGACACCACAGTAAATTGTTGCACTGGCTACTGAACTGTATTTGGGTTTTCTCTGCTATACTGATGATGAAATGTGCAAGAAAAAAGAAGTTTTGCAAACACTGTAAATCCCACTGTGAGTTCATTAGTCAAATGAGAAAGCAGTTGTAATTTTAATAGGAATTTTTATATACCATCATAGGCCTGGAGCTGTAAACTTTAAATCCTTAATTTAAGTATAAGACTTCTGTAGCCATTAGCCTGGTGTATAATCTCATATAAATACTAAGGTAATTTGTTTGCCTCATGGCATTTCTGAAGTAAAGAGTGCATAGTATCACAGCAAAAGTGAGCAGTATACTGCAAAGGAAACAGTTATTACTGTTTTACAATCATTCTTTCAGTTCATTTTCTTACCAGGATTAAACAGTTAATCTGAAAAACAGAAAGTTAAATTATCACATGCATGAAAGCCTTTTCACATGCAGATAAAACAAAAATGAAGACATGCGAAAGTCATGATTTTCTTATATGTGCTGTACGTATGAAGAATGCACTGAGATTCTGCAGCCTATATTTTTTTAAAAGTAAAAGCAGGTAATAAGAACTGTTCCTTCTGGTCTTCTGATGAGTAAGAGCATTCGTGCACGTATGTTTAGTAGAAAGAAATTAAGACAGATATAATAGATAGCATTTATTTATTTCTCTATTCACTTGCATTTAGAGTAACTATAAAATGAACTGTCATTCAGACTCATAACACGTTTGCACTTAACACATTTCCATTGCTGTATTGCTACACTGTGACTGGATGAATTTGTCTTCCCTCAGTCAGATTTGGTATCACACTATCTTCCTGATTTCTCATTTTTGCAAAGTTATATTTCTTTAAGTCTTGACATTTTAATGTTAGTTGCTAAAGTCCTACAATGACAGCAATTTCACTTGTTTTGCTTTCTTTGTGAATTTTCTTTTTAGTAGTATTGTCTTCCATCATTTTCTGATATGAAGTCTCATATATTTGTGACAGCTAAATTGAATACAGTTTCCTTGCAAAATGTCGGTGATGCTCTGGAGGTGATGATCAGCTTATTTTAAAATAAAACTGGTGAATTTTGTGGTTGTTCTATGAGGGAACAGGTGCATGCATTTTAAGCGATTAGATATCCTGCATTTCACTTGGATGACACTAGATGGCCTTCCAAATATTTTTATTGTGGCTGTTCTATGCCATGATATATGGAGTAACTTCATACCCAAAGTATTATCTGGTGGCCTGCATTCTGCTCCTTACTAGTAATGCTTGGGTACATAACCCTTCTGAACCAATTTTCAGTATACCATAGAACTATACTGCACCGTCATTTTGATTGTCTTCTGTGATAATCATTTATTGGTGTAGACATCAGGGTTTTTTTCTTTTAATCTTAAGATAGGGCAAATGAACAAATATTAGTTATTCTTCTGTTGTGTCTCAATAAGGCAGATTTTTAAAAAAATTAATCTGTTTAAAAACATAGTTTTGATATTGTTAATTTTATTGACCAAAAATATAAATAAAATGGGGTTTTGTCAATATTTTTCTGAGCATGAATTATTCATTGCCAAAGTAACACTTGAGAGGTAAAGGTACATGAAAATTAATCTTCCACTTTTGTTGTTACTGTGAATTGTTTTAGTGATGAAGAGCCCCTACAGTTCCAATTTAGCTCAATCCAAAGTGCGACCCACTCCCTTCTAGCTGGACAAGCTCAATTTCAGTATTAAAACTCTTATGTGAATAAAAATCCCTCTGAAACTACCTGATCGATTAACTGAAGATACTATTAAGCTGGATCAGGCAATGTTCATCTAACTTGAAGGATTAGATTTGCCCACAGAGTTTTTAATTTTTCAATGCAACAAGTAACAAGTTTTATTTTGTAAATTTGAATCTCCAAATTACCAAATGAGGCTTGCAGTTTATCAGATTGCTCATTTTTCGTTGTGATTGTCTTGTCAGCATGCTCAAAGGACACTTCATGCCCATTTTTTAGCTGGTAGACTCAAATCCTTTAATACTTTTTCCTGTGGAAAGCAACTACTGCTCACTGCAGCATGCTTCTTATTGAGGATGTGGGCCAACTGCCATTGAAGAAAGTGGAAAAATTCCCACTGACTTGAGCTGAAACTGGATCAAGCTCACGGGAAGCTAATCAGCACAGGAAATATGCACATGCTTTTCCTATTACTGCTTATTTGCATCTAAGTAAACAGAGTACCAGAATAACTTGCAAATTAAGCTGTCTCTAAGAGTTTCCTTACTTCTCACAAATTGCCGGTATAGGTTGACAGCACGTATACGTAAATCGGTCGTAACATCAGACATGGGCAGTAAGCGTATGAAGCTCCACGCTTAATTTGGCTCCATGTTCTTTGCCTTTTCATATGAACAAACAAGACCGATGGCCTCACGAATAGCAATTTGTGCAAGGCTACCAAGTGCGGGTTTTGCCTGAAATAAAAAGCTTTAACATTACAGTTATACAAGAATAGTAAGAAGATGACTGGGACAGGAAAGCAACGACAATTATTCATGTGTTCTTTCTGGTTTTATTCTTCATATTTTTTCCTTTCTTTTATAAAATTTATGAAACATAAAGTGACAGTGGATTAAATCTTCACTGACGTGCAGACAGGAGACAAAGATGATGCAACATTTTGTCAGCCTTCTGACTCCTGGAAGCTTACAGTGGCAGCTGTCAAATTTCAAGTGGAAGTCTGGTGAGCTTCCAATTGATTGTGATGCTGAAGAGACATGATCATGTAGATCAAGCTGTATTTCTTTTATTCCACATCATAGCTCTATAGTTTGCTGAAGACTGGATTGTACAGCTTGACGTAAGCATAAGACTAGCTTATGGAAGACTAACTACTCATTTAGCTGGTGATACCCAAAAACAGGCCGATCGAAACTGCTTAGAGACAAAGTTTTAAGTCTTTAAACAGCAAGGTATTTATTAGCGGCGTCGGGGAAACTCCCAGCTCTCGCTGGACAAAAGAGTTCTGAAGTATTGGCGTAGAGACAGGTAATTTATACAGTTTCTGAGTGTGATTACAACATCTTTACATACATATTCATATTATTACCTTATTAGATTACAATATTCATAGCTGGTGGAGTCAGGGCGGAGTTTGGGGCGTGTTCTTCATTTTGGGGAATATTTTGGTGGTACTTCCTGTTACTTCATCT
>JAWMRA010000113.1:97937488-98026059 GCA_035584735.1 Pseudotriccus pelzelni
AAGGAAGGAAGGAAGGAAGGAAGGAAGGAAGGAAGGAAGGAAGGAAGGAAGGAAGGAAGGAAGGGAGGGAGGGAGAGAGGGAGGGAGAGAGGGAGGGACGAAAGAAGGAAAGAGGGAAGGAAAGAAAGAAAGATCAGGCTGAAATAAGTGTCTAAGAAAAAGAAATCAATAAAATACTTTAAAACATGGCCTGTGGCCTGTTGGTAGCTCAGTTATCCCTCCAAAGAAATTACAATCTTCTGAGAGTCTTGCTTACATGCTTTTCATAATCTATTTATGAACTAATTATTTTACACTTTGCTCCTAAATTTGTTCCTAGCAGTCTTCCCCCCTCATGGGGGGGAAACATGACCCTTTGATTTGTCATTCTGCTTATGAAAATAAGGCTGCCTACAGGGTTACACAACATCCCCCAGGGCACACACTAGGTGTACCTGAAAGTCATGCTCTGTATTTGCCTGAGGTATTGGCTGCTCCTCCCATAAAGGGGCAGAGATTGCATCTGTTTGCAGATGAAATCTATATTATTGATTTCTAGCCATCAAGGTTCAGGCAGATGCTGTTTGCTGAAACCCCAAGGCAAAGTATGAATTGCAGCACGAGAGAGAGACCAGCCAATTTTTCTTGCTTCTGCCATTTTCTTGCATTACCACATATGTTTTTTATCCTGACTTTCTGCTCTAGAGACATATCTAAGTCATATTTCATATGAACATGTTTTGTATGCTAAGATTTTCCTTGCTTTTCTAATTGCACTAGTCCTCCAGATTCTAGCAGTCTGTCAAAGGTGATCAAAGAAGGACCTGAGAGGAGACATTTTAAAAGGGAATTGCTGATCACAGAAATGGTAAAAAAAACCCCCACATTTTGACCACAGATAAGAGATATTATGTCATGGTAAAATTGGTAGAGGGGGGATAATTGTCTATTTTATTCTTAAAATAAAAGTTTGCAATAATAAAATAGGTTGTTAAAAAATACTGTAATATCTCTTAATATTGTTTAATAAAAATTAAGCAGTGACTTTCTGATAGCTTTTCAGTTGCTTTCACCAGCTCTTCAGACCTCAAGGCTCTTTTATTTTTGGTATACATTTAATTCCTTTGCAGAAGTCTCTTGAACTGATTAATTTTGAGGATATGATACCAGGTTAAATGGACAGGTATTTATATTTCATTGGCTTGAGAAAACTAGACATGTTCTGAGGAAGAAAAATTGACAAAGCTGGCAAAGATTAAAAGCTGTGAAGGGCAAAACATGTAATTGGAACAACTTTCAGTATTTGTGTGAATCCACCAGGAAGCCACCTACTTTGCACCAGGCTTTGTGCTGAAGGAAATGCACCCACAGAGCTCAGAATCCACTCTAAGCTGTAGGGCGGTGCTCTCTGTCCCCAAGTGCTTGACAAGGCACAAACACAAACCATATATTTGCAACAAAAGCAGCTAACATTCTAGGAGATATCAAGAAATGACTGACAGCTGCAGTACAGACAACAAGCACAAGTCAAAACAAAGCCAACATTTTCAAGATACTGCCAGATATCTTAATCTATAGTCAGGCACCTTAATTACTCAACCACAGACTTCATTAAAGGCATCTGCCATTCTGAAAGGCATCTAATTCTGAAAAAAAAAGTGGTCCCATTTTGTTGCTTGAATGCAAGTATAGAACCAAGCTTTTCCAAAGTACACAGGCATTTTTAGTAGACATAATTCAGAAAGGCCAACTTCAGACGTGTCTGACAGTCCAGCTCTGAAGAAATGCCAGATAGGAACTTGCCCCTTATTGACAACGTCTCCTCTAGCTGGTAATTCAAAATTTTGAGAATTTTGGTTTGGATTCCTGATTATAAATCTAATGTTTTAAAGTACAGGCTCACCATGTACTCAATATGTAGATTTCAGGGTAGACTGTCACAATTCTTTCAATCCTTCAATGTCAGCAGTGCTGGAGGGAAAGTACATTATCCCACCAAATGATTGTATGGATTTGAATCTAGCTTTACCCAAAAAAATCAATAAGAACAGAATTCACAATGACAAATCCATTCAGTTGCTTTTTTGATAAAGATTAATTCTTTCTAAAAAACACAGCTACACAACAGAATTATTAAATACATCATTATGAAATACAAGATTTCTTTGATTGCCTTTTATTTTGGGGGGTTTGGGCAGACTTCTTTGTAAACATGCATCCCTTATCCAATTTCTTATTTCAGTCAACAAAAAGTAACATTTAAAAATACAACAACCTGAAACATAAGATAGAGCTACATATGGACCCTTTCCTTCTCTAGAATTAGAAATAACATTTACTTTTTGGAGGGCAGCATGAATGAATAGATGAATAGGCAGAAAGAGAGACAGATGCATAAATAATTTTAAAACATGAGTAATGTTCTAAACCATTAAATGAAGATTATATCATTTTATCATATCTCTTTCCATTCAGTTGCATGATTCTCCCATCAGGAGGAGCTTCTCTTCAGAATTCCTCCGTGTCTTTCCCAAGAGAGTTTCACCATTGTGAACGAAGAACTGACAGACGAGTTACAAAATAGTAAATTTTCCTTAATTAATACTGTCTAGTTAGCAATTAAGGTAAATATCACAACACAAACATTTCTGGAGTTTGCAGACATTAATGATTTAATAACCATTGTGATATGTATAGCCATTTTCACATGTGTTTACATAACAGAAGCACCAAAGCTTGTTGAACTGGAAGATGATCAAAGTTATATTCCTAATTAGGCAACAAGCCAAAGGGGAAGGACGAATTGATAAACTCCTCACAGTATTCAAAATCCCCATAAATGCTAACTAATCACAGGATTATTGATATGGAATAATTCACACTGGCAAAGCAATTGGAGCTTTTATCTTAGAACTACAGAAACATTAACATTTTCATCTTAGAATGTTTTTACCCGAGACATTTAGGTGATTCTGAATATTAGTGGGTCTTATTTTAATTTTGTACAAGGTCAAAAGGATGGAACTACGGAAAATTTGTTTTCAATTATTTTGAAAGGTTTCATCTGACAATTTTTACAGCTTTCTTCTGAAAAGTAGTTGTACAATCTATGGCTACAGAGGCTTCTAACATCACTATTATTTCAATAAAAGAAGAATTAGGATTGCAATTTCATTTTTTTCAAAAGAAACAGAAAAAATGTAAAACCTTTTCTCTTTAGGGGACAATTATGACTAGGGCTAGATGGCAGAATATTGGATTTGGCATTGTAGGCATTCTCTCAGAGCCTTATGAAGCAAAATTATCTTTACACACGCATCACTTGGGATGCTGGAAACAAATAGTTGAATGCTTTTCTCCAGAGTCAGGTAAACCATAGACCTACCCAGCAGTGCCTTTCTGAGGACAACTGGTTTTCCTATAATTGAGCTGCCAAGAACACACAGCAACACAAATAGGTGCTGTCTCAAAACCTATTTTCTTTTCTTTTATAGTTACTAATAAATGCACATTTTCAGTTTGTTCCTCCATTTGCTCCATGATAAGAGCAAATAGAATTTATCCAATCCATAGCCTTTGCTTAAGGCAGGAAATGCGGCCTTTTAGCCTCACAGTTACTTTTGACATCTTCCCTGATAACTGGAAGATGTCTTAAAAAAAAAAGTTTTTTCTATTCTGAAGGAATGTGGGATTTGATATGTCTTTATCAAGTAAAAAATCATAATTTTCATGGAACTACAGGAAATTCATATAAATGTCTTTGGGGAGTTTGGTTTGATTTTTCCAGGGATATTCAAGAATCTCCCCCACAGTATCACAAAACAATGCTTTGAACATTTTCTTTATTCATAGGTACTTTGCTTTACCAATTACACGCTTCATATGTATATACACCGTAAACAAGAAAGAACAGAGCTGTGCCAAACCTAGGTGCAAAGCTTACCATGTTACAAGTAATCTTCTTTTCCTTTCTTTCCCAAGAGATGATTGATCCAGCTTGGAACTATCACTTTTTGTTGTATCCCTTTTATACAGAAAACTTGCCCAAAAACCTGAAACAAACTGATCCTTTGTGTTATCAATTTAGAACAGGCAGCACCTTTCAGGCTGTTCTCTCAATGCAGCTGCTCTACTGATGGTGCTGCTGCTGCAAGCCAGGGACATTGGAGCTGCCAGGAATTGCTCACAGCACAGCAGGTGAACTCTGCCTGTATGTACCTGCAGTGCTTTGGAATGGTTGTTGTAAACCCTCCAGTGTGAACAGTTGAGAAAGTGTCTATTGGCAGAGGGCAAACACAACTAGCAAATGGTTCCTTCAGCAAGAAGATGGAGTTCTTGCCCAATCCTCTTAACATTCAGCAAAGTAGCCCTTCAGAAAAAGGATTTTTTTTATTCCGTTCCTGTGAGAAACCACAAATATACAAGTTCACCACACCCCAAAGCAAACTTAGACGCCATTCTATTTGACTGCAGCCATTTTTAGCTACACAAGAGAAAACATGATTTTATAATGCCATCCCATCACTTATTCACTCTCTCTTAGCAACCCCAGCTTACAAAGCAATTTAGGTCATACAGATGACTGCACTCAATTCCTCTACCAGCACAGCTGATGTTTAAGAAGAACTTGCCATTAATCATGCTATATAATGTTCAGGTATGTGCATGTTCAGTGCCATGCACAAGCCTGTACATACTAACCATGATTACAGTGTGATCAGTGCAGTGCATGAACGTGTATATCCTACCAGTGGTTAATTTAAAGGAGGCATGTAAAATAATTAAGAAATAAAACACAAGGCATCTCAAGGAGATCAGTGAATTTTCTTTGAGTTTTGTAAGGTCTGGGAGCAATGACAGAGCCTTGAATAACACATGGAGTGTGAAGCTATTAATAAATTATACTGTTAATCATCTTTTATATATTACATAAAGGTGCATAGATACACATTAAAATTATTACCATGGTTATACAGCTGTTCTGGTCTCTCAGCTTAGCTCCCATGGATGGTACTGGAGTGCCCCACACAGATATCTCATACTTCTGAGCCACTAGGTTGGGTGCACATTGCACTGAGGTCCCCATGCAGGATGGTGGATGAGAGGCTGGAC
This sequence comes from Pseudotriccus pelzelni, assembly GCA_035584735.1. Lineage (NCBI taxonomy): Eukaryota > Metazoa > Chordata > Aves > Passeriformes > Tyrannidae > Pseudotriccus > Pseudotriccus pelzelni. The sequence continues at coordinate 97,942,580 of JAWMRA010000113.1, forward strand.
TTGACCCAGCAATGTGCAATTGCGGCCCAGAAAGCCAAACATGTCCATGTCTGCAGCAAAAGCAGCGTGAGCAGCAGGTGGAGGGAGGTGGTTCTGCTCCTCTACTCTGCCCTGGTGAGACCCCACCTGGAGTGCTGCATCCAGCTCTGGAGTCCCCAGCATAGGAGGGACATTAACCTATTGCAACGAGTCCAGGGGAGGCCACCAAGATGATTAGAAGGGTGGAGCACCTCTACCATGAGGAAAGGCTGAGAGAATTGGGACTGTTCAGCCTTTTTTCTCAGAAGAGAAGACTTTGGGATGACCTAAATGTAACTTTCCAGCACCTTTCTGGAGCCTGCAAGAAAGATGGAGAGGGACTTTTACAGGGGCATGTAGAGACAGGACAAGGGGGAATGGATAGAAACTGAGAGTAGGTTTAGATTAGATATTAAAAATAAAAAAATATTCTTTACGTGAGCGTGGTGAGGCACTGGCACAAGTTGCTCAAAAAAACTATGGATGCTCCATCCTTAAAAGTGTTCAAGGCCAGGTTGGGTGAAGCTCTGAGCACCCTGATCTAGTGAAAAGCATCTCTTCTCACAGCAGGGGTGTTGGAACTAGATGATGTTTAAGGTCCTTTGTAACTCAAGCCATTCTATGACTCTATGAACCTATGATATGTCTGTGAGTCTGCAAGAAACATGTGTCACCCAGCTCAGGAAGGAATAAAAGTTTTTTCCTTCACGCAATTCAAAGCCTGAGGACAGGAAAGACCATCTTCCACTACTGCCCCAGTGACACATCGGGCTGCAGAGCCAGGGCACAAAAGACATGCCCCAGAGGGTAAGTTATTTTGCAGGGCATGGAGGTCTGCGGCTGAGGGTTTCGATGGGGTGCGAAAAACTAGTGAGAACTAGTGCCCCTGTGAAGCCCACATTTCTGCAGGATTGCTGCACCAAGCATCAGATGCTTTTGTACAGGTCAGAAATGTAGGTCAGGCAAACTGTATGCAATCAGAAATTAATTTCCACATAGGTGGGTGTTTCCCATGAAAAGCAGTATTAGGCAAAGTCTGAAAAGTATGCCTGTTCTGCTGTAGCATAAGATGAGAAAATCAAGTATGAAGAGATGATAAAAAAAGAGAAAAAAACCTGGTTGACAGTTGGGAAAAGTGTTTTGGAAGAAGTGGGAACAGGAAAAAGGAGTGAGTGCCAAGACCAGGCAGAAGTACTACTGTTAACAGCTTTTAACATGGTATATTCTTTCTTGGACTGTGATGGGAGCACGGTGACTTTTGTGATAGATACCCATATCGTGTTAATCATACTTGTAATGGACCATTCATTGTCCACCTCTTACAGCATTCAGTTTGGAAAGCCTCTCCCACGTCCTCAGAGAGTTCTTCTTAGTTACAGAGCATGATGCATATGCTCTGGACTGGGTAGTGAACCAGATGCAAATCTGCATCCTGTTGCTCAGCCAGTCCCAGAACCCAGCATGACTCTGTGGATCATGGCCTTTTGCATCTTACAGTTCAGCAGCCTTCCACTTTTCTTCCAGCAGGTGCTTATCCAGTGCTCACACAGATCTACACAAAATGACTGTTTGATCCCACAAACAGAATCCTCCAGAATTTCAGTTGTGATTTCCGTGCATTAGTCATGGTCACTGACACAACCTCTGTAAAGCTCCTGGGTTATCAGGTTTGTCTGCTCCTGTAGCTAAAGCTACTCAAGCAGATGGCTTTGTCTTGCCCTTTCTCAGCCTTGCAAGTTCCTGTTACACAGAAACAGTTTGTGAAACAAGCACCTGGGGCATGACAACACTGCCAGAACAGCCTTGCTGTGGGTGCTTTTCGGGAAAAGGTTTCATCCACACATTGGAAGCACAAACTATGCAAGATCATTTTACACAGCTATTCTTGGTTCTTGAACTAAGAACTGATGCAGGGAATGAGGAATGTAGAGGAATCCACCCTGCATCTGCCATGCTTCCCTATCTGTGACCGGTTCCTCTAAGGCAGGACACATCATCCATTCCTTGGCACTGCCAGCAGAGACCCAACTGCCTTCAGCCATGAGGACTATGCAGTTCAGAGACAAGAATCAATGAGAGGGGGTGTTCTGATGGACCTCAGGCTTACAAAGAGAAAAAGCTGCTAAGGAGCGTGAAGATCAAGGGACAGTTGACTGCAGAAACCATAGACTGATAGAGTTCAGGATTCTGAGAGGAGGGAGCAAGGCAAAAAGCAGGATCACAACCCTGGTCTCCAAGAGAGCAGAGTTTGGGCTGTTCAGAGAGTCATTTAGAAGATTTGTATGGGATACAGTCCTGGAAGGACTTTAAAGTTTTATTTTTAAACGTCATCTTTTCTGAGCTCAAGGATGGTCCATCTTCATAAACAGGTATAAAATCAAAGGTGGCAGCAGGACTGCCACTCCTCTCTAAACCCAAGCATAAAAAGGGAGCAAACAGGAGGTAGAAGCTGGGACAGGTAACCCAAGAGAAATACAGGTACACTGCCTAAACATGCAGGGATAAACTTAGGAAAGGCAGAGCCCAGCTAGAGTTAAATCTGGTGCGGAACATGCTGGCCAACAAGGTCTTCGACAGGTATGTCAGCAACAAAAGGAAGACTGGGAAAAATGGGTGCCTGCTGCTGGATGGGGCAGGGGACCTCATGACAAAGGACAAGGTAATCAATGGACTGAGGGACTGAATGCATTCTTCAGTTTGTTCTTCACTGGTTTTGTCCTTCATCAATCCCAAGGCCTTGAGACGAGTGGAAAAGACTGGAACAAAAAAGACTGCCTTGCTGGAGGAGGAGGATCATTTAGGGAACCTGTGAACACACTGGGTGAACACAAGTTGGGTGCACCCATCAGTACTGAGGGAGCTGACCAATGTCAGTGGAAGGTGACTTCCCATTATCTTTCATGGCAATTGGCTAAGGTTCATGAGGACTGGTAGAGAGCAAATGTGACTGTCTTCAAGGAGAGTAAGAAAGATGATATGGTGAACTACTGCCCGGTCAGCCTCATCTCAGTCATAGGGAAGGTGATGGAGCATATAATCGTAGAAAACCTTTCTGAACACAAAAAGGACCAGAAAGCAGCTGGGAGTAGTCAGCAAGGATTTGCAAAGGGGAAAAAATGTTTGACCTGATAGCATTCTACAATGAAACTGGGGAATGGTGGATGTTTATCTTGACTTTAGCAAGGCTTTTCACACTGCCTCTCATAACACCATTAATGGCCAAGATGTTGGGACAGAGGGAAGGCTCAGCAAAACTGCAGATGATATAAGGTTGGAATGAGTGGTTGATACACCTGAGAACCATGTGCCCATTCAGACATGACCAGACAGGCTGAAGAAAGGGGCTGGCAGGAATGCCATGCAGTTCACTAAGGGAAAGTACAAAATCTTTCACTTGGGCAGGAAAATCCCCATGCACCAACAGACTCTGGGAGCCAACCAGCTGAAAAGCAAATCTTTAGAGAAGGACAGTAGGGGACTCTGGTGGACAGTAAGCTGAGAATGACCCAACAATGAGTAACTGTAGCAGTGAAGGTCAAGAACCTTCTGAGCTGCATTAAAAGTGTCCAGCAGGTCAAAGGATGTGACCCTGCCCTCTGCTCCACTTACAATTGTGCATAAACCAACGGAGGTGTAAAGAATTGGGGGGGTTAAACCAGAGACCTCCAGAACTCATCTGTTTTGTCATTCTAGAAAAACAGAATGAGTAAGAAAGCATACTTTTTAGTCTGTCCACATGGAGTAGAAGAAATTGGCATTCCAGTTTGCATGGCAGCATCTATCCTATCAGCTCATCCACTGATTTTAACATAAAGTGCAGAAGAACATGCTTGGCCCATAGTTTTCAGTGAAATGACACAGCCACAGCTCTCTCAGGCCTTTTCACTGCTGTGATGGAAATAACACCACTGAAGTGGATGTGACTATAAAATAACTAATTATGTCCTGCTCTCCACAGAGAAAAAGAAACCAGTGTTTTCAGAACTAAGATCATGGAAAACTGTGATGATAAGTTTGAAAATACTTCTGGTAAGAAATATGATTGAAAAGAATGCCAGAGCATGGCTAAAACTGCTTAATTAGATACATTCTGTCCCATTTTGTGGTATTTATTACCTTTGTCATCCAGTATATTAATATAGACTCTGAAGGTCAGACTTCAAAGTCTTGCTTTAGGTTCTTTCATTGCTCAAAATGGCCTGGTCTTGATACCCTCTGCCAAATTCCTTCCGTCAGAGGGTTTATCAAGCATTTATGAAATTTATATTTGGCCTGTGATTTTTCTTTTCTGAAGCTGGGGGAGATATGAAACTCATCCAATTTTAATTAGTACTTTAAATGGGTCATTATCATATCTGAAATATCTGAATGAGATTCTTGGAGCTGGTACATCTTCTCAGAGGGTAGCATATCAGATGCTTTACATAACATGGTTATAATGCAAGAGGGAGCTCTATAATTTTCCCCAAAGTGGTGCAGTGTAGAAGGGTGCATACTAGATGAGAATTCCCTGGGGAGACCCAGTGCAAACAAGTGCCTATCATGTCCATGCATTTCAAGAACATTTTGTTTTTTCACAAAATATAGAGGGCATCAACAAAAGAGGCCGAGGCTTGGACTCCTGCCTCACATCAGAGGCTGAGACAAACCGTCACTGTCTTCTTCTGCAGTCACTGTGGAAGGTGTAGCAGCATCTCCCCAGGTCTCTCCGTGAGACACAGCACAAGTCCCAACCACTTCCTTGCAGAAGTGACTTCTCCTTGCCATTGAAGAAACCCTGGAGGAAACAGGCCTGACAGCCTTTTCATGTTCTGCCTGCATACATACATGTGGTTTTCCTCCACTACTTTTGGTCTTTTCATGGTGTTTAGTTTTTCTTACCTTCCTGCTTTGGATTGAGAATTAACATTCAGTGCCAGCGTCTACTGAGGATCAGATTGCTTTTCAAAAGTCCTTTTAAAAACCACCAGGCAGGAAGCAAGTCACATCAACTATGATGCCTTCCCACCATACCCTGTGATATCCTTTGGGGGATCTTGATCCCGGCACTCTTATTTTTATCCATGTTGGTTTCCCAGCTATGCTGCCAAAAATGGTTGAAAATGAACAGGGAGAGTTTTGGTGCAGACAAGTTTCCACAGCTTGGCTCCTGCCTGCTCATTTGAGTAAACAAACAGTGTGTGATCTCCTAATGATCTTAGTATATTCTGCAAAGAACAAGTATTTTTTACTCATGCTCATTTGTCTCACGTTTAGTTACTGGATGGCAACCTCCAATATGAAATGTTGCTGTGTGCTGCATACAGAGGAGAGTAAATAATCAGCCCAGCACGGTCCCCTGCAGCCCTCTGACAAAAGGTAATGTGAGCAGAGGTGCACCTTGACCAGCTGGAGTTTTTAACTGTGTTTGCAGAAGCTCAGGTTGCAGCCTGTGTAAGAGCTTTTGTTGTGTAGTAGTTAGATCAAGCATCAGTGGCTGCTGTTCACTGATGCATATGCAATGAAAGAGACTGACAGGTTAAAAAAAAACCCAACCAAACAAAAAAACCAAACAATAAAACAACAGAAAGAGAAAACACATGGGGTAGAGCAAGGAACAAGGGCTAGTTGATGTTATCGCTCAGCTGCAAACAGCAGAGCAGGAGAGGGAAGGGAGAGCTGCTCATCCCAGTTAATCCAGCCTGCTGCAGATTCAAAGGGCCTTTGCTTTCCTTTTAACTCCAGTTCCCAGAACAGTGAAACAAGGAAGAAAAACAAACAGAAGTGACTTGGAAGTGGGCAAGGCAAATGAAATACAGTAATGGCAGAGTGAGCAAGTAAAGAAAACTGAAAAATGTGTTCTCATGCAAAACTGATTGTTAGATTTCCACCTTGAACAACAATTACCTGTTTCTTCCAAAACAAGTTTAGTCTCATTGATGTTAGGAGTGGTATCACCATCTGTTTTCTCCACACTGACCTGCATTAGAATACACAAAACTTGGTAACAACTAATATTTCAAACCTGAATCCAGCCAAGCACCTAAACATAGCCTTAAATTGAGGCACAAGGTTAGTCCCACCAAAGTCAACAAGCTATTGATTCAATTAAATTTTAACAGGTACTTGAACGCTTTGCTAGACTGAGATCTCCCAGATGCTTTTACTTGCTAATTTCCCAAAGTGCTGAACAAATGATACACCCCATCCTCCTCCTACGCAAAGTCTGCCTGCCAGCTGTGCTCTGGCTTGGGAAGCTCCATGCACACACATCCATTGGCACACATCATTGCTGCAGGAAGTTCTCGCCTGGGACTACCTGTGTGGGACACTGCCCTCTCAGCTCCTGTTCAGCCCAACTGAGATGAGCCAGGGCTGGCCTGAAGGGGCCAAATACAGACTGGGCCTTGCTAAGCCAGTTTGCTTTGACTGATGAAGGTCGAAGAGCCTGAAATGTTTATGGGGGCGATAACGTCTGTCTTGGCAATGATGCTGGAGATCGCAGCCTCTCCATCTCATGTGCCTGAGCCTCAGGAAGAGGCACATTAGCTGCCAGAATGGTAACAGTATTTTTTTTTCCCATCCAATAATCAAGGGAATAAAATACAGACCATTCTTTTCTTTGGGGAGAGAATACATTTACTTGACTTCATATTCACTTTGTATCATGAACTGTCAATGACTCCTAAGAGAGAGTTGATGTGAGTGCCTCTTCTGCAGGTTTAAATGGAGGGCAGTGTCTCTGTTGCCAGAAGTCTCCACTTTGGAGTTGAGCCATGAAGTACTTAGTCCAAGATATTTCATGCTCACCTGTACTTGAAAAAAGGAACAGTTTCCAACCACAAGAAAATTATTGTAGGTTTAAGTTCCATTCATTCACAAGGCTGCCTGTATAAAATGAAGAAAGCTGTACAATTCCCTTAAGCTATACATGTTCTGGGTTTCAAAGCAAGTGCAGGAAACACACCTACATAAATACATGGATTTCTGAAGCCTCAGGTTAAAAATGTGATACAAGGTTTATTGATTTGATGTATTATGTTCAGCCTAGTAATTCTGTACCATTCTATGCAATTAAAAATGTCAAGTTGCAAGGGGAAATTTAAACTATCCATGTCAAAGAAACACCCACACCATGACTCAACATTGGCTTTGGGCATAGCCAAAGTAGGGAAGGAGATTGCTGAAAGGCAAATCCACCATAGGTTAGCAGTGTATATACCACAGCTTTGAAAAATCCTTAAATATGTGCTGCATTCTAGATGCTTTAGTCAGGGCAAGTGAAATAAATCTTAGAGTAGATGCCCTAATTGCTTATCTCCAGCACAAGGAGCTAGGGCTTGGTGGTCTGGACAAATTTCTCACCCCGCCAGGGGACTCAGGCACCATGAGTTGCACTGCCCACCCATGTCTTGTAGTGGGTGGGAAAAACAAAAAGGGCTGTTGGGGGACTGAGGATGGGGTTAGCTGTTTTTTGTAACTTTTTCAAGAAAGCAGTCAAGCCGAAAAAAATTCCTCAATGCATTGTTATTTACTCTAAAACTGCTGAGAAAATCTAGATTGTTTCTGTCTTTCGCTATTAAACTTGATTAATATGGCCAAACAGATGCAAATGTAGCAGTGAAGTGTTTTAAAAGTACTGTTCTCCTTCTCTCTGTTATTTTCCAAATTACTTGCTTCCTTTCTGACTGTATTACATTAGACTGTATTTCAAAGGCCACTAATCAGGCTGAGTGCCCGTGGCTTGCTGGGGGAGCTGCAGTTCAGGGGAAGCACGTGGTGCACAGCCACATTTGGGATGAGGTGGGGCATTCCAGGTGTAAGCTCCCCTGCGACTTCTCAGTGGAAGAAATACAGGCACTTTTTTGAAACGTTGATTGCTGTGCATTTGTGGAAGGCTTTCTAGAAGGGAAAAAAGCAATCCTGGAGCTGCTATTCGTCTTTCACACCTGTTAATTCTCAAATCAGACATCACAGGGATTAAGAATGGGATTGAAGAAAGCGCAGTGGGAGTAAGGATCTATCAAGCCCAAGATCTCTAACCTCGCTGTAGCTGATTGCTGCTGAGCCATCATTCGTTCACAGTGTTTTCAGTTTTCTGCACCAGCAGGTGCCAGTCCAAGATCAAAAGAAATCAAATCAAGGACACTTTTTCTGCATTTACTGTGAACATGGAGAGGTATCAGGGTTTTAAAGAAATGTGAATAAAGACAGCTTCTTTCCCTTTTTTTCTGTGAGTTATAGTGTGACTCAAAGCATTTAAAAGAAATACACACAGAAAGAAGAATAACCTTCAGCCAGACTCAGCCCTTTGCTTGCAGAAACAAATGCAACAAGGGGTTGCTGGATGTTGCTTCCCATCCAAGGCACTGTCAAGACCTGTTTGGACTGTCTTGTCCTATAGAAATAACTGTGTGCTCTGCAGGGCAAAATAATATTAATCTCCAGCACTACCAGAGTGCTTAACATTTTACCAGGGCTTCACTAATATAAACTGAACTGCAATCATTACACTGATATGTGAAGTAGTGAGCTGACAGCAAGGTAAGATAGCAAGCACTGTTTTCCCCCTCCTACCGATTGATAGCAGCCTCACTCAGAAATGACAGTGTCAAAACAAGTATCCGTGGTCATAAATCTGGACAGTGGCCTGAATGCAATGTACTGATGCTTTTTTTTTTGGTAAAAATCCCTTAGGAAAAAGAGCAGAAACATCACTTACTGTGGGTAAAATGACCTTGAAAAACAGAAGCCTGGCAGGTGCAGAGGAATATGCCTCCTAAGAGCTTGGAGGAACAAATCAGCCACAAACAAAACAGATTAAAAGGCAGGGAGGACAATAAGGGTAGATTTATACTGAAAGGTTTGGTCCTGTGAAGATACATGGACATGGTGACCTCTGTGCGCTGGGGCTGGGCTCTGCAAAGCATCATGCAGCGCCTCTGGGGCCTTACCTGACAGCCCAGCTGCTCAGATACAGGTTAGACAAACTGTACCCGTTCTGACAAAGACTGAATCCTCTGGTGAAGGTACCTACCCCTCTGGAGGGTGTTTTTTGGGAAAAACGTCATAATATACATTCTTCATCCCTCTCTCAATCAATTCACACCCATAGAACAAGCAGGCTTCACAATGGTAATATTTGTTAGTTAAGTGCATTGGAAAAATGTCTCTGTATTAAAGCTACATAGTTAAATCTGTAAAGTTGAAAACTGGCAGCTGAATCAGGTGAGATGTTTCTGTTTTCATTACATAATCCACAGTAGTAGTGCTGACGGATAATTTGTTAGAAAATATAAAAAGAAAATTTAAGCTTTGTGAATTATTACTGATTACAATGGGTATTTGATCATGGTCTTAAAATTGAATGTTTATTAAAAACTTCTTTTCTTTACTTTAAAGATCTACAATTTTCAAAGCTTTGCTATAAGGCCATTTGACTAAGATATCTCGTGTAACCCTGAGGAAAGCACTGGATGCAGAACAAGGCAGATGTTAACAGTACTGCAGAGCAAAGTTAAAATTGTTCTCCCCATTTCTATAATATTGAATTCTGCTGCAAGAACAGTGTAGCTTTTTGTTGCCAAGCATAAGACAAGGCATTCTGTTCAGTAAACAGGCTGCCTATCACACTCAAAAAGCAGAAGGATAACATCTGCATTTTGCTAGGATCAGGGCTTAATCTGACACCACTAAGAATGTCTAAGTAAGCCTTTTTTAATTTGTTTGTTTGCACTGCAAATGGAATATTCTTGTGTCAACTCAATTAAGCTCTCTATAAATGCAGGATTCAACAAGCAGTCATCTGGTAGACTTTAAATCCTGTGCCAGGCTCCTCATGAAATTAATCCCCAGTTCCTTAGGAGTTTCCGGACTGTTTTCTGTCATACCAGGGCTGGACTGATAGGAAGTGAACAAGCTACAGATTTTTATCTAAATTACTGAGCTGCCGCACCGGCATGCAAGGGAATAGCCTTTGCTAAAATCAAACAATCAGGACAATTAAACTGGTCGATTTTACTCTTTGGGGAAAAAAAAAAAAAAGCTGTTACCAAACCTCTCTCTCTAAGTCACAGGGCTGCACTCTATAAATAAGGCCGCTATCTAGTCAATGGGTTTGCCTTTCCTGTTGAGATATCACTATGTTGCTGCTGTGAAAGCGTGGGAAACCAGGTAATTTTTTAGCTAATTTTTCTCTTTGCTAGTTAAGACCCTCTCATGTAAGGCCACTTCACTTGACTTGCTGAAGCATGCAATTGCTCCCTGGTAAGTTTTGTGAAGGAAATAGTGTTATCTGATAACATGAGCTATATCATAACATTTAATGCTATGCTTAATAAGCTTATCCTCAAGTTAAGTGATTATAGGAAAAGCTCAGCTCATTAAAATAACAAATACTAGCTTTGTCAGACATCTCTGCTGTGAAGGAAGGATTGAAAATGAGTACCCAAAAACTCATAGACCATGAAATAAACAAAAATAATTTACACTACTTTGTAATTTAAAAAAAATTAAATAAAACTTGAGACCCAAATTTCCACAATAATTTCCTATTTTTATGTCTGAGTTCTTTTGTCTTCAAAGAAACTTCTCAAAAGGCATTGGGGCTATGCCTAAAAACATTAAACTCTTTTTTCTGTTTATTGCAAACTAGTAAATGTGTCACATGCTTTTTACACTGATATTGCTACTGTTTGTAAAGGGGCGAGGTGTTGTACTTTGGACAAATATTCCACAAAATGTTTAAAGTTTCATTTTCTTTTACATTCTTATACTTAAAAAAACAGTTTCATTTCTGGATTTATTTAGACTTTGTTCTCAAAACATTCATGGGCACTTTCATTTCTGCCCAAATCCCTTTATTATCCTGCAAAGGCCTTTTGCAGTTTAAGACTATTTCCACTTTTGAAAAAGATTTACTTTTGCTATGCATGGGTACTTTGTTTCTGTGGGCACAGGAATGTCTTTCTAATGCTGTGTCTTTTAACAGGGAAGCTGGATGAGGGGAGAGTGACCATAGGAAGAGGCAGTAGGGACACACTTAGGCTGAGTACAGTTTTTTTGGCAGGTGTTTGCTCCTGCTGCCTTTTGCCAGTTCACCTGATAGAGATTCTGCCTTCAGTTTCAAGTCTTTTATCAACATACAGAAGTATGACTGCAGAAATTACCAACCTCTTACCTGAAATTATTGCAAACCTTTTCCTTTGCGCTACATTTTTCTCCAGTCCTTACCTGACTTGGTTGTGCAAATTTTAACAAGTTTTCCCTCTGTTTCTCCAGCCGTTTCCTGCAGCACTTTTCACACGTTTAACATCACCCAGCCTTAGCTGTCATCACACTTCAATAAGCCCATTATGAGACTTGATTTACTGTGTCCAAACTGACTTCTCTGTGACTCACGTTATAGCCTTAGGAACTCTTGTTTTCTGGTACCTGGGATACACAGGAAAGGAGGCAGAAATGTTTCAGGCAGTGTTAAACTGCTGGTTAGTAACTTAGCAGGTTATTTGTGCCTAACAAGTCTGAAATATGTATTGACAGCTGTCTTCTACAACTGATACCTTGAGAAAAATACTTCTCAGGGCTGCTTTGAGAACTACCTATATTTAGAAGAACTCTAACAGTAAAAACAGTTACTAAATTCATTCTGTATGGGCATCATACCGAGGAGTTTTGTTTTTTTACAGCCATGCCACCTCTAACAGCAGGTAACAGCAGAAGAACATGGGGGATTAAAAGCCATATTTCCAGGTTGAAAATAAGAGCAATGAAAAATGTCATATGATTGTTTGGGAAAGACCTTTCCCTCTCTCATAAAATCCTGTAAAATTTGAACACAAATAACATGACATAAACATCACTGACATGAGAAAGAAAGACACACTAGTGATGCTAACCTGTTTGAAGGACTTCCTGTTCTTTTCATCCTTTTCACTTTTGGTCTTACTAAAGACACTTACTCCAGGCAGGTCTCAGTTACCTTTAATGGGTGTCTTAGGTGATGTTAGAGGCAATCTTGTAAGAATTACCTGGAGAATTTAAGAGAGAAGTCAGATTTAATAATGAGCCATAGTATATTTGCCGATCAGTGAAGTATCTGTGTTGAAAACCTGCTGTGGTTTGTAGTGGAAATTCAAGCAAAAATGCTGTTATCTCCTCAGCTGTGCATATGCTGTCCCTGCAGCAGGCCAATATATCTACTGAGCTCTTTGAAAGCAAAAGACTTGCCATCCCTGAAAATGACACTGTCCAAGTAAATTCGTTCAAGCAATTATCAGGACCAGCTTGAAATAACATGAAAAAAAAGGCCTCTTCCACAGAATTTCTTCCTCTTAAGATTTGCAGGCAGCCTCTCATGATATCCCTTTGGACACCTCCTGACTCTCTCTTCCATAGATTCTTTCCAAGAGGTTTTCTTTTGCTACACTCACTTCTCGAACTCAGAATTGTCACCTGAGCAAAACAGATGGTAGTTGGTCAAGAGTTGGACTTGATGATCTCAGAGGTCCTTTCCAACCTTGCAGATTCTATGATTCTATGATTTCCTGCTTTTGTTCAGGACTTCATTTGCCCAGCATCCAGAAACCATGGAGGTGCTCACTGGGGAGGAAGGTTACTCTTCAACAGCCATTCCAAATTGGAAGTGTGTGGGGGTTGATTTCAGTACGTGCATTTCACAGATGATCTGTGTTTCTGCTGTATGTTTGACATGCTCAGGATGTCTGACTTACTGTGCAGAATCAGTGCACACACAGTAGGTTTGATACTCTCAGATATATTAATCCCATTATGTACATACTGCACTGAAGACTGCACAGGTGTTTCTGTCATCTACCCTAGTGGGACATGAAGTGACCTTCCCAAGGGTCAGTGTCTAAAACCTAATTAAATTTTCACTACTTTTCTAACAGGCCATATGAAACCAGAAGCCAAACCCTCAACAGAACTCAAATTCAATCCTCAATGAGTCATCTCACTCCTTCTTCCAGTGGGTATTTGTTTATAGCAAGTGACTGGTAGGGCAATAAGTGTGGTTTCTTCCTGTCACACACAGAGCTCCACTGCACAATTTCTTTCATGTTGCCACACTGGAAGAAAAGTGAGGGGAGCTCTTTTATTTTCAAGAATAGTCCTCCAGGATATAAAATAGTTTTTCTTGCCTATATTATCAGAAATGACACAGTTCACAAAAGTCAGCAATGACATTTTTTCCAGCAGGTTGCCAATTGTTTCTAATTTGCAAGGCATCTAAAAATATTTCAACTACAGAACCTATTTCAAATTTTTACCCTCAAACCCTGTCACTCTTATAGATTTTAGGAGCAAATATCTGACAGGCTCAGCATTAAAAACTGATGTTGCCACACACCACTTTTTTAATATTGTGCCCTTGCAAAGGATGTCAAGGACTAGAATATTAAGAACTGACTAGCCTGGCTTCATCCTCTTGACACCCTCCCTTCAGATGCTTATATACATTGATGAGATCCTCTCTCAGTCTTTTCTTCTAAACGGCTGAACAGACATAGCTTTTGTCGTAACAGAGATGCTTCAGTCCCCTAATCACACTTGTTGCTTTCCTCTGGACTTGCTCCAGGAGCTCCATGTCTCTCTTGTACTGGAAAGCCCAGAACAGGACACAGCACTCCAGGTATGGCCTCGCTAGGGCTGAGTAGAGGGGCAGGATCACCTCCTTCGACCTGCTGGCAACGCTCTTCCTAATGCACCCCAGGATACCATTGTGCTTCTTGGCCACGATGGCACACTGCTGGCTCATGGACAGCTTTTTGTCTACCAGGAACCCCAGGTCCTCCACAGAGCTGCTCTCTGGCTGGTCAGCCCCCAGCCTGTACTGGTGCATGAGGTTATTCTTCCTCAGGTGCAGAACCCTGCATCTGCTTTTGTTGCAAACGCATCCCCATTTCACACAGACAAGGCTAAAGCTCCCCTGTCACTGTGGCACCCCTCCTGCTCTGCAGTCCAGTATAACCCATCGAGGTGGCCAGGCTGGCCAGAATGCTGGAGAGAGAGCAGCATCACGGGGATGCACAGGAACCAGCTGGGTACCACGTTTGAGCGATCCCTGCCAGAAGGATATACTCCCAACCTGGCCCCACAGTTCCTCCATGTGGGCAACAGGGAAAATTAAAAAAGAGGCTTTACGCTGATATTCTCCCCACATAGCTTCACGAGACAGTCTGACACATCATCTTCAGCTAGTAAAACAAACCTGGTTAACCACACTGAGGCCTCTGTAAAAACAATCAGCAGACAAATGCCTTGGATGCTGGAGAGAAAATTAAATCTCATGCACTGTAAGCTCTTATTATAATCACTTTTGATATGCACTGTGAAACATTCACCTGGCTTTGATCTCTGCCTCTGTCTGCGATTTGTGGTTGAAGAACAAGGGACTTTTATTCTGGACTAAAAACCAGCTTTGTTCTAGACCAGATGTCTCATTCACTGCATATGTCATCCCTCCAGGTGCTATCACAGAGTCAAGAAACAGCAAGTTTTGGTGTAATTTTCAAATAATAGTGAGATGTCAAGATATTACTTAGATAAAATAATAAACAGTTTACCTGCTTCAGTCATAGCAAGTTTTGAGTTTGTGGTGGGTTTTTTTCCAGACAGTGAGTTATATTGTGCTTTCTATTCCATCACTATAACTAAGAATGACTCCACTGACTTCAGAAGAAGGTTTCACATCTCTGCTTTAACGAGTGAAATTTTAAACTAGTGCATGGATATGTTGCATATTTGAGGGACTTGGCTGGTTTAACACTTTAATTCTTCTAATGTCTTTAGATTTTCCTGTCTCTGATGCACTGAAAGCAAATCAAAGCTCTCAGTAAGTAATTTATGAGTCTCGTTTTTTTGGGGGAAAGATTTTTACTTTGGGTTTCCACATGAACATTTTGTCACCTAGATGTAAACGGAGAAAGTATCCTTCCATATTTAATCCAACTGCTATATCACATAACCCACCAACTGATTTCTCCTTTTCACTCATCACAAAAGAACTGTAACATCTTCCTTCTTTCTTTTATAATGCCTATTTTGGATATCTGTTGATCTTTTTTGCAGTGACAACTCACTATCATATTTCTCATATTTCAAATATGGGTCCTCCTCAAATGTCACTTTTGAGTGATCCATTTGTATTTCCACTCAAATGGGTAAAATTTAGATTTTAAGATATGAAAACAGATTGTCCCAGTGGCTCTTAATCACATACTTATATGTAAACCTTTGTTTCATCTTAAGCTGTGTAGATGTTATAAAGGGTAAATGAGTATAGTCCAGATCTACAAAAGTACTGAAAGAAGAACCTACACAGAACCAGGATTTTCATCACCAGAGAGACATACCCCCCAAACTGCCTTATCCCACAAACAGTAGGAAAATTTTTGATGTGCCATTTAGTTATATTTTAACACGGCAAAGTGCTGAATCTGTCTTGGAAGGAAATCACTGTTCCTCATCCATGAGTGGCCAAATCCACTAGCCAAGCTTCCCACTGACAGATGGGAACTCTGCACACTGCGTCACTGCCACATCTGATATGCTTTGCTTGTGGGTACTTGGGGACATCTTGGAGCAATTTCAGCCACAAGTCCAGAAACAACCTCACCAACCCTGCACAAGCCAACACCAGAGCTAGATTCACCAATGAGTGAGGAGAAAGACATACGGGCTGCCACTCTGCACTGTACAAAACTTTGCTTATGGATCTGAGGCATAGCATAAATGACAGTGCCCTTTTATAACTGTGTTGCTGGCACAGTGTTAAATGGAAATTAATATCTATTTTTAAGAAGTTGCGTATTCAGAAGAACCATAACAGAAAAAAAAAGAATCAAGCAGAGATCACCAAACCCTGTCACCCCCAAAACTGTAAAAGGTCAGAATTTATTATTATCCTCTCTGAAGGGTCCTTCTCTTGACACAGAAGAGCAAACTGTTAATAATGGGTAATAAATCCTGGTCACAAACAGCTTTTATGGCTTTTGCTTTGCTTTGTGATCTGTTTCCACAATACATAAGTGGAAGAAGCAGATAAACCACTTTTTTTAGAAGCCATAAATATAAGTAATTTTTCTTGTTTCCCTGAGCATTTAGAAACAAATCTGCCTCTCATTTTGCTTCTGTGAGTGTTTCTTTTTAAATTTTAGCTCTCTTTGCTTTATCTTTAGTTACCGGTTTCAATGAGCACATGGTGTTTGAGATGTTAAACCAAGACAAATTCCCTATGTAATGTCCAGCGCACAAATTTACAAATGAAAAATGTGTCCACAGCCCAAGCTTAGGAAGAGGATTTTTTTCTCTCTTTTGAAATGTTTGGGGAGTATTTTGCTTCACACATTAAAATAAGAAAAAATGTTGAAGTTTGAGTACAAACATACAATTTACAAGAAGTTCAGTTTTCTGAAATATGTATGTGGAACTGGGGTTTCCTCTCAGGTAACGTGGAGCAGGTTCTGCTTCCTCTGTTTCTCTTCCATGGAAAATAAGGACATGTTCAGCCAAGCAAATCTGTCAATAACTTTTAAGTTTTGACCTGAACCTCATGAAAGTGTGGCTGTGTAGAACAGTGAAGGGTACACATAAGTGGGCTACCCTTAAGCTGTACTCCAGGGGTCAACCTCATCTGGTGAAAGGTGTCACTGCCAATTGCAGGGGGATTGGAACTGCGTGATTTTTAAGGTCCCCTCCAACTCAGGCCATTCTGTGATTCTGTGAGTCTGTGACTACTATCTAGAGCAACATAGCAAAATATTTAAGTTACCTTTAGGTACTGTAAAGGAAACTTTTTATTCTCCAGCATGGATTAACATAGTATATAGTTCAAGAAATAAATACGTTCAGTTCCAGGACTTCTAGTCATTCCCCATAATGAAGATAGTCTGCACAGTCCATCAATCAAGCTATTTCTTGTTTCCAGAATTCCTTTTACATTGTTACTTGCTCAAGAAATGATGAAAGACTACTTACAAAGGATAACAGACTTATAGCTTGGAGACAGGATGTTTGCTTGCCATTTTTTTCAGACATTTAGGTACTTTATTTTTCCTGTTCTTGAGCTAAAAATTCCAAGACACAGGATGGATGGATAAGAATGAAATTTGATGCAGAAATGTGAGGAGTGCTTTGTAGAAAGCACAACACCCTATCAATAATCCAGGATACTCATCTCTTCCAGAAGAAAAACTAAGTCACTCATATTTTAATTAGCAATCCTAAATCAGCATTATATTTCCTAAATTGTTGTACATTAAGACGGACTTTATGTATAATTATTCAAAATTCAAGGTGTAGGTCTGCAGGTCACATTTATCCTTTATACATTAATATACATTTCTAATCAGAGGGAGATCAAGGGAATCAGTACAGGTTAGAATTTGCTAGGGCAGAGCTTCAGGTATTATATTTGCTTGTACAACAGTTATATGACTAGCCATGTGTAATTAACTGCAGGGTTAGTGCTTCAAAACTAGAGCTGTAGTCATATAAGCTTCAGAAACTCACAAAGCTGTGTGTGTAAATGGTTAATAGGCGCAACTGCCCTGACTCCAGCAGGTGGTTCCCGTTCTGAACCTGGCATGATCCTGCTCTTCAGTAACTGGTAACTTCCCAAACAAGTAGCCCAGACAAAGGATGAAATCCTAGCAGTACTGTGGCAAATGCCAAAACTGACATCAGGACAGCCAGGATTTTGTTTGGAACATTGTATTTATGTTCTTAAAAGGGAATGTATTTAATTTTATCTTTTAAGAGATCATTTGTAGTAGAAAGGTTGTATAACACATACTGCCCCATCCACAGTAACCTTCCTGTGGTTACTTCTTCCAGTAAATATCTTTGAGGCAAAGGCAAAAGTTGAACACAAACCTTTGTTTGTGATGACTGTACAACTAGAACAAGAATCAACAGAACACAGGGAATTCAAGTTCAGGAAATGCTGGAAGAAAACCAGACGAATAATAATGTACCTGAGTGGTCAAATATGGTCTATTCCACTGAAAGCCAGCCTAGTTTTCTCATTAAATCACTCAGATAGAAAATATTGTCTCTCCCTATGAACAACCTTGACATCCTCATAGCCTCCAAGGCTACTACTAGAGACTGGTAATACACATATATTGGCCTATTACTCAAAGGTTTACTTGGAAAAGATAGGAGAGTGAATCAAAGAAGGGAAACGTAAAACTTTTCGTATAATACCTTCATCATGTATATTTTAAAGGGGCCCATTCCCAAGTTATTGATTGTTTGGGACATCTGGGACATTAAAATTAAACTACAGATTGTCAAACTCCCTTGAATTTTCAGTATGTACACAGTATGATCTCTGTAGGCACTTTGAGTTAAAGTCTCCATACTATATGTTTCTAGCTGTTACACCCCACCACATAAAAACAGCCATCAGCAATCTGTCAGAAAGCATTTTTTTCTTGCCACATGACACATATCTAGTTATGCCTATTGTTTAATTTTGGCAGTGTGTAAACAGACTTATAAATAAAATTAATATGCAATGTGATATTTCAACTTCATTTATATATTTACTGTATTTAGAATCATAGAATGGTTTGTGTTGGAAGGAAACTTAAATATCATCTAGTTCCAAGCCCCCTACCATGGGCAGGGATATGCTTCACTAGACTGGGTTCCTCAGAGCTCCATCCGATCTGGCCTTGAACACCTTCAGGGATGAGAAGTCCACAGCCTCTCTGAGAATCCTGTTCCAATGCCTTACCACTCTTACTGTAAATAATTTCTTTCTAATGTCTAATCTAAACCTTTCCTCTTTCAGTTTGAAGCCATACCCCCTTATCCTATCACAACATGCCCTTGTGAATAATCTCTCTCCATATTTCTTGTAGGCTCCCTTCAGATACTGGAAGGCCACAATTAGTTCATCCCAAAGCCTTTTCTTTTCCAGGCAGAATAGTCCCAATTCTCTCAGCCTTTCCTCATAGCAGAGGTGCTCCATCCGTCTGATCAGCTTAGTGGCCTCCTCTGGACTCGCTCCAACAGGTCAATGCCCTTCTTGTGCTGGGGACCCCAGAGCTGGATGCAGAACTCCAGATGGATTCTCACCAGAGCGGAGTAGAGGGCCAGAATCACCTCCCTGGACCTGCTGGTCACACTGCTTTGGATGCAGTCTAGGAGACAATTGGCTTTCTGGGCTGTGAGTGCACATTGCCAGGTCATGCCCAGCCTTTCATCCACCAGGAGCTGCAAGTCCTCCTCCACAAAGTGGTTCTCAATCTGTTCATCCCCTGGCCTGTATTGATACTGGGGGTTGCCTCAGCCCAGATGCAGCACCTTGTACTTGGTTTTGTTAAATCTCATGTGGTTCCCAAGGACCCACTTCTTGAGCTTGTCCAGGTCCCTCTGGATGGCATCCCATCCTTCAGATGGGTCAACTGCATCACTCAGCTGGTGTCGTCTGCCAAATTTTGGGTATTCTTGTCAGCTGGATAAACAACTAAAATATCAAGTGCCAAGAATCTGTAAACTGCATAAATTAAAGTTAATATTGTTGTCTTTAGAACAATTTAAGGTAAGAACAATGGTCATCAATCAGTCAGTATTGAAAGTGCAAGAGGCCAATTCCTCTCCTTGTCAGATTTGGAAAAGGAAATAGATACCACAAAATGGAAATGGCCATTCTTTTCCCTCTCCCATTAGATGTACAGCTTCTTATTACGTTGTTTATCTCAGGTGAGGTCAGTAAAGGCATATATTTCTTTTCACTTGGTCTCTAGGTAACTGAGAAAAGCTGTACACTTGACACTGGACTCAGATTATTTCTGCCGCAAGCAAAGACAATTCGTGCCACCTGTAGCATTTCATGTTGTGGTGTGGAAAATGATAACAGATCTGGAGGAAAAAACATGGAAAGATTTTCTGTAACAAGCTGTTCCAGTTTCAGCCAGGACAGGGTTAATCTTTTGCAGCAGCTAGCAGAGGGTGTGGCTGGAAGGGGGGCCATGAGAAGGTAGGGCAAAAGCTTTATGATGTTGATTTTCTTGTTGACGTCCATGATGACCACACAACATACAGTCCAAGCACAGAAGTGGGGTCAAGGAGCAGGCAAGACCCATAAAGGGGGATGGAGATCACAAGGATCCAAAGCACACCCAATGCTCTTTCTGAGAACTGTCCATCGTAAGACTGCACATGCCCCATAGTGTGGCATCATACACAAAGAATTCCCTCCCTGCTGAGGGGTCTAGGCATTCCCAGGCTAACTCAAACATATAACACCCAACAAACTCTTTGTTGCTCGGGCCCTCACCCCCAGTGGATCAACACTGTGACCATCACTCTGGTCACAGACATCGAAATTGCAACAATCAAGTCTAATTGTCAGATCCACAGGTGGTGATATATGTTCTTCCCACTATCTACCCTTGCCCTTTCCTTCTCTTCCTTTCTTTTCGTTATATATTTTCTTCACTATATTTTATACTTCTAGAGAAAAGAACCAAAACAGCCACATGCCTCCTTTCTGCTGCAATTAAATTGTTTCACAATAAATCTGCCTCATACATACACTGGTGATTCAATGTCATTTCACTGTAATTCACTCCAAGAGATTTATTACTAGGAACCTCAGTTACCCTGCCTCAGAGGCGGGTTGTAACATCATGGCACTCTTTTGTTGGATGTAGCCTAAATGGCTAAAAGTGCTTATATGGTTAGAAGACAAACAAGTTATACTGTACTCTGTTGACACATTTCTACCAATGCTTGAATAGAATTTATTTCGCTTGGTTTTTGCTATCTGATCGGTCATCTATCTCTTCTAGTCACCAGAAAGAGGAAGCCTTGTTTTGAGATGATAAATGCTCATCCTTCACCTACACTAGACAAGAGGAGAACACAATTTTCTGCAGATCCTTATTCTTCCTTGCTGACTTTAAGGGACTCCTGCTCTTCCACTGTGTATATTTCTTCATACTGACAGCAAAGGGAGCTTAAACAATGAGTTGAGATGGGCATGGCTGCAGCATGTGAAGTTCCATCTTTCCATGTGAGCCCTGTCCTTTGTGCCTCACACCAGAGCTGTGTGAATGACCACAACAGCTCCCTGAGAATGACTGATGATATCCTTCCTCTAATGCACAAGCCATTTACTGAAGAAATGTTACAACACCACAGGAAAGTTTACTGATATTTGCCCAAATGGATCTTTTTGCTGTGTTTGTCAGTGGTAATTCCCAGATACAGCCTTTCTGCTGTAATATCTACCTACAAAAACAAGTTCTAGGGAAAAAATCCTGAACTTTTCTCATCAGTACCAGGCTTGAAATCTTTTCAAGGCAGTTATCCTGCTCTTGCTAAAATTTTTCAAGGGAACAACCTTCCTGTTAGCAAGAGATTGAAAACTTCAGAGAGGTTATCAAAGAGTTTACAGTGAAATATTGCATTGTGCTTCAGTGCTGAAACTCAAAATAATCAGTCTTATTATTCTGTTTGTTCAGATGAAGAGTATTTTATAAATACATCCTTTCCAGATAATATAAAGCAGTGTCACACTCTGTGTGCTCAGTGTTGAGAAGTGGCATCTGCTCTTTCATTTAGTAGTCATCCAACCTGGCTTTTTATCTTTAAAATGGAAAAGCGGTAATATCATGATCACAAATTTCATGCAATCTGGGCATATATTGTTGCATTTACAGTTAAATTTTCCTGATAAACAATTCATCACCATACAACCTATCACAAAACTCCAACTGCCTCTGTAAAACAATCTGTACTACTATAGTTACATTGGGCAGCAGCTGGGAATGAGGGTAATTTAGACTCCTTAACAAATGGACAAATTCAAACAGTACAACAGAAGTACAGTTCTCTCTCTCTAAAAAAACCCCCAAAACCAAACAACATCAACAAAGCAACAACAACAGAGCAATCACGACTCCTTCTGTAAAGAAAACACATTAAAGACAGCCTACCATTGAGCTTTGTTTCCCTTCAGGTAGAGCCCTTTTACAGTTTGTTCATTACAAGCAGGTATTGGCGGCGTGTAAGGTTCAGCTTTATGAAGTGCTGCCCATCCCCAATTTTCAATGAAATTGAGACAGAGCTCAAGGATCAATGTGGCTTCAAGCTCTCCTTAGCTGTTAAAAGGCACCTGATCTGCTGAGGAGAAGACCCAATATATATTTAATTCTTCTGTAGCCAAAAAGAATGAAAGAATGTCTGAAAGACTGTTCATTCATGGTCAAGGGGAGAAGCCACAGCAGGACAAATTGTAAACATTTCAGTTCAAAAATAGGACGTGACAACAGCAAAATGTGGAAATGTAGTTGGAGTCCAGCTAGGCTGATGTATAAAACAGCAGCATCACAAATCAGCATCATTCAAATCGTACTGACAGGAGCAAGGTGATGAGAAGCAAAGTTAAGGGTTAATGTAACCACACTTTACCCTCTTACTTAAAAGATCAAATATGAGTCAGCTCCCTAATTTGTACACAGTGTAAAGTCAAGCTGTATAGCTTTGTCTTTTCAGCCTCATTTTTCTGCTGTTATTCTTGATTATCAAAAGGATTAATGAATAGGCTTTAGCTAAGTTTAGACTCCTTGAAAGCAGTTCATTAGTTGTGCTTATCCCTTCCCTTCCCTTATTCCCAAAGCATGAAGAAAATATCTCTGCTAAATTTCAAAGGCATTAAAGATAATCCAGTCAGCCTAAGAGCCATTTTTTATTTCCAAAGAATTAAACAATTCCTTATCACTTTTGTTGCTATGTAATTTATGGCACAGCTGCAGACTGACTCTGATTGCAAAGATGTCTCAGGAGGTGTACACATTTGCCAGAGCTATTGGTTTACCTGGCATACCTTACCTGTGGTACACAAAGCGTGCCCTGCTGCTCTTTAAAAGGGTGCAGACTTTCTGCAGAGCCTTTGGAAGAGCATTAATCAGTTCAAGCATAAAACTGGACATAGCCTTAAACATTTATTACAAAGGAAATCTCTAAAATCTCAGGCTACAAGAGTTCCTGGGCAGCTCTGTTATTCACGTACCAAGTCTGAGGTGTCTTGTGGATGTTCTTGCTTCTCAGACTCAGGAAAAAAAGATCAGGTGTTTGTCATCTCTAGCTTTGTCTATACCACTGAGTAAGACAGTCCAAGGACCTGAGGCTTACTGACAGAACACACCTTGCATCCATATCACTTCCCCCTTTGCTCATGCTGATTTTTTAGGATCAATCCCTGACAGACCTTGTGATCGAGGCTGTGCCTGGGCATTCCTCAAGGAAAAGGTAGTTGATGCAGGCTAAAGCTCATACCAGATATTATGCTAACAGCCAGTTTGGACAACCACGTGCAAGTGCTGGAACCTCTGCCCTAGCCCTATTTATTATCCCTTTAGCCTTTGTTTCTTACTCTCAGCCCAATTACTGTGGGTACTGTTCTCTCCTCTAAATGGAATGAACCCTTTAGCAGATGGAAGGCAGAGATCAGAGTGCTGTGACTAGATTAAACTAGTATCAGATCGTAAGTCAATGCTGGGAAGCAAGCACAATCTTGAAAAGCAGGAGACATCTCTGGCCTCAGCTGTAACACAGCCAGTGAGATGTAGAGATAAGTCATCAGACAGGGCTAACCATGAACTTCTGGAAGTAATTTTGATGCTTATTTTCTCTAAACATTTGGTAGAGGAGTGACTGGATTCAATACAGTGGGACTATCTGAGGCGTGTAGCTGTTACAGCAATGCTAACACAAAGCAACTATTCTCCTACCATGAAACTCTCACCATTTAAATTAAACATTACAGAACAAAAAACAACAAAACTTTCACTGAGAGC
The DNA here is from genome assembly GCA_035584735.1 of Pseudotriccus pelzelni. Taxonomy (NCBI): domain Eukaryota; kingdom Metazoa; phylum Chordata; class Aves; order Passeriformes; family Tyrannidae; genus Pseudotriccus; species Pseudotriccus pelzelni. The sequence continues at coordinate 97,966,414 of JAWMRA010000113.1, forward strand.
AGAATCCCACCCCTGAGGAGAAGCAGAAGACTTAATTTGGTAGAGAAGCAATCTGTTATTTGTCAAATCAAACCATGGTTTGGTGGGTAGTTCTTGAGCACCCAAGACCATGAGCTGGAGCAAGTTAAAACAACTCACTCATTAAGGTTTAATTATTTCAGACTGCAGTTACTTAACTAGGGGCATCACACTACTTGTCTCCTCATAGTAGCGTGTCACAGCACTTAGAACTGCCAAAAGATCATCACAATTCCTCCTTATGCCCTGGGGAGCTCCCACCTGTTAGCAGCACCTGCAGTTAGTACAGCGCAACCCCCTGATGGAAGATCACTTGTACCAACAGCCAGAGACCATCCTGAAGCGAGCAGAGCAGGTGTGTCCCATTTGCAGAATCCTGACCCCAGCAGCTGCTCTCTGTTCATGGGATCTGGTTAGAGCACACCAGGCAGACCACGTGCTGCACAGCAAAGATTCAATAGGTTTTATTTTCCTGGCTTCAAATGCAACACCAGTCTACGCCCATAAAAACTTGTCTCATTCACTGAGAAAGAAGTTTCAGAGATCATCAGAGCTCTGAGGGAAGCTGACCAAATATTTGTGGATGCTGCAGGTCACCTCTCTGGCTGCTCAATGCCAGACAGAGCCTGTAGGCAGCAACCATACCAGCTTTAGGGCAGAGCTTAGATAGTTATCCCTGGGTAAGTGGCCTGGTGGCAGAACCAGAAGTCTGCCAGACAACAAATTTCACTTGCCACATAGCCAAGCTGGTACCAGGCTGCAAACTCCAAAAGCAGCAGCTAGAGAGAACTCCTTTTGAAAGGCAAAGGATCCCTACTCCCTAAAGCACATTATCCTTGAGTTGGAAAGATACATGCTCTATCATTTAAAGGTTGCCACTCACTGGCTCAGCCCATGCTTAGTGCTGTCTGACCCCTGCTCTCAGCCATAGACCCTTATTGCCAATGACTTGTCCAAGCCAGCTCCCAACATTTCTTCAGGGCTGTGGGATGGCCACATAATTTTATCAAATCTAGAGTTCATCTTCTTAGATGAAAATTACCCACTGTGGCAGCAAATCCCTGCACTTCTGACTACCCACCTGCATGTGCTGATACTGCTTTGTCAGCCGCATCCTGTGCTGGAGCCATTTCAAGAGGGTCATTATGTCATTTGGTTAGTGAAGATTGCTGTCATATCTTTTCTGGCTCAAAACAAGCATTTGGAGCATACTCCAATAACGAAGCAGCAATCAGTCTTTAGAAAATTCCACTGTTAACATTTCTGTATGCCTAATTTAAGTCTCAGCACCCATATATAGCCAGTAAAATGAAATGGCCTGATTTTCAGAGATGCTCAGCTCTTCCACATAAGTGCCTTTGCAAGACAGATGATTTACAAGGCTGTGCTGTTAAGCTTGTTAGCTGCTGGCTCTGAAGTTTCAAAGGCTAATCTAAACTGACAGAAATAGGAGTTTTGCAGAGGGACCATCTTAGAGGAGAAATATGAGTACACGCTGAATCTATATAGAGAGAGATTGTTACCTGGCCCTGACTATCAGCCAGGGTGTGCAGCCTTACAGATTGTTTCTACCAGAAACAATTGACAAAGAGACTGATTAAATAATTTGACAAAGAAGTCACATATTTTTTTATATGCAATCCCATTTCTTCACAACAGCAATGACAGAAATGCAAGGACTTTTGTTCCCTTCAGGAGGTTGATTTACCACAGAAACTAGTGGAACCTGCAGTCCTCTTTGCAATCACCCATCCAGTTAAACAACATCTCCCTGCAGCTGGAGACAAGGAACTGCTCTTCTCCCTCCATTGAGACTATATCTGCTTTGGAGCTCCAAATCTAAAATCGAACAGTGCAATGAAGTTTCTTTCTCCTTAGCACCAAACCCCTTGTTTTGCTTGCTCAAAAGCTCAAAGTATCTGTTTTTCTTTTTCTTGTTTTTTTCTTTTTTAATATCATACAACATACACTTTCTTGTCTTTTCTCTTTTCTTGCTGGTTGTCCTGCTTCTTCCTCACACTATCAAATATGCCTTAGCATGTCCCTGTTTTCTGGAGGATGATGGCTGCTGCTGTTATCTCTCAAAATATAGGTACTTGTTAGCTGAGATAAGCAGTGGGTGTTCTAGCCTTGCTTGTATGTCCACAGAAATTAAAAGAAGGCTTCACTGTGCCCTGGATGAAGGCCTCTAACCAGATTCTTCCTTTATGTGAGATGTCCTCCTTCCCACGAAAGGGAAAATTCAGCAAAATCACAAATGGATGAGTAACTATTCAGTACTTGCATGCTCTTCAAAATTTTAATTATTCCAGTGAGTAGAGAAAATATAATTTATATATAATATATATATATATCTAATTTATTCTTCTCGTGAGAGAGAAAATGAGCAAAAGACAGACAGCAAGGTCTGTTCTTTTAATTCATTAATCTAGCAATCTATATTCCAGATTTTTGCAAATCAAATTTATCCTGCATAGTAAATGTAGCCTGGCAAAACTTCACTTGAGTATATGTGACTTTACTTATCTCTTTTCAGAAATTCTTGACCATTACATGGTTTTTTGCAAACATCAGAGGTCACTGCAGCTGTCTTTTTTCTTTTGCCAGGCTGGAACTGAAATATCTCATAAGTACGTGCTGTGAAATAAAGATGCTGATTTGACAGACCATAAGATCCTGTAGTCACTGGAAATCAGGGAGCTCACACAAAATCTGTATTGCAGATCTCTCCCAAACATCTATTAATTTGATTTTTTATGTTTGTTTTTTTTCTCCTTCAAGCCCCTTTACGAACTATGCTATCAATCGCTTATGTTACCAGACTTGCTACACTTCTATATTTTCTAGTAATGTAAAAGTAAATGTTAAACACATCCCTTAACAGTACATTTCAAATAGATCTTTCGTACAACTTCTTTAGGCAGCTTTCATTTTGCAAAAACAAAGTTACTTTTTAAAACCCCTAAAATTGTTGCAGAGTTATTAAAACAGATTGATTCAATTGCCTTCCACACTGAGAGGGTTCAGGAAATTGCTGTTTCTGGGCCCAATTTCAGAAGCAGGCAAAGACAAGAATTTTATATTTCAAACAGGGTGCAAATCTCATGGTCTTCTCATTTCTAGAGCCCCCCTTGCATGACCTGAATTTGGAGTCTTGTCATCATGCAGGACGTAATTACATGCTTAGTGCATCTAACATATCATGTAAATTGTCTATAAGCTACATGGCCAAGCTATTTGCCATAGTACATTAAGTGAAAGAAATAAATTGCGAAATTCAAGATCCACACATTGACTCATAGATAAAGGCACCTTCTGACATAACAACTTTGCACTAGGAAATGTACTGATTTTCCTAATTGATCCTACCAATCTTTCCTATATGAAACTTTTGAATTACTTTTCTTTAAAATCATTTATATGCAGAAGTGCTAATGTTATTTGAATATTTTATCTCCTGGTCCACATTCAACTTCTTGCTCTATGTTCTAATCATATGTATGTAAGTTAAAAGGCTTAAATGGACTGGCTTTTTTTCAGACAGTACAGCCAGTGGGCCAAGGCTGGCATAAGTATTTAAAGAATAATTCATATCGTAGCATACCTGAGTTATTCTGCTTAAATAATTCATCAGCATTCAGTCAGGTAGGGAGCTTCTTGCCCACAAAAAAGACATGATGTTTACCCTATGCAACACTGGGATTCCACAGAGATTTCACAGTAGCAGAATCTCCCTGTAGGAAGAACTGAATGAAAAAACAGAGTAGTTTAGATTTAAAAGGTTAAACAAGGATAGGAAGGAGAAGAGAAAAGTTTAAACCAAAAAATGAAACCATAAGAACCAGAGGAAGGTAGGCACCTGAGGTGATGGTGAAAATAATTCTCAGTGTATATATTCTTCCAAATAATGATTTCAAGTTGCCAGGCACATTTCAAAACTTAAAAAGAAGATGGATCTCTTAAAGGTCCTCCTATCTTTTCTATCACTTTGTCTGTTCTTTCTCTCTTTTCACTGACATTCTCTTTCTTTCCCCATCATACTCATCTTGAAGTATAGGTGTGGAAGGAACATGATGAAAATATGAGCAATTTATGTTGCGTTCTGTAGTTTTATAAACTTTGCTTTAATAAAGCTTTATAGACACTGTAAACTGTAATTGCCAAGATGGCTGCGAGTCTCCTAGCTAGAACAAAAGAAAATTAGTGCCAAGAAGAAGGTGGAATTTGATAAAGCGAATAATTATCTCATTCTGACTAGATACCTGTTATAAACCAATTAAAAGTGTATTTGTAATGTATGTTTATATCTGGACAGTAGCTTGTAACCAATTATGTGCACCTGATCATGAGACCTTGTATAGAGAAACTATAAAAGATCAGAACTCTTTTAATAAATCGGACATATTGCAGATCTTATAGGTTGTGTGCATTTGTACCCTTAGCCCCTCAGCCAACATATAGATCCCGTTTCAACTTCTGCTCATCAAATACAGAAAATGTGCACATATATGTTTTGTTAGTCCCATAGGTACGAACATAGCTGCCTGAATTGAGTGTGATTTCTTTGTGGAAAGAACTATACCAGTATAAATCCATGCAAGGAAGAATTATCACTAGCGATGTTGAGATAAACAGTTTTAAATAAACATTCCAGTCTTTAGGAGGACAGATTTACTGTAAAGAAACAAAGCTGATATTTTATTTGAGGAAAACTGTTGATTTAATGAATAAGCTTCTGGGTTGAGCAATCTGTTGTGCAAAACTCACCCTCTTCCTCGTCACTAAAAAGAGAACACTGGCTCTGAGTCACGGGGTCATCATATTCATGAATACAAAACACTAACGTTACAAAGAACTTATGCACACCAAGTTTCAAAATATAAAGCATCTTACTCTAGGTATTTATATATATATAGGTATTATCGACATTTAATTTCCAGGGGGTCTTTCCTGTTTAGATTAGGTATCTGTATCTGTTGTTTGATTTGTTAGAGAAGATCATTCTAACAAGGATGTAAAAGCTTCCTACTATTGGTTCACATAACATTTGTGCTTCTCATTTGCAAACCCTGGGATCATTATTTATAGACAGAGGAACTTTGGATTATCACACAAGAATGAGAGAGTTCTTCATCTGTTCATAATTTATTTTAGTCCTGCTGCTAGTTTTGACAGTTCAACCATTAGACACAGTCAGACAATAAAAGCTCACAGCATGATGCCTATCTGTAGATTGCTCTGTTTTTGAAATCTAGGCAGCAATATTCTTTTGTTAAGTAGAGACAAAAGTCTGTGTACCATGCAAACACGTTTTTAGGTCAGCTATGTGCATTATCTGCTGTTGAAACAAATATAAGCCATATTTAACCAATGACAGAATCTGGCATTTTATCTCAAAATAGTTTATGCACACTCAGCTTCAGAACCATGTTTGGATATGAGATAATAACCGAAACAAAATCCACTTTTAAAAGCTTAAGTGTATAATAATCCTTGCATATTTTGTCATTTTATCTTTGCAGTCATAGTTACAATCCCAGGTCCAAATGAAAATTAGCTATGTCAACTGACATTCTGACTAAAGCTGACAGAGTTATCAGTCAGTTATCAGTCAGCAATCAGTCAGTTATCAATGAGCCAGTCATTGTGTCTGCATAGAGGCAAAGCTGCACTATTGTCCTGTTGATAAGTCTGCTTTTGCAGTCCCTTTTCTGGCAAAGAATTTATAGGGAAATTTTGACAGGCAGTTTGACCAACTCTATGAAAACCAGGGAATTTTTATTTTACAGCTTTAAAAAAGAACATCCCATGGTTCTGATCTTGGTCCTGAACAATTTTTCAAGAGATGGTGTGTAGTGGTATAGGCAGGTTTCCCAGTTCTCTCGTTGTGATATAACCCCCCCTTGTTTCCATTTTTGCAAAAGTTGGATGACTCCTGGTACTGCCCAGCCTGATAGGCACAAGAAGATGCTCAAATGACTGATTCATCCCAGTGAACTGAGGGATGGTGATGCACAACCCTATTACAAGCACTGGGAACATAAGACCTTGCACTTGGATGCTGTCCATTACAATTGAGAGCCACAGAGCCTTTTTGACACCAAATGCAGAAATGCAACTTCCCTTATTTTTTACACATACTTTAAAATGCTTTAGAAATGCAGAATACACAGGCAGGCTTACAAAATGCACTGATGTTTCACACAAAGTCTTTCTCGGGGGGAAATAGCTAACATTTATCTTGGGACTTCTACTGAGCAAGGCTAACCCCGCTATGATGAACTTAAACAGCAATGAGCAAGATTTAGATTAGGCATTAGGACAATTTTTTTAATGGCAGGAATAGTGAAGCTCTGCAGGGATTGCCCAAGGACATTGTTGAATATCCATCCTCAGAAATCTCTGAAAAAGAGAAAAACTGGAGTTATAGGTGAACCTGTCTTGGGGTAGTCAGGTGAACTACCTGAAAACTTGAGGTCAACTCCAGCTTTGTTTTTGTATGTTACCCTGTTCCATAACTTACTATGAGAAATACCAGCAGAACAAACCCCCTCAGCCTGGTGGAAGTGTGTGCTTTGGATGTGACATGCTCTTCCTGACAGTGCTCTGTCAGAAATCCACTGCAGCAGTGGTTGAGATAACCAAAGCAGCCTTTGCAGCCCTTGCACCTCAAGCAGCCATGCGGGAGGTACAAACCATGTCAGCCAGGATGCATTGCCCCTACCGGTGAATCATCACCCTGATAAGCACAAGGAGCAAGCCACAGGGACAGACAAAATTAGTTTAAAACAAAATAATGATGTGAGACTCTCCCTTTTCTCAGCACCCAAAGGGAAATAAAAGGTTGCCAATAGATTTTGTAAGAAAGCCACTGGCATGATGGTATCAAACACACTCTTATTCTGCACTTTCTGCACAGCTAGAGTGCAAGACAGCTCTAGACTTTGGCTTTTTCTATCAGTTTCTTGCAGGCTTCCATCCAATGTGGATTGAAAAATTGAAGAGGAACAGCAGGGTGGGAGACATCTATTAGGGCTGAAGAGCAACAATGACATTTTTCAGAGAAAGTGTGAGAAATGCTACACAGGATGCCAGTAATGAGCAGAAAGCCTGCACCATCCTAAGTTCTTCAAAGCAGTGCCCAGAAAATGCTTGTTGCATAACTTTCCTATTACAATTAAATATAATCATGATGATAGTAAGGAAGTCTTTAATTTTAGCACCATTAAATAAAGTGCAGGTGACAAGTGGCCACTGTCATGTAGAGAATATTTAGTCTTCTTTATAAATTGAAACACTATGCATAATTCCTAATGATGTTGTATTTATATCCTGAACAGATGGATTTCCTTGTCACTCCGACTGGTCATCTCAGCAAGAAGGCCAAGATCTGAAAGAACCCAGAAAAATTAAACAGCAGGACAAATGAGTTTCACTGGGGGAGGCTTGTAATTTCCCTTCAAAGTATAATATAATTTAAAAAATCATGCTGGAGTATATTTCATATGGGCTGAAAAGGAGAAGAAGGAAATATTGCTTGGTCCTATTACTACTGCAAAAGGAGACAGATAAGAAGAAGTATTAGGAAATTTACATTGCCAAGACAAACACTCTAAGAAACCCTATCATGCAGGGCCAAAGACTTATATTTTAAAACCAGAGAAGTTCTATAATAATACGGTATCTGACATCTAAATGTTAAACACAGTCCAGGAATTTTCTGTTTCTTTGTCAAGGATTTCTGATCTGTCCAGCGATCCATCACAATATAAAGGACTGGATAGTCAAAGGAGGATTAGACTTACATTTCATGAAAACTGAAGGAATTTCTCAACACCAGCATAATGCATCTTCAAGGTCCAAGACAGCAGTACAGCTCTGCCACGAAAGACTCGTTAATCCACAACTAGCCACAGAATGTGGTTTCTTCTCTGATTCCTTGCTCTGATCTCTTTGCTATTTGTACCAGTCATTAAACTTATAAAATGCATTTTAATAAAATGGCAGAAGCCAAGCATTTTTGGTGTCCTATATTCACTCTGTGTGGAGTTGTTAAGTTCAACAACCTAATTAGCTTTGCAGTGGCTGAGCCTTAGTGAATAAACCAAATTCCCTCAGCCCTCTACAAATGCAGCTGGTTATAGTACTTCAACACTTCAAAAAAAGAATGAAAAAACAAGGTTAGTCAATAATTACTACTCCCACAGTGAGACAACCTTGAACTATTATAGACAGACTAGATTGTCCTCAACCTAAACATTCATTTTGGCTGCATTCCTTTTGACGCATCTAGAAGTTGAGCTGTTGAACAAAGTGTTTTTTCTCTATTTTATTATTTATGATAAAAATTGCAAGAGTAAAAAAAAAGGGCAAGAAATCGCAATATATTGTTTCTCATATACTAACTTCTGTAATTCCTGAGCTGGCGAAATAAGAAATAAAGCTGCGTAGTTTTGCTTTTAGGATTACAGTATTTTGTATGTAGACATTTTGTATGTGTGTGCATCAGCTAGGCATGGACAATGAATAGACATATATAACCTTCATTAGAAAGTGCGTCAATCCAAATAAGTGGCCATAATCTGGTGTCATCTGATGACATTACAGTGCACAACTGCAACCAAAACCGTAAATTAAAATATGGGTGGAGACAGACATAAAAACCTGTCCTGACGGAGTAAAGTCTACATTTTGAGCACTTTTTCTGCTATAATTTCTGGAATTTTATAATGTTATAATCTATATGGTTGCAAACCTCATCAATGTACATCCATCTATGCTTATTGAACACTCTCTTTCAGGTAGAGTTGACATCATCATTTTACATTACCTTTTTCTTTGTCGGTATGTTCAGTATTTATACCACAAACATCCCAACCTCGCTCTCCAAAAGATTTTCTACATCGGACCAAATTTTTATGCTGCTCCAAACAATAACCAAGCAAATTAAAGTCAGCCTTAACAGCCTCTTTGTATGCTTTCTCCTTTTTCTCTCCCTTAGTTAAGACTACCTCAAACTTTCCCTGCCTCTGGCTTGGGGCTGAACTTGTGCTCCGGGTCTATGGCAGTGTGAGACAGCAGGTGATACCTTCTCACTTGCCATTCTGCTGGCTCAGCTGAGATTTCTGCATGGTTAGGCTGCAGGCCCTAAAATTCAGTATTAAGCAACAGAATATATTGCTTCACAGCAACATTTTAATAAGAGTTTTAGAAATAGGCTACTAAACCAAGGTTCTCATAAAAACAGAGAGAGAACAAAACTGTTATATATGAAAGTCGTCTTTACATTTACTATGTCATATTATGCTAAGTCATTAATTAATCTGCTTCAATAATATATTGAACCATTCCTGTTATTAATTCATGTACTTTATCAATGACAGTGGTTATTGGCTGTCATTAGACATGTGTATACAAATTACTAGAGAGGCAGGAATTTTCTTTTTTCAGTCTGACTTCTTAAGGCTTGCATAGCTGTCAACTTTCCAAAGACTGAGCTTTCAGCGCTTTGAGCAGTAAGCATTCCCATGAGAAAAGGCTCAGAAAATGAGGGACCGAGTTATCTTTTAACATCAGACCAATTTCTGTGGGCCAAACAGGTACAAGAAAGAATTATTGTGTAAAACTCACAAAGGAGTATTCAGGTGCTCCAACTTAGACGGCTAAATGTATTTTCTTCATCAAGAAGCGGCAAAGGAATGATGTCATTGAAAACAAGGAGCTATTGTACAGGAGCCATCTGAATGTGCCTCACTAGAAGTGAGCTGCGTGTTGTCCAGCCACACCAACGTGTCAGCCAGCAAGACGTTTCATATCCTCTATGATTTCAAATGATTATTTACTGAACTTGGTATTGTATAAACTTCAATTCCACTTTAATTCCCGTGAGAGAAAACACAATTATGACCCTGAAACACAAGAATGGGGGTATAGACATCAGGAAAATTCTCCTAGCTGGGCCCCAGAGGTTTTCTGGAGGGGACAACTGTGCACATAATAGATGGAGCAAGAGCAGGAGTTCTTCAGGTATCCGACTCACAAGAGCTTCTGCCATGCTAAAAGTTTAGATTCTCTCCGTCCTCCACCCCCTGCATATTAGCTCACAAAATGCATGGCACAGAATCCTGATAAAATCCCATTGATTTGTTATGTATTAAATTTTGCCAAGCACTCATGCACAAACTTGGGATAGAATTCATTTCTTCTGCCAAAGCACTTAATCTAAGTACTGCAACAATCTAACAAGGAAAATGCTTATTTGAAGGTTGCCCAGAGAAAGGATACACATAAATATTTATTCAATGAATCTAAGAGATAACAGTATGACAAAGTTATTCCAATAAAAGACTTGCCAGTTGTGCAAACTCCAGTGTGCTGTCATGGAACCAGTAGAAAAAATACGCCAGCCCATCATGGAACATGATGATGAAAAGAAAGTAAGAAAATAAGAACCCTTCAATTACAAAATTCCTCCTTCAGCCTTTTGTTGAAATTATTAAGGGATTTCTGTAGTAGACAACTGCAGTTATTTTCTTTGGCTTCCAAGCTGAATCTGGAGGTTTTAAATTCCCTGATAGAAGTGGCTGTTGAAAACAAGGCAGAAATGATGAGGACTAAAGCACACGAGTTGTGGCAGGTCTTTTATTATTTCACTGAAAACTGAAAGGAGGAGGCAGGGAATATTTTATGATTAATGTGTTTCTCACATTTTGGAGTAAAAAAAATAAGAGAAATATGGTGGAAAACACCATGCAGCATCATATCAGAACTGTGAAAGACATGTAGCACTCTATTTTGGGACAAAAAAAGAAAAATATTAGCTAGAAAGAAAAAAATCTGTAAAACTTGGGTCCAATGTCACAAGGTTCAAGAGCACAATCCAGAAGGTACTGGATTTCAGTACTGCCTGGTTGCTAATACCAGCAGCACTGAGAGGTGCACACAACTTCCCCACGATACATACAAGGCAGTAGCTGGCAATGGTCCGTGGACAGAAAGCAGAAGCTGAGAACCAAATGCAGCTCTGCTCCTGCAAGGACTCTGTGTGTGTCGGCTTCAGATTCTTGCTTTGTCTTTGCTGATAAAGCAAAACCTTCATCATACAGATAAAGGTTACTCTTCTTTGACCTCTTCTCCTACCTGGCTCCACCTTCTCATCTCCTCTGAGTCAGAGCACTGTCCAGGCAAGAAACACATTTCTCAGTGTCTGAGTACAGTGCAAAACCCACCACCCCTCTCAGCAGCTGTTTTTCACCTGTAGGCATACACCTCCTCCAAGAGGCCATCAGCATTTAGCTCTTGCCCTGGCAGCAGCCCCAGGTGCATCCATTTCCCAGGCTCTCCACAGAAGCAGAGTAGCACCACTGGGCCCAGGTTTTCTGCTGGCTTCGTGCTCTCCATGGCACCTGCCTGGAGCTTCTTCCCTGGAGGAGCTCCTCTCCCTATACTGACCCTGCAGGCAGCCAAGGCATCAACACAGCGAGTCTAGAGGAGTGCTGGGGACTGGAATTTTCTCATGCTACCATAGATCATCCTGGATGCTCATTAGTAAGGGATGAGGAAATTTTCCATAGTGTACAGCAATGTGTGTGGGGTAACAAGTGCAGCAAAGGTGTAGGGTTGTGATCCTCTATGTTTTGAATTCAGGTAGTGCGAGGTAAGTCCTTTTGAGAAGCCATCCACCAAATTCATTAAACACTGATCATTAGCAATATCACTGTAGTGGGTTTGAGTTTAGGCCTTCCTTGGTAACCAGGTTGTAACCGAGGAACCAAGGCCATGCTCCCAGTATTCCATACAATTTTTACATAAGCAAGTGTATAAATAAGAAGGGAGAGGAAGCTCTCGCTCTCTTTCTTCCGTCGGACTGGAGGCGAAGGTTCTCGCTGTCGTTCTGCCCGGGTGAAGGAGCGAGGGCTGGAGGGCCCGGCTGGCCTTGAGGAGCGGAGAGTGCTGGTGGTGGGTAACGTGGGGCTCTGCTATCTCGAGGAACGTAGTGAGCTGTTATTGTGATACTTCTGTGTGCTGATGGGTTTGGGGGTTTGATTGTGCGAAACCGTATCTGAGGTTTTTGTCCTTTTTCCCTTTTCCTTTCCCTTCCTTTTTCTCTTTTGGGGGTTCCTGTAAATAACATCCTAACTGTATATAATTCCAAAATATATATATATATTACTTGGAATTTGGTTGGTTTGGCTCTTTTAGTTTTGTCTGGTTTTTTTTTTCCCCGGTCTGTCTGAAGAGAGGAAGAAGGAGGGGGAAGGTTTTTCGCTGTAGTCCAGGCACTTGGCTGGGAGCCAAGTCCGACCTGAGACATACATCTTCTGGACAGTACTAATCACTGTAGTTCTCCTTGCTGGCTCTCCAAATGTGTGATTGAACTCACTAGTCCTCACACAAGCAACATCCTAACGTGATTAGAGACTCTAAATCATGTTAGTGTGCTGCTGCACCCAGTACTGCTGTGCTCTGCCATACTAACAGGGTTCTGATTTGATAACATTAGGAAACAGAAAATTCATTGCCTCTCTTGAGGTTTTGTTGCATTCCTTAACCACCTTCATTGCTAAAAGATGCATCATGTTTCTAATTTAAATTAATCTCCTCTGACTTTCAGTCACTATCATTTTTCACTTTGCTTAAGTATTTTAATGTCTGAAAACCTTTTTGTACTTCAATGCCACAATCAGGTCTCCTTTCACTTTTGTTTATTTTTTAGTAATGCACAGTATTAATAATTATTAATTTAATACTTCTGGTTTTGTGATATATATTCTTAAACCTCAAGTAATTTTGAAGCCATTTGAGAAACATTTCTAACATTTTTTATACATGAGAACCTTAAAACTTTAGAGATATGTTTGGACATGAAACTATTTCTTTTTTTGACCATTTTCTTGTTTATAAGCAGATTGAATGTATTTTAGAGGAAGTATGCCTATTTCAGAGATAGTAAATTACTTACCATCAACAGTCAAGGTCAGATTACCAGAAGAAAGATCTATTTTACATACCAGATTTGGAGTCACACTTCTGTGTCTAGGACTAGATGGTTTCTAGACTAGAGCATTGAAGGAGTTTGCATGTAAAATTGCTTATTTGCTGTCAAGAATATCTATTGTACTACCTGTAGAATTGGAAATGGTCTGTATGACTGGAAAATAAGAAATGTAGCATGTATATGTGTATATATTTAAGAAAACAAAAAAAATTCTTTACTAGCTACAGACTTGTTAATATAAGCTAGATAATACAGAACATTTTGTAATAGTTACAGAGGTGAAGGAGAACTTGAGATGAGGAAGTAAATAAAAATGAGATAAGATACAACATAATTTTAACAAATACAGAATGGGTGAGGGTAATGTGATACTTTCCGAAGAGAAGATAACTGATTTTCCAGACAAGTAAATTGCAGCAGATCTCATCTATCTAGAATACAATGCAGCCTTTGAATATAGTGCCTCATGAGAGGTTATTAGTTCAACACCAGTTCAATGTGCGTAAAGATCTGGATAAAAAGGACTACGTTGGATGAAGTTGAAAGGAAAACTGTTGGGTTGAAAGGAAGTCCTTACACAGAAATCTCTCAAAGATCCATCTTCAGAGCATTTTGTTTAATATTGTCATTAATAAAATGAGCAGAAATAGACACATGCTAGAAAAACTACTAAGATCACAAAATAACCTTAACAAAAAAAGCAGGAAGAGAACATAACTTGGTAGGGAAACCGAATGACCATGAGAACTAAGAGCAATAGTATTACTATGAGAGTATTAATAGACAGGGAATGTAGTCATGAGTTAGGGACTGAAAGCTGCCAAGGTAATGACTCTTTATCTGTACAAGACAGAGAATAAAAAATCTGGACATATGTGAACATGAAAAGAGCAAATGCTACCTGAGCACATTTTGAGCTAAGTATTTCTAGTGGAGGTAGAGAGTTACGTGTCTCATAAGACTCTGTGCCTTGGTGTTCAGGACTGAGAAAGATATATCTGTAAAATTTGGAACAGGTGGAAAGAAAGGTTGTCAAATGCCAGGAAGATATTCTTTGAGGAGAGGCTGGAAAGGAGGCTTTCTTGCTTAGTCTTGCAAAATGGAGACTGAAAAAGGTGTGATTAATCAGCAGTGGGGGGAAGAGAGAAGATGTATTTGAGTTAAATTAGTGTTGGCACAAGGACATAAATTAATTTAAAGGGGAAATTAGGAGAAACCTGAGGTTTTCATGAACTGTGAATGGTATGAAAATTTGGAACAGCCTTCTAGAAGAAAGAAGGCAAAATCTTGATCTGTTTCAGTGTAACTGTAGCAATCTATAAAAAAGAGTGTGTTGTAGGTTGTCTTCGCTAACAGATGAGTAGAGTTGATAATCCAGGTGACATCTGGAGCATGGTGTCGTGATCACCACCTTCCATTGTGGTGCTTATTGACTTCGTTTTCAGAAGAGCATAACATCCGACAGGCTTTGCAGTGTGTTCTCTGAAATTGTTGCAGCTCTGATAATGATTCCAATGGTCTTGATAAAATTAGGCTCAAAGTTAGAGGCTCAGGCTCACACATGAGGCATGCTGTGGAGCTAGTTTTTAAATGTAAACTTTCAAAATCCTAGATATATGTCTTGAGTATATGACTATCCTTTTGCTTACATCTTTGCATTTACATGTCAGTCTTAATTTATCTATTATACAACTTCTTTTCTAACAATAATCTAAGTGGAAGATCAAGAGAGATTGTTTTTTATCCACTGTTGTGTTTTAATGAAATCCATAGTACAGAAATTACACAAAATTCATACCTGGTTATTGAAACACAAATGGATATTTGCTTACAGTATGTTCAGGAATTATCTGTTGTTGCAATGCATGTTTGATTTTCAGTGCTTTTAATGGAGGTAAACTTGCATCCCATTTCTGTGAACCTATATTCTGCTTGAAGAATAATTGATTATCTCAGGGGTATGAAAATGACTCCAGATTTCTTGTTAATTATGTTGAAACTTCATAATACCTTTAAGAAGGGTGACTTCATTACTTTCAAACTTATTTCCTTGGGGCTTAGGAAATTCAGAGAAACACCTTATTAGTAGTAATACTCAATACTATTTCCATGATTTATACATGCACTGTCTTTTTTATTTTGTTGAAAAGTAGAGAATATTTCTAGTAGGAGCAGCACTGCTTCAGCAAGCAGGTTTGAGGGAAAAATGAGCTTTTATTTGTGGGAATTTCTTTTGGAGAAATGTTTTTCCACTTTGTGCCGTGCAAATCCACTCTGCTGTAAAGCAGGGAGATGAAAAATTAACGTATTTTTGAAAATTTTTACAGTAGTATACTGATTACCTAGAAGGCTTGCAGAGTGAAATCTGGCACTTCAAACAATGACAGAATCAATTGATGTACTCATAAAGAACATTAGGATCATCACTTCTATCCTTTTAAATATTTCACAAATTTTGTGTGCAAGTAGGCAGTCCTAAAAATTATTTTGTAAGAATTTTTATTATTTCAACGGACCTTACCATAAACTGATTTGTTTTAAAAAACGTATTGGATTCTTGTAGCCAAATGACAAAAACAGCTGTCTCTCAAAAAGAAGTGCTGTAAAATTGATTTATTTTTCTTGTAGGGTAGAGGGCAACAATATGTAAGGTCCAATTGGTTTGAAAGATGACAATAAAAAAAAGGCTGTAGAATATTGATTTGAATCTAGAAAGAAATTAAATGCTTACTCCTCATATTGAGTTTGATTTGCAAATTATAAACTATTATAAAATTATATTAAAGGATTTTAGTTTATTTTTGAGGTAATTTTGAAAAACTGCTTCTCAGCTAAAGAGAGCTGCTTTTGAGAACAGCCATTTTCTTGGTTGAATATATACCACTTGGCACATAAATATCAATAATTTACCTTGGATAAAAAAAGTCACAAAATCAAACTGCCCTTCAATATTTTTAAAATTTTATTTATTACTCTTGTGTGTTTGACTTTTCTAGACTACAAAGATTCAATCATAATAAGCAGGAAAAAAACCCTTTAAGTTGCATCTAGTTACCAATTCCATAGTTTTTTTTATGTATTAGAGTCCAGTGGCTTGAGAGAACCTAAAGTGTAACTTTCCCTGGTGGAAAAATCTTCAAGACAGATATGTAAGGTAGGTTAGACTGCTCATGCAATTTAGGTTTCATGGATTTCTGCAAAAGACTGTCAGATGTACAGCACCTTTTTTGTGTGATAGCTGAAGGTCAGGAACGATGCAGTGAATTGTTTATGAACACAACTGATGCCAAAAATTTGCACGTGAGAAGACCATGCTTCTGAAATTTACTTTCTAATCTCAAATTTATAAATTAGTAAATTATTGCATTTACCAAGCAATGCATTACTAAAGGTTCTCAGGTGTATTATGTTCAAATAAAATTGAATATTTAATTTTTGCTTGACTAGCCCTTTAAGTTTTTTAAGGCATTGCCATGTATCGGAAACAAAGTCTTTGAGCTCTCAAGGAAAAGAACAAAAAAAAAAAAAAATTAGGCATACGTTTTCCACAGCTGTTTTTACTCTGAGAGATAGTGAAGAAATTTTATTTATAGTTTTCACACAAACACAAAGTAATGACCAGGTCTATGATTTATATTAATTCATATTCAATGGTATGCATCTAAATGCCCACATTCTGTGCCCTATAAAATTCTGACTTATTTTGAAACACATTGATATTGAAGAGAGGGCACAGTTGTCTACCAATGTAAAATCTATTAAAATTTTACTAATTTTTTCTTGTAAATGAATACTGTGCATTTTATTTGCATACATATTGCCCACACAGAAACCATTTATATCTCATAACACTATATTGCTAGTTGAAATGCAATTTTCTTGCAAATCTGGAAGAATTTATTTTCTCAGAGACGTCTAGAATTATCTTCAAATGATTACATTACAGGGAAATTCCTGTGTCTTTCTGTAAAACAAATGAAGAGCAAGCCCAAAGGTGGACTACTGTGTCCAAGTGAGTTGTGTCTGTACTGTTTTCAGACCCATGTTCCTGGGACAGCATCCATTAGTTCCCACTGTAAACCCTTCCTAAAGCAGCTAAGAAATTGTAAGATTTATGCCCTCATTGTTAGCAAAAATAGATAATGAAAAACCCCAACAGACCCAAACCATTTATCTGTGCTGGAAGGGAAAACAAGACAGGACCTGTTTTCTGGCCATGAGTCTGATGGGTACAGCTTACCTTGTGTCCATACAACTAAATCCTACTCCCATTCCTCCTTTCCAAACCAGTAGACCCCCTAAATCAGCAGCTGTGGGAATAGTCACTGGCCTATGTGGTCTAAACTTGCTCCTAAACTCTGTGTGGCTGCTGACCAGGCCACACTAATGCAATTTGGCCCATGCCAAAGTCATGCCCAGGAGTGCCTCTAGCGATTTAGCAGCAGGGGCAACCGTGAGCCTTGTTCACATTGAGTCCTGATTATGTTTATTTTGCTTTTAAAGACAACTGGGGTAACAGCAGAGAAGAATAGCTTGTCCTGGAAGCACCTGGGGTTTCCTCTTTCACCTGTGAGCCATGTGTCAGGTTAGACCCTCATCCATGGTCTTCAGCAATGCTACAGTGCCCGTAGACCATGTCTGTGCCCACAGTCCTTTTCGGTGCAGATGTCTGTGCCTGTACCCGTGGACCTCACTGGTCCTGACCATGACTTGACTCTTTGACTGGCCCTTGGACTTTCCTCATTTGGAGATCACTGGGCACTTGGGTGACTGGGGTGACCATTGCTGACCTGCTCTGCTCGCCTCATTGGGGGGCTGTGGCACAGGGCCTGATGAGCGTTGCAAGCTTTCAAATGCAGGAGACCACATCTAAAAAAAGGGAAAACTGTAGTCACATTCCCACTGGTGTCACCACTTCCAAAGTAGTTGCTGGAGCCATTGGCACTCTACAGACCATCCCAATTTTTGTTCTACAAGTGTAACACTGCAGCCTGTCAGAGGCTCATTTCAAATCACGTCTTAGATCATTTGTGTGCAAGTGTGCACAGTAGTCAAAAAAGAAGTTTTTCCTAAGGCTGATAATGAAAAAATCTAATAATAAACATATAATGTATAATAAATATATAATATAGATATAATAATAATAAATAAAAATTTTATTGTTAGATTACAGTACTTATATCTCCATGACCTAAAAACATTAATTGAAACACTGATCTCATATATGCCCATTTGCCAGCCTCCCACAGCTTACACACTTGTAATTTCAGCATCCATTTAGAGCATGTACATGCTCTGCAGTGTAACATCCTCGAACGTTTGCTCTATCCCCTTTTTATGTACCCCAGGGAAGATAATGCTGTACCTCTCCATTTCTAAAAACTTAGAATACAATTTCTCTTTCCTCACAAAATATAGGAACAGCCATTCTGCCTTTGGGGTAGAATTCTCAAGGAAATGTTTTCTTATCTTCAGCTGTGAATCATGGCTTGAACAGTTCCATCAGTTGTGTAAGAAAATAATAATGACTGTAATGGGTCATCTTTCTCATTATAGGGCAAGATGAGAATCCTTCAGATAAGGAGTGGTCAAATCATAGGGTTTCTTGAAGACAAAGCCCATAATTATAAACTATTCTTGAATATGTACAGATAGTCACTTCAGGTTGCAGGAATGATGCTGAAGTGTTTTAATTTTTAACATATTTGTAGCAAGCATAGTACCGTCATATGGGACATATGGACTTTCAGCTCAACCTGCTCTCTTAAGAGCATCTAATCACTTACTACAATAATATCTCTTTTAAACTAGTGTTTTAAGTTTAAGGATAAACCATGAAATTCTGCTTGAATATAATAAGTAGTTGTACATGTATACTTGAATAGGAAAAGTTATATTTGTCATATATCTTGCTGTGCTTAAATTTAGTTCAGTAGCACCAATTTTCCACAAACAAAAAAAACAAACCCACCCAAACACACATTATTTGCAGTCATAAGACATCATTTTTCCAAGTGTATAATTTGAAAATTAGGACAAGTATGTATTTCATACAATTGTGTTTCAGGAAAAATATAGAGGGGACAGAAAAAAAGCTTTACAGTGACTCCATCCAGTAACGTTTTAGGCAATCAATGGCAAAAGTCAGAGGTTGTTTTATTTGCCTTTAAAGTCAATTGAGTAAGGAAACTGCTGTAAAAGTATCCAGAGTTGAGAAGTCAAATATTTATTAACACTGAAGGAAAGACTGAGCTGATTACTTGGCTTTCAATAGGATTTTAGATTCCTCTTTCAAATAAAATACGATCAATATAATCTGTCACAGCAGTCCTCAGTTTATTAGATTCTTCTGCTTAGGAGGTCTTTGCAGAGTTTAATTTGTCTTATTGGTTTGTGTTGCAATACTAAGGGTAGAATCTTCTAGAACTATATTTAAGGAGTGATTACTACTCTTCTTCCACTTCAAATAGCTATCCCTAGTGAAATAAATAGGTGGTATTAAGTTATTTTCGTATCAGACTTCCATAGTTCAGTTCTGGAGTTTAAAAATGATTATAAGTCTTGGCCAAACTCTATTTATAATACTGAAATTAATGTGTACTTGGTGATACAACACTGAGAGGGAGGCCTAAGGTAGGAAACTTTAAACTCTGTTTATAGTTCGGTTTTTTTCATGTGCTTTTTTCCCACAGTTTCATGGAGACTTTTAGGATGACATTAAGCATAATTCCATTAACACTGTAACTACACTTTCCAATAAAGCATTGCAATTATGTAAATATATGTGCTCTAATTATGTGATTAGACCAACAGTAGTTATGTATATGCATTGCCAATTTTAAGTTAACAATACATTAAAACCAATGTCAATGCAAAGAACATAAAGAAATTTAGGCATGTGGAAATGTAAAATATGAAAATGTGTGTCAAAGGTTAGTGCAAGCCACTTGCTCATACAAATGAACACTGCTCCATCTTATCCATGTCTTTCTTATGTTTCCCAACCGTTGCAGTACCCAGGATTACTTTTGTTGCACTCTATTTTCACCTGTTCAAAGATACTGACAGGGAAGTAATGCAAAGTGAGACAGTACAACTATGTTTTTCCCAAGAATTCTGTTAGTTAGAATTCCTCTTTAAAGGAAACTAAAACCCCTTATGGGTTGTTTTGCAATATAATTTAAAAATATGTTCCTGGTAATGAATGGGCTAGAAGTGCTCTCAAGGCTAAAGCTGCCTTAGGTACTGAGGGCTGGGAAATTCAGATGTTGCTGTATAGCACTGACAGGAGATAATTTCAGGAACTGACTTGTTGCCATCAACACTGAACATGGCTTAAACACATTATTTCACCTGTTTACAAAGTTGATTTGCTTTTTATTGACAAATTTCTGTGATACCAAATATTTTCAAGCAAAATACATAAGAGTTTGACTGTTTCCTGTGACATGCTTGTTTTAAGTATCATGAACTTATGAACTCTGATTGTAAAGGACTTTATATGTCTTGCCAGCTTGTCTCCTGAAAGCATGAGAGAACCCTTGATTTATACAGATACTCACTTTATTTAACTAAATGAGATAGTGTTATTTATTTTTGATCTATAACCACACAAGAATCTTTGAAGTAATATATCTTGCTTTTCAAGGAGTCATGACATGTAGACAGAGGTGGCTTAAGCAGTTCATTCAGATTTAGAAGCTGTAATTTATCAAATGCAACATACCTAGAGAAATTAGCTTGGTGCAGCTAATGCAGTGAACTGAATGTTATCCTCTCTCATTTAGGCTCCTTTTAACTAAGGCCATATACAGTTGCAGATTTACAATATTTGGGAGCATCAGCAATTTTTGCATCTTTAATTTGGTATTTTTAGGTGAAAAGAGAAACTAACACATGACTAGACGATTTTCCTATTAAAGACACTGCAGTAGGCACAGCAGAAGGAAAAAGTTTATTTTCTTCATAAACCTAATCCTACTTTACAGAGCTGTAATGCCAGGTTGTGGGTGAAGAAATACTAGCCACATGTAAAAGCCTTTTTCACAGTTTATTAAGCCTGATAATAAAGTGTTATTTTTTTTCTGTACGAAATCAATTATATCAAATACAATTCATTATACTTTGCATAACCTTTGTGTAACACATCTGTTGTTAGAAGATTATTTCGGTGTGGAAATCATGCATATATAACCAAATTTATTGTTTTAGATCTTCTTTCATTCTGGGTGGGATTCAGAAGGCTGCAGGGGAGACTAAGCATAAATTTGGTAGAACAATGATTATTCTGGGCAGAGGAGATATTCCACAGATAGAAGAATATGCCCTGTTGATTATCTGTGGTGCAGAAAGAAGTAATAGCAACATGGTGTGGAAAAAAGTTTGGTATTAGCTAATGTTTACATAACCAGGTTTTTTTAATGGATGACATTCTGTTTAAAGCCATTAGGCTACAAGTGATGATATGAAGAAGTCCATTTTTGGTCATGCAGAGAAACACTGAGTTTAGAGGTATCAGAATTCTGCAAAACAAATGAATATGGTCCAGGTAGATGCTGAAACGTTAGGCTGAAAAAGACCAGCTTAGGGCAAAGTAACAGATGTTTTAAAATGTAGTAATACTGAGAGTGAAGTGGAAAAAAAAAAGTTTCTCTAAAAATCTCTTGAAAAGCAGGTGAGAATTTCACAAATAATGACATATTTTATTAATTTTCAGGAAAACCCTGTAGAACAACCAGCAATAGTTTGCCATGGTAAATGGAAGTTTTGATCATAAGAATATTCAAATTGAATTAATAACAATTTTCTAGATAATTTATATAGTTTTAAATTTGCAATTTAAATTTATATAAGAATGTTTGCTATGTCTGTTTATATATGAGGAGTGCCTAGATATATTTTATGGATTCATATGAAGTAGAATTTTGATATATGAAATCTACAGCTTTTATTAGAAGAAAGCATCATCTTATTTGTGTGATGCTTGAGGGGTCAGAAACATGAGGCTACATTTCATGTGTCTTTTAACTAGGCTGCTTACCAGCCGACATTATTGTTTGATAAATTACCTATATCCATCATTATCAAGCTCTGCCTTAAATTTGGAGGTCAGTGGCCCTTTGCATCATGATTCACAAGATCTGACATTCCCTCATTGCTTGTGGAAATTTCCCTTCTGTTATGTTGTTGACCCAATCCATGCTTCCATTTTTGCTTGCAGTTCTGCCTTACATTATTGTTTTTACTGATCGATCTCCATCTCTCCTTGGTTTGTCCCCGAAATATTTCAGCTTGCTCTCCTTGATGTTCTGGGAGCAGTAAATGGTTCTTTCTGCACTGCTGCAATATATGCTCATTTGTCTTCTCTGCTGCTCTGATGTCTTCAATGTATATCAGCCACACAGAATCTCAAAGGACTCGGATAACTTCACATTTGCTGCCTTGAGGATTCAGCTTTCACAGTTATACCTAGCAATAGATCAAGTTGTCAGCGATTACACCAGCTTGACCTTTATGAACAGGTCTCCAACCTGCCCTTTTCTCTCAGAATACCTTTTAATTTAACATCTGCTAAATATGGCACAGCCAATCTTATCCAGATGTCACCTTGTTCAGATGTTGCTGTCTTTATGCATAATGAAGACTAGGTGGTTCCTGTATTTTTCCACTTCTCTCATATTTCCTTTTAATTTAAATGATCTAATGTTTTCCTTTCTTATCCTTTATGTCTGTGCTTTGGTGAAAGAGTCAGACCCATATTTTTAATGTGGGTCAGCTTATTTCTATGACAATACTCTAGAATTATTGTAAATTCAACTTGAATTTTAAATAGAGTAAAATTTTGGACCTAGACTGAAAAGTCTTCACTGACAACCTTTTTTTTCCAAGTATACTTCTGAAGTGTCTAGTTTAAATAGATCGGAAAATTAAACTCATAGTGTGATTCTTCCTTATTTGGGAATTTCCAGGTTTTTAGTAAATGATTTGTATTTTCTTTCAGAAACAAGTTTTTTTCCCAGAAAAATTAATGAAACAATTTCAAAACATTATTTCAATAAAGTCTATTGGTTAATGGATCGTACTTTTTCAGGAGACTGATAAAAAAGAAGGCTCTATAGTGATATATGGCAGGAACTTGTTTATGTCGCATCTCTATTCATGACTTGGAGGAACTGATGGAGTGCGTGCTCCTCCAGTTTGCAGATAATCTCAAGTAGCAGTGGGACAGCTGATGTACTGAAGGCTGCCTGCCATTCAGAGAGAGGTGGAGAGGCTGGAGGAATGGGCTGACAGGAACCTCACACAATTCAATAAGGACAAAAGCCAAGTTGTACATGTTGGAAGGAAGAGCCCCCGGCAGTGATGCAGGTGGAGCCTGCCTGAACAAGGCACAGCTCTGTTGAAGAAGAACTGGGGGTCCTGGTGGGCAGTGAACTGAGCCTGAGACAGCCGTGAGACCTGGCAACAGAGAAGCCGAAATTGCCCTGGACTGTTTAAGCAGGAACACAGCCAGGAGATCAGGACCAAGTGATTAGCTCCCTCTGCTCAGCACTTGTTAAACCATACCTAGAAAATCACATGCAATATTGGATACCCACTTCAATAAGTCCTTGATAAACTGGAGTGAGTTCAGTGAAGGACCACCGAGATGGTCAGGGGGTCTGCAGCACTTTCCTTTGAGAAGAGACTGAGGTAGTTTGGCTTAGGCAGATGGGAGCAGAGAGGGCTTTGGGGGAGCCTGGCAGCACCCTCAGTGCCTGGGGGGAAGTGACTGAGCAGATGGAGGCAGGCTGTTCACACAGCACTACCTGGCAGGAGACAAGTCATCAGGCCTAAGATGAAACAAGAGAGGTTCAGGCTGGAGAAAAGGAAAAACTTTTTCACCATGAGAACAGCCAAGCAGAGGGCATGTTGCCCACAGAGGTTGTGCCGTTTCCATCCTTGGAGATTTTCCAAGACAAACTTGGATAAAGCTCTGAGTAACCATGCCTGATCACAGAGCTAACTTTGCTTTGAATATGAGGCTGGGCTAGAGACCTTCTGAGATCCCTTCCAGACAGAATTATTCTGCAATTCAGTGATGTCTATAATTTGAAGCCACTGTCACAGATTCACTTGCTAATACTGCAGCAGAGTATCGAAAGAAAGCAATTGAAATGACTAAAAACTGTGTGAGCAGAGCTCTGATGCATCCATTATCTGTCTGGAAATGTTAACACTGTGTATCAGCACATACAGCTGTGATTTGTAGATTGCTTCTTAAGGTATGTAAGGTATTACTCATGATCTCTCTCTTCACTTTTGGCATCTATCGCCTAAGGGTACTGTACCTCTGAGAGTGCTTTTTCTATTAACAGACGCTTTTGATAACTCTTTTCTTTATCTGAAGTGCAAGATTTAAAGATTGTAATCACACATCCACAGTGCACAATTTTGAATTATTTGAAAAGAATTGGCATGGAGGTTTTTTCTTTTTTTGGGCTTTCTCGGAAATATTTGCAAATTTTTATTAATTATTATGGAAATTAGTAGTTATTATAAAAGAATACTTTATAAGAATATAATAATTTTCTTCTATTGTTTATGTAAGCTTGTATTTCTTATTTCTTAAAACTTATTGTCTCCTGTACTATGCTTTTCCACTCTTTTCCTGTGGTAATCTGCATTCCACATCCTGACTGCTTGAAGAAGTCACAGCCCCTTTATCTCTCTAGACTCAAGAAGCCAAGCTCTTTTATAAGTCCATCTTTTATGACAGACAGTACATTCTGTGTTTTTCTCAGCAGCCCTTTTTTTTAATAACTTTTATTTGTAGAAATGATTCTTCAGTATTTGTGATCAAATGTGTACAACAACACTTGCTAGACCCCTTTTTGTCCACTCATTGTACACTAGTTATAGTGTTGGTATGCCTACCTCTCCTGACACAATATAGCAAAAACTGTCTTTTTTTAATGGGTTCTTTCAGCAATTAATTTATGCACTCAGGTCTGCTTTCCTTTCTTCTTTTGCACCTGACTGAATTCCCTACTTAATACAGAAGTTTTATCTCTGTTCCCTAATGCACAACAGTGCATTTCTCACATTTTTATTATATTAGTTCTCAACATCAGGTTTATCTCAGAATGATACTTAACTGTCTTCTCTAATTGCATTGTAGGTTGTCAATGCATTTCATAAATACATACCTTTTCTGCAAAGATAAATACTGATAAAAATGAGTATGCTAAGTCCTAAAAGTAGCTCTTCAAGATTTTAACTGACAGCTGTTTCATTTCAGTTTTTATAAATAGTTTTCCCGTATCCTACTCTTCACTCACTTCACCTGCTCAAAGATACTTTGATGCTTTTTTTGGAAGTTAACTCTTTTAGAATTATTGATGCTGATGTACTTAATGTGTGAACTATAGAATACCTGGCTTTAGAAACTGAACTAGACAGCGTATAAATGTGCAAGGGCACATGCACTAAAAGTGGACAGCCATCAAGTAAAAATTTTCAATGGGCTTTTTAGACTTTTGTTTTGACCAAGTTAACATCTATTTTACCTTGTCTGTAGTAGACTCTTGGAAAATGTGGGTTAGCAAGTACTAGTTCCAGCTTTTTTAGCTTAATTTTCTGACCTGGAAAAGTCACGAGGGCTAGATTGTTCTTGGCCCTTCATTGCTGAGCATGTCAGAACACAGTAAAAAAGCAATGCAATGTCAGGAAAAGCTGTAATACTTGTACATTTTTGACGAAAGTATTCTTTTCTGTATTTCACCTCATCATGAAGGTGCTAGGCATGAAGGTGATGCAAGTGGAAATGTTGAGGTGTTTTTTGCCAGGACCTGAAATTTTCCGAAGTACTCCTGGAGGCACAAATCTTGTCAGTCCCATGCTGGCCTAGAAACAGGATTCAGAGCCTAGACTGATTTTGGTCAAAGCAATGTTATCTTCTGGCAATGAATGTAATTTCTCAAATGTAAAAATTCTCACTGTTTAAGATGGGTTTTAATGTGGGAAAGATTTTCCAGACCTCACAAGCTAAATTAATCTGTCAAAGGATTTTGCAAATTCTCCTTGAAATGAGTAATAAAAGACCTACGGGATAAAAAGATCTGCAGGGAATCAGATCTATCACAGAGGAAATTAAAGAGTTAATAGATGCCACATTCCTTCTGAGAGCAACTGTGCAAACTTACTGTTTGCACTCAGTGTCTACTCAACACTTAACTCATCATTCATCTCTCTGACTCACTTTTTTCCAGTTATTTACTTTGATACAGCAATAATGGACCCCTTTGTGGTATTGATGTGCACTCACCCATACATACCAAATTAACAGAAGATCTTTCTTCTTAGGAGTTAGGTTCAATTAGCCCACTTAGAATCTTGGAATGAGTGTCCTTCCTGACCTTCAGGCCAGGTTGTTTCTAGAAAATGATTTTACTAGATTGGACACCAGACAGAGATGGCAGTGTTGTTTACTGTCCAGCTGATAGACTAACCCCATGATAATTAAAAAAAAAGAAAAAAGAAGCCATACTAATTGGTGACTCAGAGCCCATTGTACCATCAATTATATACTACACTTGAAGCCTCTTTTCTTTTTTTTTCAAAGGAAATTGAGACCAAATTTGCCCTAATATTGTCAAATCAAAGTGTTTCATGCAACATAAATGAATTTATGAATAGAATATATTACTATGAAAATTCGGCTGGCTTTGTATGCTTTTTTATTTGTTAATTATATTTATTACTATATTTGTATTATTATATTATTATATTTCTATTATATTATTATTTATATTTATTACTTTTAGGATAAAAAAGGAAAAAATAAACCAGAAAATTTTAATAGATGTATTTTGCCTTTTCAAATTAAGAAAATATAAGCAAAAAACCCTTAATGTTTTAAACTTGAATTTTTTTTCAAGAGTGTGCTCTGATAACTGCTCAAATTCCTATTTATGAAACTTAACAACAATATCTAACATGTTATTTTAACACATTTTTCTACAGCTATTAAAAAAAAAGCAGCTTAGAAGTAAAACCAACAGAATATACTTTGCTGAACTGCAGATATTCTGCACAGAATCAATTAATGAACTAGGATTTGGTTTGTGTTTCCATAGGTATATTTGGAAAGTTAAGCAAGGAAAAGACATTCTCTTTAGCCCAATTATTTCTAGAACGATTAATTAAAATCCATTCAGTCAGTTGAAAAGGAAATTAGCACAGAAAAATAACTTTTGATTTTGCCTTTAGTCTGCAAAGTGTGGTACAGTATGGCAACACAGAATAGAAGACAGTATTGATATAAGCGTTTGTACGTTGTACTTTTCTGACTCAACACCTGTTCATAGTGGGAGGTTCCATTGCTGTGTTTGGCTTGCAGTCTGTAATATGATAATTATGTGAAAAGACTAAGTTAACAAACAGAAATAAGACAAGATGATGCACAGATCTGTGTGTCTATAATTCTTTCCAGAGTCACCAGTTATTTTACCTGAGTTTGGCATTTGCTATCAAAGGAAAAATATCTGAAATCTTCTGTCTAGTGGTCAATAGTGCATCAAAGAAGATATTTTCCCTGAACCCACTGGCAATTTTTAAATTTCTGATTATACATTTTATGTATGCACTTGAACAGTCTCGATGAAAAATTGTCTCCTGACATCTGATGAGTCTCCTGTTCCATTTGCAGAAAACAGTGGTAGTAATAGTCATCCTACTATTTTAGGCATTGAGTATGTATGCCAAAGAGACCTGTTCTCTCTTGTCTGATGATAGGTGAAGCTAAACGGATTTCTTAGTTTAATTTCCTTGAATTAGATGGGGTGAAACTCACATTTCAAGGCTGAGTCTGCCATTTCGCTGTTCTCTGGGCATTGAACTGTGGTCCTCCAAGGTGACATAAAAGATTTTAGACTTAACAATGAGATTAATATAGTTTATGTTTAAACATGGAAATTGATGCGTAGCACAGTACAGACATGAGGTTACATAAGGAAAAATTAAAGTTAATAATATGAAGATGTGTGAAATTGAAAAACATACATAATTACAGTGGATTAATTAATTAAAGAATAAACCCAACTGTACTGAGTAGCTTCCTCAGAAGTATGTGCCTAAACCCTACCAAGACCCACAACCTTGTCTTTCTACTGCCTATAAGAGGTTAATTTAAGGATTTCCTGTTTTCGGAACTCGATTCCATTCAAACAAAATTGCACATAAAGCTGTTGCTGCCCTTCAGAGACAAGTGTAAGAAGGAATCTCATCTAATTGTTTCCATTGCCCACAGAGTTGCTGCCTAGTTAATACAATCAGTCCTAGGAATGGGAGATGTAGTGTCATCTATGTTTACGCCTGTTTGGACAAGCTCAGGGAGAAAATTGTTATTTTTGCCACATGCTGTGTGGCTTCTGGCTTCCCAGAGAAGAAGCAGAGAGCAGAGCTTGCTGTAGGCAGCATTTAACAGTAGTACAGAAGGTATAATTCAAGTTTTACTGAGCTAGGTTATTCTGCTTACAGAACATCCTTGTCTTTGACCCAAGGAAAGGCCAGCGCTGTATAAACCAGGTTTTCCTGTCACTGGTTGAGACAATATGCATAGGCAATCTATTCCAAAACTTCACTACCCTCACTTGAAGAATTTTTCTTACACCAGGGTTCATCTTGCATTTCAGATGTTTATGTAAGTATTTACAGTGGAGACATCTGCACGTGAGCAGCCGTTAGACTCCGAAAAGCTAGTCAATAGAGGCAGAGTAAGTGTCAAGTTTTGGCTAAGATGAACAGCACTCCAAGTTCCACTGAGTGTGACCATAGCCTAGCTACCTAGCTGGCTTGTGGATGCCAGTGTTTTCACTGAAATGTAAGTACGTGAAGCTGATTCTTGTCTTATTTCACATAAGTCCACATTTCTAAAAATTTCTGAACCACATGTTCTATCCAAAGTAAACACAGGGAATTTTATTTCTGATATTTCTCACATATTTGGAACTACTGCAATTTTTAGTTTACCCTTTCCTGACCTAAATAATCTTCTTATATGTTCTAAAGTTCTGATTGTCCCCATTACTCTCTTCTGGATTCTCTCCAACATCTCCTCACCTTTCTTGAAGTGCATTGACTGAACCAGATAAAGCATTTCAACTGAAGCTTAACTGTGGAAAGAGTCTTAAGTGAATGTGAGTCTTCTTTTTCAACCTAGTATGGCAAACCAAAAGCTTTGAAATTAGTTCCATGAATACTTTATTCTCCATTAAGTAAAATTACATTAGTAGAAGTATCTTACTTGCTGAAATGAATTTCAATATACCTTATAATTGCATTACTTACTTTAATAGTGGTGATTCAAGTTGTAAGTCCTTGAGTGCGACCAGAAATTTGAGCTAGATATGCAAAGATATTGAACAATTGTACAGGAAAAAAGCGAGCTTATTTTCTGGCCATGTTGAGATAGAAAGTATATTCTCTTCCTCCTATGGTTTGAGCTGAATATCTTGACCAGAGGGAGAACTTGTCATTCATCTAAATAAAGCACGTAATCTGAAGAGACATGTGAAAGTGAACACATGCTCCCACAATTAATTGTTTCCTATCATTTGAGGCAGCTCTCTGCACAGTCAGGACAAACTGAACTTCATAGGCACCTAATGCGTAACCACTACAGTGAGAAATATCAGGGCATTTGAATCTAAATGGTATGTCTAGGCCTTGTATCTGTTACTGAATCAAATCTTTTCCTTTAATATTATGCAGTTTTTAGGTATTTTAGTAGTCAAGGGAAAAATCAACTAAGAAAGGAGTGGCCTGCTCTCATGCTGGCAAAGTCTTCTGTCTCAAAATTGAAACTACCTCAAAATCTGTTTTCAGCAGCTGATATACCATACTTTGGATGTGTTGACCATGCTCTTCTCAGTGTATCTCTAGACGAATCCTTCAGGCTGTAGCACTGACAACTATCTAACCAGAAATACACACTTGGTGTCCCCTTTTGGTTCTATTTGGTGCCTCATGTTGGCTCTTCAAGAGCTGATAAAGAAATAAAGAGTCAAACAGAGACTGTTTGCAAAGTTAATGTTAGAATGAAAAATACATAGACAAAATTCAAGCTGGCAGAAATGCTCTGTCTATATATTAGCTTTGCTATGTCATACATAGCAAGTGGGTTTTTTCTTGGATGACATTGTACGTCCTGTGAAATATAGACATAATGTTTACTTTGAAAAGTGAATACCTTTATTGTAGAGGAAGTTTCATAAAACCTTTGAAAGTCTTTCATGGTTATAATGGAATTGAGAATGTATTTAGTATAACCAGTGACAAGCTATTTAGCAATTAAAATGCAGCTTCAACAAATGGAATGATACAATGCTAACAAGATTAGAAAGCCTGAGCTATTTTTCATATGCAGAAACATGTGGAAAATAATTTGCTAATCCACAAAATGCTTGAAGGCTGTAATTACAGAAAAGTGAGGAATGACGTGTGAGTATTTGCAAATATATATCTAATCTCTTACAGCCCAGACTCTGCAGTCTTGCTAGCACACGTTTGATCCTGCATATGAAGAGGTTTTCTTCATATTCTTTATTGGAGAGATTTGTGCATATGCATAATTGTCTATATGTACATAGCAGATATAAAGCAACTTATCTACATCCCATTTCAATATTGTGGTCAGCATGAATTTGATTAGTATGTTTTGGGTTTTCAGTCTTTGTGGTTTAAATTCAATATTTATTAGCAAGGAAATAGTCAGCACAGAATTGTTGAACTGTTTTTCTCTAGACTTGTCTGGAGGGGCAGAGATTTCAGGTGTTAAAGGGGTTTTACACTGAATTCTTCTAAGAAACAGTGGCAGAAGAAGTGGATCTTGAAAGGTTGTATTTACAAAGTGGATAGTTTTGACCCATCATACAGGTGTCAGTGTTAACAGAGCGAACAATGGGGAAAGCCATGCATATTGTTTCTGTGGGAATTGTGGTAGGAAGGAAGAAAGCAAGTGGTCTAAAAGGAAGAAAATAAGGAAGGTGGATGGAATTTTTAAGGGTCCATCTGGTACTACTGTTTGCAATATTTAAGCCACTGAACAACAACCATCTTATTATTTTCCCCATCCCATCAGAAGCTCACTGTAACCTAGCGGAAGGTGCCCCACCCATAGCAGGTGGCTTGGAGCTAGAGAAACTTTAAAGTCTCTTCCAGTCCTAACCATTCTAGGGTTCTATGATTATACTCCTACAGCACCACGCCTAGAGATCTTCCCTCACAAGGAAAACATAGTAAGCAAACTTAATAATGTGTGTTGATGATTGCTTGTTGACAAAAACTAGATTCCTGTCAATATTTCTGCTGCATGCACATTAGCATTAAGTTTCTCCTAAACAGCAAATGAAAAACATTCCCTTCCGTTTTAATAGGTTAGAGTACTGGAGCTTGCTTATGCTTACAACATATTTCTTGTGTTTGAACTCTTGTGAATAGTCCTTTTCTGTAGTCTGCTTTAATTATTTCAAATGATTAAAAGCTGTGCTTGCTCATTTCAAGTTTCCCATGGGGAAAAGAAAATCCATAGCTGCCTTGAAATGCACTTAAATTTAGTATTTTTGCTGAAATTCATAAATCAGATATGAGTCAGTGTAAAGGTTGTTAATTATGGAGATTGATAGCTGATCATAGTTGATGGTAGTCTTCACATAGTTATATGCCACTCCTAGAAAAGTGAAAGGAGGACGTGTACAAATATCTGAAAACAGAAATGAGTACTGAAGGACTTGATATTGTCATATAAATAAGGATAAGTAATTTACTAAAGATTTATTTTTGACCTTCCTGGTTTTAGAAACCAGTACAAAAACTCCCAGTTTACTATCATGAGTTTATAAATAAGAATACAGCTGCTTCTGTATCAGACTTCATAATTTAAGTTTTGTTCAATAGTAGTAACCTCTTCTGTTTGCAGATGTTTCTGGATACAACTAGACTTCATAGCATGTCAAATTTTCCCTTGGATCCTGATTCATGGTTCTGCAGATCAGATATGAAATTGGGATTCACCATGGTTTCTTTCCAATGTTTAATTTCTATGGATATCAGTGCACAAAGTAATGAAGGGTGTGTGAGTGTGTATTTTAGATTTTGTCCTATTACAGTTTGAGATGAAGCCAACATGCACACTGGGATTCAGGAGCAGAGTCTCAGTTTTCACTAGTTTAAATGTAACTCTTGTCACATGTGCAGATCCTGTAACTGCTGTCTTTTGTAGTTTTATGATTAAAAACCACCCCTTTCTCATCAGTATTAGATTAGTTTTTAAACTCTCCCACCCCCACCTAGAGATATTCTATTATTGTTACAAGGCAAGTTTTTCAGCCCTTATGACTAAAAACCTTAGTTATTAAGCAGCATCTGTTTTAGCAGCATTACTGTAATTCCAGCATAAATTTATTTTCTTCACTATCACTGGGCATCATTTTGCATATTTATTGAATTATGGGCAAAATAAAACTAAACATGCTTAAAAAAGATCATAAAACCAACCAGGTACAAAGATTTCTAATAATGAAATGGAGTGCATTCAACGAATTAGAAAATTAAAAGGATCTTATGCTCCAAAAGCCACCAGAAACATATTATGGCTCTAATCCAACAAATATTTGTGCACATATGTGACTTTTCTCATGTGAATAAGATTAATAACATAACTAATTAGGATTTGTAATTCAGGAATCTCTGGGAAAGAACTCTTAAGAGACAAGACAGACATAGCTGACAGTAATGTTTTCTAGGAGATCATGGTCTTTTTCTCCTTTATATTTATGTTCACCTAACCAGAGAAGCTATGGAGATTATATTTTACTTAAAACTTTGCTGGAAGACTGTCTTGCTCAATAAAACAACTTTTTGCTTCCTTATCCTTTCCATTTTGAGATGTTACTTTTCTGTTTTTGTCACAGAGAACATTTATTCTAAGATCTGTGCAAAATACTTGCATAATTTATTATATGTACATTTTTCACTACATTTGATGACTCCACAAAATAGAATTTTGTGTTCTTATTTAAACTATTGCAGAGAAAAAGATACTAGAAATTATGGTGTCACAGTTCAAAGCTTATGTTTACATTTTATAATTTTTAATTCAAATTAAATCTGAATACTCTATTGGAAGACATACTTTTGCAAACAGAAAGCATTACGTTCAATACAAGGATTGCTGGATAAAATTCAGTCTTTATGTCATGTAAAAGAGTCAGACTAGATGACTGAATAGTCCATTAAATTTTAGGAATTTACATTTATTTATTTATTCATCAACTCTCTGTATTTTTATTCTAGTTGGTCAAGGCTGATAAGCAGAGTCACAGCAACTGGTGTCTCTATTTTGGTAAGAAATCTCAGTCTAATCTGAAAGGAATATTTTTGGCTGTTTCTGTGAAGTGTACCATAAAGTGAACAGGATGGTGTATTTTCAGTTATCTTTATGTCATTCAGTTAGCTGAAAATGATGATTTGTTTTGAAGGTCTCTCAGGTAATGTTGTTTCAAAGGCACTTCAGCTCAGAGATCAGAGCTGAAAATTTCTCTTAAAGGATTCAGGTAATGTATGAAACTTATCCATAATGAATAATTGCAGTAATGGAGTTATACTAATGGAGTTATACTAATTAGCAAATTGTGTATATGACCACTAAAAATATGTCAAGATTTCTTTTTGTCAAGAATGTAGATTTTTCTTGTCATGTACACATGAAGAATGCTTTCTAAGAAAATTTAGGATGCTCTGCATGAAGCATAGGGCCGTGAATAATCAGAATATAATCTCAGAAAAAGAATAAAAATACAAAGTCATGTTTCTAAATTATCAGATCCTTAAAATGGAAACTTGGCATGCCAGCCAGCTGATAGAAATCACAGACTCTGTCATTGCACATTCGACTGCCATGATGGATGTGCAATTTTTGCTTGCGTTATATGAATAGCTTCCTTGTCTTTAGACTTCTCCTAACATGTCAGCTTCCTGAAAAGCCAAGCAAGGAGGACTTTCTTCAAGGTATGCGTAGTTTAGCTGGGTAGTACTAGGAATCAACTGCTGACAGAGCATCCTGGAACACAAATGGCTGATGCTAATGACTTCACTTTTGCAGAGGAGAGATCGTTTGAGAATATAAACTGATAGCATTTCTGCCTATCAAGAAGTTTTATGAATATGATAGTCTGCAAACTTGTATTTATATGGAGGAAACTGTCTGTATTTAGAAAACATAATGGGTACACACTGAAATGAGAGATGGGGAGAGATAAGAAGAAAAAGGTGCATTGGTTCTGGAAGCTGTCTTTCACCCCAGCTAAGAAAGGAAAGTATTAGATTTTTTGCTTAATAATCACCTGTTTTCTGTGTTTGATCCTTAGCCTGTGTGAAGTTATTTAGTCCTGTTGACTTAAATGGAGCTATGCCAACCTAATTTAGTTGAGAATCTGGCTGCCCTGTGTGCTCGTCTGTGTAGGTAAGGTAGTTGGTATGACACATACTTCACTCTTAGGGTTTAAACAGGTTACTATAACATACATATGTCTTAAAATAATCTCTCTCAGTCATGTATGTTGCACTGTTGTTTGGGCTCTTTCAGAGTTTGGTTTTGAGTAAAAAAAAACATTGTACTTGAAACTAATTTTGAAATATAATTTGCAAATCTTGATTTCAGCTTCCTCCTATTTATTATAACAGTTTGTGTCCATGTAAGTTCCACCATCTATGAAGACAACAAAAAAGGAACAATAATTTTGTGTAATAATCTTGGGTTTATGTACTATTAGTGATTCATCATATTTAGTGTCAGGTCAGCTAACAGAAGACTGCAGATGCAACATATCTAATTTAAAGAAACGTCTAGTATGAAATACCATACTATGTTACTGAACATTATGTTCATCTGACTAGTTAAGGTGCAGCTTGCTAATTTGTCAGTGTCACTTTAATTTCTGTATCAGTATAATTTTGAATAATTTTTAGCCAGTATAATACATTTATTCTTCATTTAATGAGATCATTAGTATTTTTCAGCAGATATAGTTTGAAATTATGTACAGTCACAGGAGGACCAAATCACAATATATCCTGTCTTTCTTCATAAGTGGGAATTTCAGTAGAAATATTCACTGTGATGGTTAGATATTTTATAATAACAAATGACAGCATTGGTTACCAGACATTTAACATCAATAACAAATTTTTAAAAATTTTTATGGTTTGCATTATGATAGTATTTTTAATGTAAATAATTTGATTTTTTGCTTGCATTAAGATGTGAGATGATTTAGAGAAGCATACAGAAGTGTCTAGTATCACACTATTATCCATTTATCACCTAAAGAGCAACATCTTTTCTATTTTTTAAAAATAATTATATGACAGTAGTTAAATAAGGGATGGTTTATGAAATACTAGATAATTTATGTAATACTGGTGTGTATCAATGACCATTTAATTCATTTTAAGGAGGATGCTGTAATGCAGGTTTTCTTTAAGGAGTTAATTATTCTTCTTACATGTTAGCTAGAAGTTACAATTTTTAATTATGCAATAGTTAGGAAGTCTTAAGAATTATTCCTTACAAAATTATCATGAAAAATAAACCACCTAAGGAAATTAAGTTGTGAATCTGTTAGTAGTCTATACCTTATTATCTGCTAATAATCATCCTCTGATACAATGTAGAATAATTTTTTTCTTTGCAATGTATATGCATACATACACACACACACATAGATATGTAATTTGTACATACATGCAGAATTGTGCAATATAAAATTGACATGATAGGAATCTGACTGGAGAAAATGGTTGAAATTACAAAATCAAGAAACAGATATAAGATTTCTTTATCTGATATTCTGTGGAGAGAAAATGGGATCATAACATTTTAAGCAACTGCAATCAAGGTCTTCTAATTAGATGTATCAAATCTAAAGTCATGCATGTATTCTGTTACCTCACCACTGATTTACAAAAACATCTTCCAACAGGGAGCAAAATGCACTCAAAATTGTATCATTTCAATATTTTAAATTGCTTCAAAATAACTGAGAAGAAAAGTCTAGAAAATACATCCTGGTAATAAAAACTTACCTTGGTTTCACAAGATTTTGAAAAAAATGCTAATACTTTTGCAGAATAGCTTTCTGGTTCTATTTCCTAAATGTTGTGTCCTAGTTGTGTCACATACTAACACTATCATATGTACTTAGAATATCAAATTATGTTTGTTTCCATTTTATCATGTGAAATTTTTTCCCCCATCGTTTCACACAAGGAACTAATTTTCAACAGAACAATGAAATGTCAAGGTTTCATTTAATTTTGAGCAAAGCAATCAGTCAGAAAATGGTATCTTGTTTCCTATGAAACAATGAATTTGTGTAAATTTAAATGGTGCTAGTAATGACTCGAAAATGTGCATTGCTAGGTGATAAAGGTCAAATTCTGGGACCCCAGCATAAGAACGGTGTGGATCCATTGGAGAGAGTGCAGAGGAGGCCACGAAGATGATCAGAGGGCTGGAGCAGCATTCTTGTAAAGACATCTGAGAAAGATGGGATTGTTCATCATGGAGAAGAGGAGGCTCTGGGGAGACCTTTTACTTCCTAAAGGGCCTACAAGAGAGATGCAGAGGGACTGTTTACCAGGGCATGTAATGAGAGGGCAAGCAAGGATGGCTTCAAACTGAGAGTAGGTTTAGATTAGATATTAGGAAGAAATTCTTCACCGTGAGGGTAGTGGGACACTGGAACAGATTGCCCAGAGAAGCTGTGGATGCCCCATCACTGGCAGTGTTCAAAGCCAGGTTGGATGGGCCCTTGAGCAGCCTGGTCTAGTGGAAAGTGTTCCTGCCTACGTTGTGGGAGTTGGAACTTGATGATCTTTCAGGTCCCTTCCAACCCAAACCATTCTATGATTCTATGAAATTCACTTCGTGTATTGTGAAACCTGAAGTAGATTTATAGATTTCACAAAACTTTATTCATATTTATGAAAATATAAATGAAAGTATTTTTCTGAGACTGCCGAAAACCTTGGGAGACTGACTAGAAACCTAATGATGGTAGGATTTGGTGAATTTTCTGAAAAGCTTATTTTGGAATGCAGACACTTATAATGGAAGAGGAAGGAGATATAACAGAAGAAAAAGAGTATGAAGATTTCTGTGGCAGGAGGAGGTACCAAATAAGATAGCTAGCATATTCTGTTGTTAAAAAAAAAGAACAGTTCTGCAGAAATGTCGTATTGAGACCACTGTGATCAGTTTAATATCAGCATTTTTGTACACTTAGCACATTATAAATAATTGCATATGGTAATCTTTTCTTCTCTTTGTACCTCAGTGCTGTAGTAGTGCCATCTAATGTTCTAATTAATCTGCAATATCTCCCAAGTCAGCCTTTCAACAACAACAACAAAAAAACACTTCCAGGAATGATGAATTTGGCCCTACTCCAGCTGATTCTGTGGCTAATGCTCAAGTAGTCTCTAGGTTTTTATGGCAACATAATCAAGTTAAGAAAATCTGGACAAGATATTGGAGTCAATTAAGTGCTTTATTTTACTTTAAAATGCTGAACAGGTGCAAGTGGGATACATTCAAAATGGTCATTAGGCAAAACTTGCTTTGAGAAAGGTGGAGCCAACATCTGTGCTTATTTTCACAGATACAAAAGAGCAGGCCTCCCAAGGAAATGTGAGTAGGATCCAAATGGATGAAGCAGTCAGACTGAATAAAGCATTCTGATTTAAGATTTTCTCTGCTTATAATAATTAGCATTTGAAAAAAAGTGTGATCAATCTTTTTCTTCTCTTGGGGTAGGGAAGGAGGAGTCTGACTTAATTAATAAGGACATTAACTCCAGCACCTACCTAATCAAATATTAACTATATTCAGAACAAGCAAATTATAATTGTTTTGTAGTGGTTTAAATGTCTCTTTCTATAGCTGCATGGATCTTTTTCAGTGCTTCTTGTTTTTTCACAGTGCTTCATGGTCTTAGTTTACCCTTCAGATGTTCTGTGTTTTAATGACTGGCTGATAGGGCCCTCCTGTAATAGATCTTTATAACATCATTTTATATTTTATATCCTAGAAAATGAAAAAGACTTTGTGTAACTGAAGTAGAACCAGGTTCTTAAATCATAATTTGACAGTTTATACTACCAGTGAAATATCTAGAAGATATCTGAAGTTTGCATTTTTGACTGTCTTGACTCTGAGAACAAAATTTTATTTTATGTATTGCACAATTGCAATACATTTTTTTCTTGTGACCTTCCTCGTTTTGCAGTTTGTATGGGACCCTGTACTGAGTTTATCCATCACCTTTTTAAAAACATATGTTTATTCATTAAGGTGTTGGTTTTGGTATGTTGTTAACACCTGCCTTTATGTTTCTGTCCTGAAACTGCTATGAATGCTGTAGTCATGTGCAGTTAGATGAGGACACAGAGAAAAACCAAACAAAGATGGAACTACATTAATGTTGGAAAATCTATTAAGGACTATGTCTGCATCTGCTGCTGTTAGTGTCTTTCCATGAAATATAAAAACATATTATTTCTAGCTGATATGGTAGTGTTGCATGTTGTAACATGGTCTTGCAGAAAGAGTAATTTCAGCCCTTTTTCTGTCCTTGGTAGGCCAGGACATCACACTGGCTTATTTGAAACTTCACTGTCCTAAAATCCATCCTTTCAGCGTTCAGGAGACTATGTGCAGTGCAGTCTAAGACTGTTGACACTCAAAGTCACTCTGAAATTTGCTCATAGTTTTGTCAAATTGTTCATTCAGGCCGCCAAGATTTTACTTGAACTGTACTTGTCAGTAAGGTTTGCACTATGTTTAACATAGTATTCTACTTTTGATTGTATTTTTTGCCTTAGTTCTTTAACACTGATGTAGGTAAAAATTCCATTTCCAAGTATCTTCATATTACCATCTGAGGACAACATCACTATTATTAAGTTAGCACTCAGTGTAAGTTTTACAGTCTAGATACCTACATAAACTTTTATATCACTTCTCTTTCAGATTAGATACACCCTCGTTCTTCTTTATAGTTTCAGTAAAAGAGATAGCTTTATACATTTTATATATTTAACACTTGCCTCTAGGAAAGAGTCACCGTCATGTGTATAAAAGTGAGAAGCATTCGAGCAGAATTTTTCATACTAGAAGTCTTAAGTCCAGAAATATATTTTCTTCAATAGCCAAAATAGCCCAGATATGGCATTTGGGGTGGACTATGAAGTTCATCTACTTGTATGTTGGTAAACAACTATATGATGAAGGCTGTAATTTCAGAACTATTATTCACTATCGTTGTTTTAAAAAGTCTAGAGATACCAAACAAAACACTTCCCATTATGGTAGGCAAATTAGTTAAATGATCCTGACATTCAAATAGACAAAGGATATAAGGTAAGAAAATGAAATTTTATTCATCTTACACTGTTGGAGAGGAACTGAGGGAGAGACTTGCAAGGTGATCTTTGAATCAATCACGTTATACCTCCTCACACTTTAGAAACTATATTGACTTATATGTCAAGAGCAATCATTTCCTGTTCAAAGACATATGTCACTTTTTGTGCACCTTTGCAGGCAGAATGCAGTAAACATAAGAATAAGTACACGTGGTCTATTTTTCTTTTTCTTTTTTTTTTTTTTTTTTTTTTATTTTTAACCATAACACTTGTTTTGTGACAAACAGTACATCTTGGTAATCACTTCCAAAGTTAAAACATCACCTTCTGTCTGTTTTATTTCTTTATTTTTGCAGGGGTTCCAGAGTTGCAACTGAACAAAATGGTGGCAATCCCAACTATGGAGCATGCAGGTCTTATCTGGATGCTCGTGATGTTTAACTGGAGGTGGAGTTCTTTAAAAATAGTGAAAATCATACTTAAACACAAACTAGAATAATTTTCCTTTCCTTCTTCTCAGTTCTTTGGGCAAAGAATTGACTCTTAGTTTTGGAATGATGAAAGGAGATTTTTTTCTTTTTACTGATTAAAAAACAGTACTACAGTCCTTATGTAAATATACATCTGCATTTTTTGTTCTCTGACTTCTTCCCAAATCAACTCTTTCTAAATCCTTTCCTTACTGGAGAATCATCTTCTCCTCACCTTTAGTGAGATGGAAGGGTTGACTAATCGCAGATTTCTTTAAAGGATGAGTCCTCATACTCATCTATAAATTACTGGAGAAATGAGCTGACAGAAACCTCCTGCACTTCAAAGGGAAGTGCAAAGTCCTGTAATGGATGAAACAATCCTGGGCACCAGTACGTGCTGGGAACCACACAGCTAGAAAACAGCTTTGCAAAAAAATGACCTGGGGAGCCAGGCTCTTGTCAGTGGTGCTCGGTGACAGCATTAGAGGCACTGGGCACAGACTGAAACACAGAAGGTGCTGTCTGAACATCAGGAAACACTTTGCTACTGTGAGGGTGACCCAGCACTGGCACAGGTTGCCCAGGGAGGTTATGGAGTCTCCATCCTTGGAGATATTCAAAGGCCATCTGGACATGGTTCTGGGCCACCAGTTTTGGGTGGTCCTACTTGAGCAGGGCAGGTTGGACCAGATGACCTCCAGAGGCCCCCTAGCAACCTCAGCCACGCTGTGATAATGGAATAGATATCTCTGACTCTAGTCTTGCAGAAAATACAGGGGCTTGCTTGTTCACACGTGTCAGTGCAAGCCTAGGACCTGAGTACAAGATCTATCTTTAAATGATCAGATTTGAAAACGTTAGTATTGGGACCAATTTTTTAAAATCTGTTTCAATGGTTTATTCTTATGAAGAATGCACAAGTCCCGGTCACAATCTGCTATTATTTACTAAATTAAATTTGTATTTTTTTCACCCAACCCAGTAATCTTTGCAAATGGACAATGTATTTTCTGTTCATTTAATGCCTTTTAATGCATTAATTTCCCCTTATGAGAACAGGATTTTTTTCCTGAATAATTAGTTATAAATAAGATTTTTCACTGAAACTGGAGAAGCACAAGTGTAAAGTTAAGGGAACTGAGCAAATACTTGGCCTCTTGGTGTGTATTTCTGTGGTGTAGACTAAACTGGATGCTTAAGATGAAACTAGTGTGCTGCTACTCAGTGAAATGTAATCATCTCTCTTCAAAGCTGGTTTCACCCTCTCAGTCATATATATATTTGTTTTCTCTGCTCATGAAGCAAACTCTCTGTCTCTGAAGGTGATTGATTGCCCAGAAGAATGAACCTCTTTATCCACAGGCCACCTATGTTGCTTGTCTCTTTAGACTTTTGTGCCTCCCTATCTAAACTCTGACCTAGCTAGATAACAACCAGCTGAAGTCCTCTCTTTAGACTTGCATACATTCATCACTGAGCTGTACTGGTTTGTGTTCAGCATAAGCGGAGATTGTATATCTTGTATGTGATAATGAGAATGCGACTTGATATGAATGAATGACTGCAAACATGCTCTTACAGTTAATTCTTTTCTGTACTTTAGCAACAGCAGAAGGAATATAACTGACAGTCTGCTCTTTTGAAACCTTATTTTGTAATTTGTAAGTAAGAGTGGAGGATCAGACTGTTGATATTTCATTTTGTTTCCTCATGACTTTCTGAATTACATGTATCAGCATTAAATAAACTGAAAGGTTTATTTTGCTAGGAAGAGTGAGTTAAGTGTGTGAAGACATATTTGTATGTACTGGGGAATGTTTGTACAGACATGTGTATATATTGATAAATATACACATATATCTATGGACTTTAAAAAATGAGAATGATTTTGGTATTTCTCAATTTGTCATCAAATAGTTGAAATTACCTTATTGAAGGCAGTTTTCAGAAAGTGTTAGTACAGATTCTGGAAAAACAGAGACACTTTAGAGCTACTTAATTCTGGAACAGGTAGTCTGTTAAGGGGGAGGTGAATCATAGCTATAAAGGGATATACACTCAGTTATACAAAGGAACTTGGGAATGTTGACATTTAATATTATCACACATAACATTCAAACATGTAGACAGCTCCTTGTCTAGGTTTCTCTGACCATAAAATGCAAATTATTTCTCTAAATTCTTAGCATATCTAGACCATAGAGCAAACTAAGAACATCCAAAGAGAATTCAACCAGCACTTAAAAAAGGTGGAGATGCCAAAGGCATGCCTAAACTGTCCACAGGAGGTGCCAGAAGAAAAGAGAAGTGACTGGAACCCTTCTTTTTTGAGACTTGAACTGAGATTTGCAGCCTGAAAATCTCTCTTGTGATTATATGCCTATAACATCCTGACAAATGAAGTAGTAATCTTGAATGCAAAACTCCAGGCTCTAATCCTCCTTCACAGTTGGAGATACAGTTCTCTAGTCTGCACTTTTGGGCAATGGATCTCCAGCTTTAACCTTCTCCTACTAAGATTCTGTAAATGTGCATAAAACAATTTAAGAAACAGGAGTCAGACTAAGAAAAAGCAAGAGCAGAAGAAATCCTACAATTCTGTCCTGAAAACTCAGAAACAATCAACCCATTGTTCATAATATGGGCCTGAGTTACTACTGCTAGACTCTGTTTTTGCACCAGTACAATCCTATTATCCTACGTGAGTTTTAAAAAGCTTTTCTATTCTGCAGTGTATAAGGCTGAAATTCAAAATTACTCTAGGGTTAGTGGAACAAGAATTATAACCTACCTTTATATCTTTTTCACTATAAACAAGAACCTAATCTAAAAAGACACATTATTTTTTTCTGTTAAATTTAATACAGACTGATAGATATCAACTGGACAAGATCTTAATGAACTGCAGCACAAAGGGACTCTTCTGTTGTTTTTTTCATTCAACTTCACAACAGGAAAACAAAAGGCAAAATTAATGAGGCTGTGGAGAGTGGAAGATGAATGCATCATAGATTTTGTAATTAACTGTATTTAAATAATATAGTGAAGAGGTGTTCCTCAGGAACCTATAGGACATACTGGTGTTTCTGAGGCTCAACAGGTGTGGATGCTCTCACTGTATTGTTGAAGTATTTTCATATGAATTTACAAAATAGTCTGCTTTGACAGCAGTCATGTGAAACCTGTATTTTCTATAACAAATGTGAATCTTATGTCATTAAAACTTGGCCAGTTACTACAGTCATGGAACACTAGCTTGTACATATTGAACTAGAGCAACAAAAAGCCACAAATAATGTACCCATAAACTTAGTCACTTCCATGGAACTGAGTGTGTACAAGCCACATGAACTCCAGCCTCAAGTAAGGAACTGGAGTTTAA
Source organism: Pseudotriccus pelzelni (assembly GCA_035584735.1). Lineage (NCBI taxonomy): Eukaryota > Metazoa > Chordata > Aves > Passeriformes > Tyrannidae > Pseudotriccus > Pseudotriccus pelzelni. The sequence continues at coordinate 98,009,750 of JAWMRA010000113.1, forward strand.
AATACTGTTTAAAATACAGTTTAAAATACTGTTCCACATCCTAAATACATAATGAAAAGCTAGGAACACAGATAAAATATTTGTACAACGTAAAGAAATTTTGTTTATATTTAAACCTCTTAGATCTACAGTTTAGATAGCTTTGCATTTAGGCTGGGTATAACAAAGTTGATTTCCTTATAATACACATGGATAAAGGAATCCTAACAGGATAATTAAAGTACAGCAACAGCTATGTTGCTATCAGATTCTGATGGCTATCAAGAGGGAGAGGAAAATACAAAGAGTGGAAATTAATTCACACACTAATGATTTTTTTAATTAGTATTTAAAACCCCAAACTTAAGCAGTATATTTCCCTGTAGGGAACAGTATAGAATCATCCAGGTAATTAGACCAAGTGAAGATAATAGAACAAACTTATGGATATAGTGTGATAAAAGATGTTTGAAGGTCAGCAGCAGCAATCAAAGCAAGGACAGAAAACCACTACATGAGGACAAGGTCTCAGTACCACTACATGCTTTTCCTTCCATTTTCTAAAAATTCTGCAGATATTCTGAATTCAAGTTAAATAATTGAAAATCTAAATATATGTTGGTTAGTGTTTCAAATCAGTTTTCAAACTCATCTGGGTGTTTATAAATACTTAAACTTGCATCCCTCCTATCATTGGTCAACAAAGAAAATTATTCAAACATTCCTTTGTTTCCCAATCATGCTGTTTGTGTTTGGTTTTTACTACTAAGTGTACACTGCTCACTCAGAGTACACCATCATACGCTCTCATACTATTCCTGTGCTGGGAGTGAGTAGAGTCAGAAAAAGTGAAATAGCCTAAAGACGTCTTTGCCTCTGTATCCTACTGATGCGGTTTGGGTAGTACCTTTCCTTGGATCTTGACACCCTCAACGCAGTTCTTACCACAGTCAAGTTGACTGGGAAGAGGCAGAGAAAAACGGGATAGTCTTTGTTTCCATCCATAGCCCCCCTGTTCCCTGGCCAAAGAAGTAGGGTGACTCTCGGCCTTTGAAGTGCAAATAGTAACTTATTGCCTCCCTGGAGCGAGACAAAAGCAAGGAAGGAGTGAGCCTCAGATGTTGTGCCACCCTTAGCTTCTGGCTTAGCCTCCAGGCATGCATTAAACTAAAATAAATTAGTCACAATTAAGTTTTTCTGGCACTAAATTAACCTTTATTTTAAGTGCTTAAATTTTTTAGGCCTAAGGCTCATCTCCCTGGTTGCTTTGAATTTAATTTGGGCATGTTAGATTTCATCCTGGTTTACAGCAATGATAGTGGCTTTATATAAAGGAGTTTTACGGAAGCTCCAGGGTGTAACAGTGATAAAATGTGTTTACAGCACTGAAGCTGCTCCTCAGTACACGTATAGACTGAGTTAAGACTGAGGCAGAAAGGAAAGCTAACCAATATGTGTTTATGGCTATGTAAAGCAAAGCCATTCTGTTCAATTGCAGCCCTGAAATCCACCTATCCCCAGTCCCTGGCCCCAGTCTGACAGTTCACTGCATGTGAAACAGCTCCCAAAGACAGTGAGTTATAAAACTGACAGGTCTTTGCCTTCAAACAGAAATATGTTATTGTACTGTAATCTCATCTGCTAGATCCACAGCTTGTCCTGGTTCAGAAGCAGACTGTGCAGAAAACTCCCCCAGAACCTAAAATGAAATGCACACTATTTTGGCCACCCCATCTGGGGGTTTGATGAGATTTAAAGCAAATTTTCCCCTCCAACTGCTTGGACAATTTCTTTTCCCCAGAGAAACAGTTCTAGAACTATATCTTGTGAATTTTCCTGGCACCCAGTATTATTCTTGTCACATATTCATTATGTCTTACATCAGTGCCTTGTTTCATCCTAAGAATATCTGTAGTTGCCATCTGTCTAGAAAACATGGGTTGATGGCAAGACAGTGACCTCAGCTTTCAAGTAAATCACCAACAATTTAGGAAGAAAGCAATGACAGTCTTGATTTCCAAATACTGGAACTCCTTGGCTACAGTAATAAATTATCTTCTAATAAATCTACAAGGAAGTATGTTTAGAGTACTTGGAATGCTATTAAAAATAGGAAAATTTATTTTTCACACTTTATGAATGAATAGTTTAGGCAAATGATTTTCAAGTTTAATTTCTTTCACTAATTTTTATCTTGCACATTGCAAGTAGCTGTTATTTATTTATCTGAACATATTCCTAAGTATGATCCATTTCAACTAACAAATAAAACCCTCTTTAAAAAAAAATAAATTCTGACCTTCAATATTTCAGAAAACTAAGCTTAAATTGAGAATTTCAAACATTTTCTTACTAAAAGTTACCAAACTTTTTTCTAGTTTGATAAGTGTAAAAATGTAAAGTAAATTTAAAAGAGAAGGAATTCTGTGACACTCAGTGTAGCCTTTTACGTGAATGTAATTTTGTCTAGGCTTTAAAAGTTAGATGTAATGTTCACAATGCTTTCAACTTTTTGTGGTTAGAGCTGCAGTCTACCAGTTCATTGTGAGCTATTCTTGATGTAGTTGTCTGTAGCCAGGTCACATGCAAATAAAACAAGTGAACAAGTATATATTATTATGAAAATATAATGTATTTTCTTCCCTGTGCCAATGTCTGTTATTTCCTTTTGACAGTGTTGCAGTTGTCATACCGATTATTCTCTATTAATATCAAGTGCATCCTACTAAGGAAGAGTGGGAAGGTTGCTTCTGAGATGCTACTGTGATTTGGCACGAGCTGCTAAAGAACTCAGGAATTCTCAGCACATGCCTCTCAGCCCGGAATAGACTTTTTAAAGATTTTTGCAAGATACACAAACCTTGGTTCTATTTTTATTCTGGATTTGGGAGAGTTTCAAATTGCCTTATAGCAAATTTGAAAGGACAACTTGGCTCAATAGCACTTAATTTGTATTTGAAGCAAGTTATATCTGGAAAGAGAAACCAGCAAAAAGCTTTACTCTTATAATGTGTGACTAATGAATATTGACTTCATGACACAAAAAGAACAAACAAAAATAGAAAGCAAAATGAGTTGTAAAGACCATTATTTTACAAGCTGGTTTCTAAAAGCTGATCTGTAGTTGTGCCCTGAAACACCATGTGAAGTACCAGTCCATACTGATACTCTGAGACCAAGAGCTTTGGTTTTTATGGCAACTTGTCTAAGGGAAATAATAATTCTGTGTCTTGGCTTCTGCAATCACTGTGTGCAATCAAAATATACAGGTGTTGAATGTACAATGAAGAACAAAATCTGCAAACTCATCAATATCTGCAACAGCACTGTGATTTTTGTGGGACTAAGCTAGCAGCTTCTCAGTGGCTGAGGCTGACCCAACAGTGCACACCCATGACAGGAAGGACTTCCTTGCTGGGGGATCTGTGTCCAACTCTGCTGCAGAGAGCTGTGTGGTTCCTGTGGTACAGAACAGCTTCACTGCCTTTTTCACCTCTCTTTGACTTTCTGTACTACATGTCACCAGCTAGGGAGTGGCCAGTCAGTTGCCTTTGTCACAAGGATAACGGAGCTGGAGGGAAGCATGGTGCCATACAACCAGGGCAGGAGGAATGTATGAGGGGTGTGAAAAGAGTGGGCTGACAAAAAGAGCATCTTCCTGCATACGTGAGACTTGGCAGATATCTGTAGACAGCAAAAATAGCAGTTTTTCAATGCATCTTGTATGAGAATAAATGCAAAAAGGCAATGGCTGAAGCCTGAGATGGATGTCTCCATAACTATAAACCATAATAGGTTGCACTGGATATATTTTATAATTCTCCTACACTGATATTAAATAAAAACATTAAGACTGTGAAGTTAATCCTAGTATTATGCCATACCTTTCTATTCTTACATTGCATCTTTCCTTCCAAAAGATTGCAAATTTTTTAGGTTTTACTGACCAAGGCCTCAGTGCTGTGAAATGGACTTCACAAATAAACATCCCTGTTGCTTGGGGACAGATGCTATCTTGACCCCCATGGAAGCTGTTTCTTATGTCCTTGAAGTCACCCACTGGTGGAAAGTAGCCTAAAGCACAGTGTCATTAACCTACTACAGGCTAGGAAATTGTAGGCAAAATTCACATGTATAAAACTAAATTACTCATATGATACTGTTTCAAGGTTAACTGTATGCATAATTACAGAAGTGTTGCATAATCAGCACAAGATGCTGTATTTCAAAAGATTTTCTTACATTTTTTTTAATCAGTCTTGCTACTACTTAAAAATTTTTTTGGTGTCAGATGTCAATATGTCTGCCTTATAGACAGGTTTAAACTGTACAACTGTCAAAGCACTCCTTTACCAACTTACTTTAGGTTTTCACTTAGCTGAACTGCATTGGCAAAGTATTACTTAAGACATTAATAGTGATAATTGTTCTTTTAGGAAATGCTATTAAGAATGAAAGTTATCTTAAGTCTTGTTAACTGTCACTGAATAAGGGTAACCCATCAGTGAGTAATAGCAGTAATAAATATAGTCAAATATTTTAAAACCATAAGGTAAGGTCTTCATTATATTATTTGCAATAGTAGCAATATTCATGAATTAAATAAGATATGTGTTCCTGTTGTTTGTGGGATTTTTCATTAGGATGATGGCTCAGTGTATTTTGTGAATGGGTTGTCAGTGAGATGGCAAAAAAAAAATCTAAGTCAAAGCATTAGTGCAACTAACCTGTTGAAATCATTATACTAAAATAGTGCTATTCCATAATGTTTTGATGGGTTTAATCAGTTACATAATGTACTGTGCATTCTTACTTACAGCAGGAACTTCGATAATATTGAGGCATTTGGGCATAATAATAAATCAATCAAAATAAAACAGACTGTGAAAAAACCTCTCTCTTAAAATGTGTATTTTCTTCCCTTCAGGTATAACTTTCAATTTTCACCTACCTTTTACATTTCTGTGTGGAACATTTTTTATATTATTGGACATAACATGGTTTTATTAGATAGTTCATTGCCAATTAATCAGTTCAAGTGCTAGAGAAGTTGCATATTTCTGCCAACATACCTTTTTCTATATTCAGTCTCTGCTTTATAGTTCCCTTAAATTGTTAGTGTCTTTTAAAAAAAATCACTAGCTTCTGCATAATGAGAAAATATAAAGCCAATTATATGATTTGATAAAGGTAGAATTAGTTTGGGAGGGATTTTAAATTAATTTAAAACACTTGTTTAGAAAAGTAATAGCATTTTACCTTTCCCTGAAGAACTGTGTACCTCACATTACTGTCTTATACATAAATATAAATATTACATGAAAGCCCACTGTATGTTCTCTGACACATGATGGAATTAGTGGTGGGATTGCAACGCTGATGCACAGCTGCAGCCAGCAGATGTCAGCCAATCATGAGTGTTTCTCTGAACTCGTGTTTTTTTGCCTAGAGTGCTGGAATCCATCTGGCTGCGGTAGTCAACTAAAGGACACGGCAGACCTGTCATAAGCTTGCCAAAATTTTATTAAAGGTTAATTCTTGTTTCCTACAGACAGTTATTTCTTACCATCCTCCTTGTTCAAAATCTTTTGAGGGGAAACTTTGTGCCAGACAAATGCTATGTGTTCTCTACCTTATACAGCTTTCTGTAAAATCTGGAGAAAGACCCATTTGGATCTAGAGGACATACCAGCCAAGGGGGATGTCCTTTGACAAAATACAAGATAATTTTGGAAGAGGGATGGAATCTTTATTACTTTAATGTATTTGGGCATCTATTTGGGCTGAAGTCAAGTTACCAGAGGTGCCCAATTCCTTTGAAATCTGGCCTTGGCTTCAGCTTTGGTGCTTTGCTTACTAGCCTCTCTGCTAATGCTGCTATCGAGTTAAAACGCATGTAGCATGCCAAACAACCAACCCAAAACCACAGTGACACACTTTAGAGAATCACAGAATATTCTGAATTGGAAGGGATCCACAAAGATCATCAAGTCCAACTCTTAAGTGAATGGCCCATGCAGAAAACAAAAGCACAACTTTTCCAACTGCCAGGTTTGGCAGCAGATCCTTTGGGAGGAGCTGGTAAGCCCCTTCCTTTGGGGATTCCTTTGGGAGGCCACCTGAAGGACAGCAAATGGCCCAGATAATGTTGCAGCTGTAAACGACACAGATTGGTAACACCCTGAAGATACCCTCACTTCATCCATTTCTTGAAATCCTGATGACAAAATCCTGATTGTCATTTAGGACCACAGCACTAGAAGGAATAACAGATGGCTCTGTAATAGACATTTAACTTCAATGGAGCCACAGCGTCCCTGTTATGTGTACCATTGCAACACAGTAGAAGTCACAAAAGTCCTCCCAACATCTGCATTGAATTTGCAACTGAAAATGTAAAAGCCGTAACTATAATTTGTCAGAGGAAGTGAACAGAGGTCAATGGTCTTGCTGGAGGCTTATGTTCCCACATTAATGTAACTACAGTGTGTGGGACGGGAAAAAAGTCTCCATCTTGGTCTTCACTCTGGAATAGGGTTGACAGCTTGACTTCATGGTCAGCTGAGAGGTAAGGGACTTGATCTTGAACGTCACTTACCGGCTTCTCATTTAAGTCTGTTCCCTGAAGAATAACTATTTGTTATATTCCTTTTTTAAGACTAGACCAACCCTTAAATATTGTTTAACATTTTACAATGTATTTATCTCTCTAAGTATAGCTGCTGCAGAATGGTGTTTTTTTTTCTGTGTAGTGGAACTGTAAGATGAGAGCAGTGAAAAATGGTGAGTCCGTAGCAGGCATGTTGTTTTGACACACCACAGCTGGTACACTCAGTTTGCTGTGACACTGAAGGGGACCAACACGCTGTTTTCTGGCAGGCATCGTCCTGCTCTTTGAAGCTGGCAGACAGCTCAGTGCCCACGAGTTACCCCAGTTTTCACATACAGGCTTCTCATTGCACATTAACACCAGGTCACCATCATGTTAGAAAATAACCCTGGTATTCAGTGTTTGATAAGACAAATATTTGAACCAGGTGACATTTGAGCGTTTTTACTAAGTAACAGTTTGAATAAGGCAGCTCTCACTGTTTCTAGGTTGCTAGCAATTGATTTCTTGTCATGCAAGTGGAATGTTATCTACAGTTGTGAAAAATCAGATTTTGGGGTTGTGCTGGAAATTACTTCAGACATACAGATTTTGCATATATCTTGAAAGATGTATACCATTCTTTTTTCTATAAATAGATGAAAATACTTAGACTTGAGTAAGCATAGTAAATATATATGCTTTGTTTAAGTTAGATTTTACTTTGCACCTGGAAAAACTGGAAATATGATATAGATTTTCTCCGTTTGAGTTTGAATTTACTTATATACTTTGAGATTATGCCTTTGCCTTGCCTAACTTTTTAATCTGCAGCCTTCTCTATTTCTGCTTGTCTCTGACTTATTTTCCTTTGCAAGTATTCTTCTGTTTGCTTTGGTTTTAATGGGCTTTTGTCTGTCCACTACCAGTGTCTACTTATTTAGTTTCTTTGGATGATTTTTTTATATTTCTAAAACTGTAAGTATCATCACTTTTTCACACAGCTGCAAACCGTTTGCTCTCATCTGTGGTTTGTTGCACAGTTTTACTTATAGATATTTATAAAGAGTGCTGTAAGTACCTATATATATCAGAAATGAGCAATCTAATTATACAGCTATGTCCCTTTAAAGACATGGTGACGTGTATGTAATGGGTCAGATTTACTGCCACTTCGTGAGTTATCATATATTAGATGACTTAATGTGCCCCTTGTCCCACACGGTTGTGAAGTGGTATGTTATGTTAAATTAGTTCAGCTCTCAGAGTTGGATCATTTTGAAATGCAAGGACTTAAACCTGCTAAGTTAAACAGGTATAACAATGTTATTATTGATATATTAGATAGAAACCAGTATAACTATTCTCAGGTGGGAAGTAAGATAAACTATGCTCATACACCTTTATAAAATTGCTTCTTCTATTGTCTGTACCAGTTTAACTGTTTCAATTCAAGTCTTCAAACTGATGATCAAAAGAGATATAAATTCTCAAAAAAAAAAATAAATCTGTCTGTCCCTTGTCAGAGATGGGGACTTTCCCCTATGATTGTGTTTCCATAACATCTAGGTGCACCTTCTCATTCAAGCATCTGTTCCCTCCAGCCTTCCCTCCCTATGCCTACTGAACTTAAACTACTGTGAGCAAAGCACTGATATCACATCAACCTGTAATCCTAGAACTTCTCCCTCTATTGCTCTTTTCCTTTTTTCCTTTCAGTTAGCATGAAGAAACTAGACCATCCAATAAAAACTCCTACTCTCCTGAAAATTCAGTATGTCCTTCTTGCACAAAAGAAAGGACAACAAAAAGATACTGGTCACATCTCTCTTCCAAGTCTAGCACAGAGATTCAATTCTCCTTGGTACAGGATCTTTTAATTCCAAAGCCTTATGCGTTTAACCTAATGTGTGTCAATACATAAAAGAACACAGAAATTTCAATGCTGTAGGCACTCTGCAGCATCAAATTTGAAGGTAATGTTGGTGGTCTCTTAATAAAACACACCATTGATAGTCATGGTGTAGAAGAGGACAGGTAGTGCTACAGATTAAGACAGACAGGAAGTCTATTTCTGAAATGGCATGAGTAGGCAAAATAAAATGATTCGGAAACTGTCCTGACTGATGGGGAAAGAAAGCATGGCATTTGGGAGTTAGTGACTTCAGTGCTCAATGCCATTACATCTAGTTTCTCTAAGAAAAGGTTTTAAGAGTACTTTTTTTTTTTTTTAGTACAAGAAGGTGTTTTCAGAAGAGCATTTCACAAGATCATGAGCTGGAAAAAAAGAAATATCACTCTTCTTGCTGTTTTCATCTGAAATGTAACTAAAAATCTTTTAAGGAAAGCTTACAATAAAAAATTTCTGAAAATATCATAAATTCAGCATATTAATTAGCATCTAGACTTTTATAATAACATCTCAATTATATGACACTAATACAAGCAGATCTGGTGTTAAGAAAATAAGGTTAGGCTTAAAAAGTCATCACACGTTCCCATGAGAACATGATTTTATCACTATATTAACTGCTGCACTGACTGTAAACTGTTCTGGTTTGGCCTTGCTGCCAGCTCCTTACTGTACCAAGGAACAAATCATGATTCCTGTTACACTCAGGTTCCCGCTGCTGATGTCCATGCACATGGGCCTTGCAATGCATATGAAATTTAATAAAATCTTTCAGGTGTGAACTGCTGTTCTTCACCGCTACAGTATTTTTGGCCAGATTACAGTTGTTCCTCATGGATAATTCTACTTGTATTTGATAATTCAGAAGACAGTTTTGTAAAGATAACACTAGATTTAATGAAACTCCATCCTCAGGATAGATTTCCACACAAAATTCCATACTCATGCTTTTTCCCATATTTCTGGTGCTATTCTGTGTTTAATGAAAATTAAAGATATGTCCAAGTGTATTCATCCTATTTGTATCCTGAGAAATGATATTTCATTCATGTTTATGTAAGGCAAATAAGACATCAGTCAGTGTCCTTATACTCTGTGCTGTAAAGACTGGATTCAATACACTGAATTAGTATACTGACTAGAAATATTTTCTTTGTAAGTGGTTGTAACGGCAGATAATGTCTCACCTTAAAAATGAATGTTTATCTTAATGAAAGCTTTTGGAGTCAAAATATCAAGGTGGAGTTATGGAAAACCATGAGTTAAATCTTCTAGTCAGTATTGCACTCTGAATATAGTAATTTTTTTTTCTGAGAAGACTGTAGTAGAGGAGTGATCCACTCATACTAGTTTTCATTCAGTTTTGGGTATTAAAGTCATATTCCATTGGTACTGTATTTTTTCTAAATACCACTTGTATTTGTTAGGACATATTTGAGAAGCCCTAACATTTTCTCTTTCTCAGAAAAAAAATCCAATTACCTTATCTACAAAACAAGAGAAAACAAAACCAATATGCAATATTTGTGTTTTCTCTGCCTGCATTGACATGGCTGCCTTTCTTTGCAAAGTGTTTAGAGATCTAATTAACAATGATCAAGAAGATGCTTAATGTTTGTGTAATGGAATTAAACAGATATTAAACTTATATTAAATACTCGGAAATCCATTATGTAATTCAGATTCTTCTATTTCTTTAAACTGACCTTCATTTTTTGCAGTTCTTTTTAACACTTGTACACAAAGTGAAACAAAAAAATATACATTAAAAATTTCCCTTTAACCTCAGTAAATATGGACTAATTGAGGATTAAAGAATGTAGACATTCACTGTATAGAAGAATGCTGTCAACTGCTCATTGTCCTTTCCTGTAGACATAACTATGGGAGAAAAACTCTTTTACTACCACAGTTGGCAAAACAGCACAAAATTTCAGGCAAAGGAGTCAATTGTTCATCTGTGGGTAAGGGAAGAACAATGAACAGTGACTTAGGTTCAGTGGATGGAATCAGGGATGAATGGCTATGCCTCAAGTATGCAGCTATCTGTGAAAAAAGAAGCATGTTATTTATCTTCTACTTTAGTGTAACACCACAAAAATTGTTGTGCTTGTTTGAGTTTTATTACAGCCTCTTTTATGTATTGTCATGGATCCAAACTATTTCATGGCTCACAATAGACCCCAATGATCTCCTCTACATGGAGTTGTACATTTTCATAGTTCTCATATTAACACCTGAAAGCACTGAATGTTTCAATTTAAGACAATATTTGTCAAAAAATCAATAAACCAGGGGATTTTCCTCTGTATGAAACTCAACATCTCCTTCCCCCACACATAAGCTTTTAGTTTAACCAAGAGAACTGTACTGAACTAGACCAAAAATATGAGAGATAAAAAAAAGGTAAACACAGTTTTGATGGTCATATAGGAAAAAATTAATTAAAAAAGCTAGATGAATACTTACCAAGAAAATCAGAAATATAGCTAAATCTGTGTGCATTTATAACAGCCATGTATTTCAGTAACTGTGTGGTTTTGTTATGCATCACTTTGCCATTATAGGAACACCTGGTAATTTAATTCCATGACAGGCAACTACAAATGGGAAAAGAATATAGAGATACTTAAAAAAAGTTATATAAGAGAGTAAAATGATATCATTGTCTGTGCACCTACATCTCTTATGTTGCATCTTCTCTCTTTGCTTCACCATTACTGGCTTAGTGCTGTTTTAAAGAAAAACAACACAGAAGACTAATTTTGTTTGAAATATCAGCAGACTAACCTAAGATATGGAAAATTAATCTTTGTTTCATAATAATTTTCAAAGCCCATTTACTAGTATTGTACAAAACAAACCACAATCTTATAACCATGTTCTGTGACCCATCAAATTAAATATATCACTTAAGCTACCTAGCATCCACAGAAATATTTGCAGATTAAAGAAATATAACTATGTTTACCTACAACTAATTGGATTTTTTTATGCTTGATCTTGATTTTAAATTCCTTAATTCTGCTTTGTGTGATCTCATTTAATATATGGAAAACCTTTGAATGAAACATGTCTATTCAGGTAATATGCCACTCATTTCTTCTCCTGATTTCATTAATGATTATGTCCCTGATTCTGTCTTACTCTCAAACAAATGCTTTATGTTCTACATAAGTGTTCCTTCTGAACTAAAGGGTCTATTTGGAACAACCGAACATTTCAGCATAATGCATTATGTTCTGAAACAGAGACTAGATTAATTAAGGTTTAATGCTGTACTGTTTCCAGTTGTTCCCGGTGAAACTGATTTATTAGCAAACCCACTCCCCCGGAGAACTTTTAGGGGCCAAAGGTGTATTTACTCATGTTTGCTGCAAAAGACAGTTTTAATTTGGTTTCAAAAGGGCAAGATAGAGGCGAAATAAACATTAGGCTATGGTTAGGCATTATGTTTACATTTATCCATATGATATTACATTCACCTTTAATGTGTGATAATGTATTCCCTACTAATTACCTTTCTGGGCACTTTTGTAACCCTTGGCAGAGTTGTATCTGGGCCCCTTATAATCATTAATGGGTTTTATCTTTACTATGCACCTGAAAGGTAGGGACATAATGAGCTTTAAAACAATAAGAATGGAGATAGAGGAGACCCTGATTTACAAGGTTAAATAACTTCTGTCACCCAGAAGTGAACTTTAATTTGAAAATATATATCTAGAGTACAATCCTTCATACTATCACTAATTTAGAATTCATTTATTGATTATTTAATTTGATCAAAGAAGTTACTGAATAACAAGATTTTTTCTTTTGTTTAGTGATTAGTTTCATTACTCGTTTTGGTGTCAGTACATTTTTCTCTCTTAAAGGCAGATGATTTATTTTACTGGGATTTTCAGTTGAAGCATTTAGATAGCAATTCCTTGTATCTGGTTTGTATCTTCAGATATCATTACTGTAGTTTTTTTTAGCATCTCCTTAACCTTTTATGAGTTTCCCAAAATAATTTCTAGCAGTTTAATAAATGTATTTCAAGTAATTTCCTTAACAGTATGGGATAATAAGTAGACAGGTCTTCTTATGTGTATGTTACATTTCCCTAAATACATTCTTTTTTCCTTTAAAAGTTTATTGAAATTATGTCCTACCTACTTATAGCACTTCACTTATGCTAGAAAACTGGCTATATGTGAAGAAATATTAAATATTCTTGTGTTTCAACAGCTCTCAGGAAAGCAAGGTCACTAAAGAGCAGACCTCAACAACTCTATCTAGTCTTGCCCTTCTTAAAACTTAAATAATGATTAATCAAGGAAGTGACTGAAGTCTAAAACACACTGGTTAATAGCAAAGGACAGCACTTCTAAATATCATAGTGAAAATTAATCAAATACTAAGTTATTTATTCTCCCTGAAGATGTGGTTATTTGCTGTTTCAGGAGACCAGCCTAGTGAGCAATCACTAGGACTAAATTCTAAATTTCAGGACTAAATTTGGAATAAAATAAGTTTAAATAAATGGATAAGGGAGAGAATAGGGGGGAAAAAGTATAAGTTTTCAGATATATATTTTGGATAGTATGTGAAATTCCTACCTCTACTCACTTTCTGGAAGAGACAACTGTGTCCTCCACGCCTGATGAAGATTCTTTGTGGGTTTTTTTCCATTTCAATCAGAAGACCTCATGAAGTTTTCCACTCAGGCTTTACCTAGGAATTTGGAACTGCCTGACACCTGCCAGGCTACCTTGGGAAAACAATCTAAGACCTAGGTGACTTCAGTCATAAAGTGGCAAGAATCTCTATCAACAGCTGGCACTGGGGAGGATACATGTATTCCCAAATTCTAAAGTGGGCTAAATTTTTGAGACTCTATTTCAGTATTTCCAGCATGGTATTCATCTTGAATGGAATGATAAGTGCATCTTTCACTCATTTGGCTAGGATTCATGCCTTCTCTTTTGACTCATCTCTTAATTTTTTTATTTTGAGCTGTGTTCTATTACATAATGGCCCCTTTCATTTTATGTGCAGCAAGATCAATTTGAGGTCAAGACTTGTCTTGCAGAGTTGAGCTGAAAACTAGTTGTTTTGAATTACATATTATTCTTTATCACCTTTTTTACATTTTATCTATCTATCTATTGAGCTAGCTATTTAAATTCTAACATAAGCTACCAGGTTGCATAAAATTCAACAGATTAATCACAGAATTTTGGATTTTCATTTGTTTCTTTCAAAGCACAAACACTGTCATATTTAGACAAGACTTTAGGAGCTATGGAGTAAAACAAGAGAAATACAGTACAGCTGACAGCTTCCACAGGCTGCACTGCTGATAAAAATATTTAACTGCAAATTAGTTAATATCCTTAATTTTGTATTTTTATGGGACACTTGTGCTTGATTTATATATAATGCACACAAACTAGTTGCACAACTGCAATGTTACATTGGGTGCCTTTATTCTCATCTCACCTATACTATCCCTATATCAGGTAGCCTGAAGTTAGTAGCATTATTGGGTAAAAATAAACAACAAACTAAATCAAAAGAAAGAACCTTCACACAACAAACTCCCAGGAAACAGGCTGTTATTTTTATTGAAACACTACTAAATTTGAGTGAGTGTAATTTATATTATGAAGCTTGCACATAGCAGAGAAATGTGATCTTAATCTTCAACAAAGAAATTGTTTAATTTTTCTGGCACTGCATTTCACTGTAGCTTATTTGAAAAGCTTATCTTTTGCTAAATTTAGGTGTTTTCCCTGGTCAATTAATTCAAACTCAATGAATAAAGGAAAATCATTGAAAAAGTTTTAATGAAATGTCCTTGGATATGTAAGAGTAATATGATATATTTACATGTCAATACCTACTGAGAGTTATTTTGTCTCTTAAGCTGAGAAGATGTTTCTCTGATGGGAGAATTTTTACAGAAGAAACAGGGTTACCCCAGGAGCCTAAAATAAGCTTTTAATTTCAGAGAAACACAGTGGGGAAAAAGAATAGTATAAAAAGCGACAGATTACAAAAATAGATGTATAAGCCTGATATGACTGCTGAGGATAAAGCCAAATTCACTGACATGTTTTATTTGCTAGTATAAGATAATCAGATCTTGTGTAACTGTAGTAATATATAGGTAAATAAGTGTGAGTTTTTATGCTGGCTTTTTTTTTTTTTTATCTGCCAAATAAAATACCCAGAATTCTAGAATCATAGCATATCCTGAATTGGAAGAGGGTCACAAGGATCATCAAAGTCCAGCTCCTGACCCTGTATGGGACATTCCCAAAATCACACCATATGGCTGAGAGTGTTGTCCAAGCACTTCTTAACTCTGTCAGGCTGGGTGCCCTGATCACTTCCCTGGGGAGCCTGTTCCAGTGCGCAACCTATTTCTAATATCCAACCTAAACCTCCCGTGACACAGCCTCATACCACTGTACCTAATATGAGCCTCCAGTTCTGTGTAGCTCACTTCTTGGTGGTATAAACATTGAGGATAAACCAAACACTATCTCACTGTGGGAAATTCTTTCAGACAAACAGATTAGCACAGTCCAAGGTATGTTATACAAACAGTGGTGACACTAGAGAGCTCACAGGTCATGAGATAAAGTTGGGATAAAACACACAGGAAAAGTTTAGTATCCTTCCAATCTGCAGATGCCAGAACATACAGTGAGATTGAAATAGACCTATACTAAATAAAACTGAAAAATTCAATACTAAATAAAACTGAAGATTTGTAGTGCACAGTTTGCACTACATCAATTCTAGTTAGATCCATTTAACTGTAAAATGTTACAATCTCCTTTCACATGTAAGCAGTGAGGACTGTGGATTCCTGTACTTGGCTTACTTCTCTTCTTCTGCAACTTGTTAATTCCAGGTATTCCCATTAGCAGTTCACTGTCTTTCCAAATCATTCAAGATTCATTTATACTATATACTTTTCTCATTTGCAGAGAAAGTTTACTTCTTTGTGCTCCTATGCTCGAGCATGTATGCAGAAAAGGAATCATTACCCTCTTCAAGACATCCTAACAATTCTCCTTTGTTATTCTGACTACAAGTGTAATAATGGGAAAAAAACTAGACTGCTGCCTCTTGATTGTCTTGATTTTTTTATAATGAGCATAAAGAAATGGGTATTCAAATTCATAATTTGTTTAAAAACCATCTAACCCAAATCAGATACTTTCACTGTAAAAGTATGTATTTCTCTGATTTATTTTAATAAAAAAACTTAGAGTGTGTTGACCAGATATATACATATGCTTGGTAGTTACGTACAGGAGACTGAAGGGAATCAGCCCTTTTAATGTGGATTTAACTTTCTCTTGCAGTCAGGATGCCTGAGTTATGTTTGTTTGTTTGTTTTAAAAATGAGCATCTGTCTGTGTTTATTTATCTTTGCAATTTAAACTGGAGACTCTTCATGGAAAGAATGGCCTTTTTATTTTGTGGAGGGCTAGCACTAGCTGAAAATTTGAGGTCCAACACTAAGATAAAGATCAGGGACAAATTCCTGGTGAAGGGCCAAAATTACATACTGATAACTCTAAGTTTCAGCATCAGAGACCTTTGCTTTTACTGGCTGCAACAGGTTTCAATTGTAAAAAATTGCTGCATGATCAATCTAGAGTCCCTGTCAGAGACATAATAGTTTGTAAAGTTAGTGGCAAACCTCATGGATTTTATTCATGGTTCCAATAATTCCCCAGGTGATATTGACAAGACGCGATTCTTTCTGCGCTGTCTCTTCTCCTCGAGAGTGATCCTGCACGTGTTCTCAAAAGAAGCAGCGGC
>JAWMRA010000113.1:98029181-98073141 GCA_035584735.1 Pseudotriccus pelzelni
CAAAAAACATGTGGATGTGGCACTTGGGGACATAGGTTAGTGGTGAACATGACAGTATTGAGTTAATAGCTGATGATAGTAGAGGTCCTTTCCAACTTTAACAGTTCTATCATTCTGTGATTCTGTCATCCTTCCCAGCTCCTGACTGGAATTAAGCCTGCTCCTGACTGCAGGCTGACTCTAGTTAGATTCAAAAGTCCTGCTCATAAATTTACAATAGAAATACACCATTTTGAAGGGTTGGCATACTGCACATATGTCAGCAAGGTGTATTCAGCATCTGCACCCAGAAACTAGGATATGTGGGGACATTCAGTGTTATCAATCATCTGCCACATCAGATATTTCTTACCTTAGTTCTCACTTGCAACTACTTACCAGTAAACCTCAGGGA
Source organism: Pseudotriccus pelzelni (assembly GCA_035584735.1). NCBI lineage: Eukaryota > Metazoa > Chordata > Aves > Passeriformes > Tyrannidae > Pseudotriccus > Pseudotriccus pelzelni. Next base: position 98,029,576 of record JAWMRA010000113.1, read on the forward strand.
AAAGTGAAAGGTAAACCTTGATTATTTTCCCCAGGGTCATCCTAAATAAAGGCAGCTGTTTTTTGTAATAGATCTAGGTAAATAAGTCTGCAGAGACTTTCTCTCCCGTTCCCCCAATAAGTAAGGCTAAACTAACTAATTGCATTTGTAAGCTTTTAATAAAGGAATCAGATTGCTTTTGTTGTATTACTTCAGCATGTAATTGAAATGCAACACTCACAAATGGAAAATATTTAACATGGTAAATCAAAGCAAGATATCTTGCTGGAAAGGAAAATTTTTAAAATATTTTTATAATAGTAAACTTATTGCAAATGTAACTATTGGTAGACTATACGTGTGAAAATACGCAAATATCTTGGCATGTGTCAGAAATAGTGTGGCAGCAAAGAGAAACTGCTGTGTACTGACCATGGCAGACCCCAGCTCCCACTCCTTCTTTCCCTGTTGGATGTAACCTGCATAATAGCAAGGAGCACTGGCAGACATGAGAGGCACATGGAGTGAAGGAGTGGAATTGAACCTGTGAAGTGGAGAGACGTTTTTCCAAGGTGTTTTAATATTTGTTTCTTTTTGTTGTTGTTCTTGTGGTTATGTCATGGTTTTGTTTGTTCTTGAAGCTATGCTGGAATTTCCCTTTTTCTCTGTCCACTGTGTTGGGGGGGAGGGGGAATTGGCCAAGGTGACTGTATCCAGGCAACTAAGTGTCACAGAAGAAAAGTGCTAGTAAGGCTGCATTCCCATGTCAATTGCCTCGCTTTGTCGCCAAGGAAATGGGGGAGGAGTCTGGGGAGCTGAGTTGGAACCTGGGAGGGGGATTGGAGGTAACTGGAGCTATGGGAGTGGCCAGAGCTGCTGGAGCTGTCGGGACTGCTGCTCTTTGTGGCTGTGCTGCAGTTTGGAGCTTTTTGCTTGGATTTCTGTCAGAGAGGGATGAAAAACCACAGCACCATGCATCTCAGCCAGCAGGAAAGAGTGAGTTCTCCAGTGTCTGGGAACCATGTTTTCCCTTCCCCTCCTCTCTCTCCCTCTTGGTGAGGGGGGAGGATGTCCTTTTGTTCGACTCATCTCCAGCACTCCAAAGACTTTGCGCAGCGACTGCCAGTGATTCAACAGCCGCCCCTGCCGACTGACTCAAACAACTGCAGGCTTCACATCTCCAGCGGTTCAACAGCGTCTCCTGCTGACTGTGGCTGTAATTGCCCCAAAGGGTGAAAATTGAACTGTTCTCACTGTTCGGTTTATTGTCTTGAAGGTGATTGTTTCTGGGTGTAGGATTATTGTTTGGGTGTTTTACTTGTGTTCTTTCATTGTTTCTGCCAATACATGTACCCTTTAAATAAAGGCTCTTATTCCTACTGTCGTGGGTTTGTCTAGAGACAATTTTTACCACACTCCCCCGCAAATTGCTCTAAGGTGAGAGAAGGTTTATGCAGACAAAGAGAATCTGATTGGGGAGAAAATAATATCAGTAATTATTACTAGCAAAATAAAAACTAAACAACTATATCTACAACAACTCTGATTAAGCAAAAGCACTATGTGTAACACTCCTCTCCCCTTTGTATCAGTCCAGGAGGAGAAGCAAGTTTCTTTCCACTTTTAAAGCTCCAAGTCCTCCTAGCAGCTCTGTAGCATTTTGTAAGTTCCTTTCTGTTATCTCTGGGATGACAACTCCAACTCATTGCAGTTGGAATTGTTTCTCTCTCTGTCTCTTTCTCTTCTGTGTCAGCTTCAAGGATGGGCCTACCTCCCTCCTGGGCTGAAGGCCAAAGGCTGGGGTTACCCAGATCCTGTAAGGTCTTCCATGGACTACAAGGGGACACTTGCTTTTCTATGGTGTTCACCACAGGGTCACAGGGGATAATGGCCTTTGAGTCTACTCCTGTTTCCTGTATGGTCCCTTCCCACTGGAATTAGTCCTTGATAGATCTCTCCAACATGGGTCTACCCTTCGGGCAACAGTTCTTCCATTCTCTGTTGTCCTTTAGGGTCAAAAACTCAGATGTACTAGCATGGATTTTTCACTGGGATCCCAAGATTCTACCCAGGCTGCCTTGCTTCAGCGTAGGTCTTTTTCTCTCTATGGGCTACAATGCAGCAAAACTCTGTTTTGTCTCAGGCTTCTTAACTTACATCTTCTTCATGCATTCCTCTGCTTCAGCGCGGGCTCCATCATGAGCTGCAGAGCATCATCTTTGCTCCCCAACAATCTTCCACAGGTGGCAGGGATTTTAGATTTCAGTCTTTTCCCTGCTGAAGGGAGAGAGAGAGGAAGGGGGAGAAGGAGCCGTCTCCCCCCTTTGCAGCTTCTCATCTCTCTCCTGCTGCTGCCAGCTGTGACCTTGGAGGCTCCGCTATCTCTCTGGCTGGAATTCCTTTTACAGCAGCCTCATCTAAGTCCTTCTGGGTTTTTTTCTTCACTCCATTACATGTTTCAGTCAGGGAGCTTCAGTGCTGCTCCTGCCCCTGATCCAGGGCCAGAGGATAAGGGAGGCCGAGCAGCCACCTGGGGCCTGACACTTTTCTCCTACATGGCTCCCAATTTCATCTGCCCCACCACCACCTTCTCTTCTGTTTTCTTAAAGATGTAATTAGCAAAGGCATCACCAAAACTTTTGATTGGCTTTACTCCGGAAATTCACCTGGACAAACTATTTCCAATCCCTAGGGAAGGGAGACCTTTTCAAACCCACGACAGAAAGAAACATCCTATGACTTAGGACATTGTTCCTTCATATCAGATCAATGCAACCCAAACATTTTACTGAGACTACTTCAGAAATTAGTTAGTTTTTCCTTTCCACCTTCACTTTTCAAACCTTTTCCAAGGTGAAAAAAATGTTAAACAGATTATGCATTGGAGTTCCTTGAGCTCCTGTTACGTGTTGTTAGACTGTGAAAAAATGTGAAGGACTGGTTAGTATAGTGAATGAAAATAAAAATTCAGATTTCATTCTCTTCTTTGCTTTTAAGTCCCTCTGCAAACTTTCCTCTCAAAATATGAGAGTTAAAAGTTTCTCAGATAACAAATACAGTGTGGCTATCACTGGTGAGTCACTATCACACAGTTCTCTCTCTGCTTCTGCCATGGTAATTAATTTCTTTGCAGACAGAAGGTGGAGCAAAAAAACAAATGGCATAATGTTTGCTAATTTGATAAACAACTATGTAATTTGTGGACAGACTAATGGATTACAGGGTTAGTGGGATAGACGTGGTATCAAACATGAGTACGCTGTTTCTGAGTCCTTAAAAAGCCTGTATTATCCATTGTTCTTACAGTTGAACAGTTTGCTAATAATCTTTCTAAATCTTTTACTTTTTCCTGATATGTAGCTTCAGTTAATTCCTTGAGTAAACTTCTTAATAAAACAGACTGCTTTAAATGTAGGAAAACAAATGTCCAAAGTTTTATTAAGCATATTCAAAAATTTAATTTGTCCTCAGGTAGGAACTAATAACAGGACAACTATTGCAGTTACTACACTGCATTTAGCTATAGGAAAATGAAATAATTTCTAGATACCAAAGAACCTGTCCCATTGGAACATAAACATCCACGCATGCTCATATCTATCAAAACTGATGTTAATCTTATTGTACCTGACACACCATGCATCTTGGAATGCTATTGATTTCCTCTATCTGACTCTCAAAGCGAGGCAGGGAAATTTATAGCCGTGGTAAGACTGATTCAAAAGAAACTATTGCATGCAGTCAGCTTTGTGTACACCAAATTAGAACTTGTCTTTAATATTCTGGGCATGAATTTCAACTTGAATAAAACAAAACCTTGAGAAGCAGCAGCATGTAAATCATTCATGAATAGAGCTTCTATTTTCTTGTAACTTGTAGCTATTTACTGTAAATAGGGAAGGATAATCTCTCATGTAATGTGATCATTGCCTAATTGTTATACAAAACGGGTATCTTTCAGCATATTGGGGAATATATTGTTGAAATTCTGTAAAGCAAAACTGAGCTAAACTAAAATATCCCTCCGAGCAAATTGCTTGAAATGAAAAATGGCTTAAGTGGGTATTTAGTTCTTAACAATATGAATGATCTGGAAGAAAAAAATATTACTGAAAATTTTTTCTTCTTGGTGATAAAAAATTCACTACTTAGTGATAAATAATAATGACAGGCAAATTACACAGTTTGAATGAATAAATCAGATCAGTATCTCTATTTTTAGTAACAATTAATTGATTAAATGTTTCTTACAAATCTAAATTTGGCTTACATTTGGGTTGGGGCTGAAAAGTACTTTAGTATGCAATGGTACTGAATGTCCAAGTATGAACAGTGTTAACATTATCTCACTTGAGCTGTGTGATGCAGCCTAAAAGACTGTCTTGAAATCAGAATTCTCAGGAATTTTTTGGGAGATAACAGGGGATATCAGGTAGGATTTAACAGAGGATATCACTGCTTTACATGACATAATGTTAAAAAAATGGATGTGGGTCCTAAAGGAGCCATAAGAATAATTCAGGGTCTAATACATTAACACTCGTGTCCTAAGGCTATAGACATCCCACTTGGCAAAATGAAAATAAAAGATAATGTAACATCCTTTAGATGAAATGTGACCACAGCCCTTCAGATTTAAAGCAAGGGAAACTTCTGTGCAGAGAGACCTCAACAAATTCGAGGATTGGGCAATCGCCAGTCATAGGAAGGTCAACAAGGGGAAGTGCTGCATTCTGCACCTGGGATGGGGCAACGCTGGATGTATGTACAGACTAGGAATGAGATCTGGAAAGCAGTGCCAGGAAAAGGGACCTGGGGGTCCTGGTTCATGGCAAGTTGAATATGAGTCAGCAGTGCCCTGGCAGCCAGGAGGGCCAATGGTGTCCTGGGGGGCATCAGGCAAAGCATCGCCAGCCGGTCGAGGGAGGGGATTCTCCCGCTCTGCTCTGCACTGGGGCAGCCTCACCTTGAATATTGTGTGCAGTTTTGGCACCTCAATATAAGAAATATATTAAGCTGCTAGAGAGCATCCAAAGGAGGGCAATGAAAATTGTAAAGGGCCTTGAGTGGAAGTCATATGAGGAGTGGCTGAGGTCACTTTTGGTCTGTTCAGCCTGGAGGAGACTGAGGGGAGACCTCATTGCAGTTACAACTTCCTTGTGAGGGGAAGAGGCGCAGGCACTGATCTCTTCTCTGTGGTGACCAGTGACAGGACCGGAGGGAATGGCCTGATGTTGTGTCAGGGGAGGTTTAGGCTGGATATTAGAAAAAGGTTCTTCAACCAGATAGTGGGTGAGTGCCCTGAGGCTCCTCAGGGAAGTGGTCACAGCACCAAGGCTGACAGAGTTCAAGAAGTGTTTGGACAATACTGTTGGCCACATGGTGTAACTCTTGGGGATGGCCCTGTACAGGGCTAAGAGTTGGACTTGATAATCCTTGTGAGACCCTTCCAATTCAGCATATTCTCTGCTTCTGTAATATGGATGACTGTGACTGTGTCCTGTCTCTATCTCATATGGAAACAGACTGAGGGTAGAGGCCTGTTCCCAGCCTTCTTGCAGGCTGTGTTTGAAAAATATGTCTGTGACATATTTGTGTGTTCTTGTAGTGACTGTTCTGTGACTTCCCAATGACAGTTCTTCACGCAGACATTTCTGTTCCCGGTGTGAGCAGACAGTCAGGCCCAGGCTGCCTCTAGTGAAGGGAGTCTGTGGAACACAACTGTGAGGGATGTGGCTTTCAATGTGGATGGCTTCTGAGATCTGTCACTGCATCAGATTTAGCTTTAGCTTGCTGTTGGAAGTGAATGAGTCAGGAAACAAGCTGACATTACAGAAGGTAAAGAGATATCCTGAATATATGAGCAAATCCACAGCATTTTGAGAATGACAAAATATAAAGGAGGACATTGCCCTACAAGGCAGTTCTGAGAAAGAAGAAAGAGGGACTGCAAATTGAAGGTGAACCAGTTGCAACAGACCAGACACAAGAGTAAACACCTGGTAAAACTAAGTGAACTTTAAGTTCACCCAAGCTGAAAGGAATCCCTCAACTGTTTTTTCAGTAATCATGAATATGTCAGGCTGATATTCTGCCTGTTCGGCATTCTCTGTCATGTGGCTAAGAGACTCATTCTGCCCTGAAACCATTATCCTGAAACTTCAGCCTGAATCACAATGCATCAGTGTCTTAAGAAAATTAGCACATACCGATCATATCATCACTCTTCATTTCAACTTTCAGTGGCTAGAAGTTTGTTTACCTTTTTTCATGTATTTGATAAGGATTTTAAAATCCGTAATAGTTTTTACATCCACTTAGTGAAGTGATCTGGGGTTTGCTTTCATTTCTTTGTAAAATCCATCAGAAATGTTTTTGTTTGCTTTATCAGTTTTGTCTATAACAGAGTGAGCTGCATTTAAGCAGAATATTAGATTGGTAACTTCTTGGAATGCTGTTTTATGGTCAGTTGTGACTATATGGTCAGTTTCTTTATTTAGCCATCTGCTAAAACACAGGTAAAAACTTAAGACAAAGTTTCAGGGGCTTTAAAAATTATTTTTCTTGTTAATAATTATAAAATTTTATATTTGTATTGCAGAAAGAGTTTCCAATTTTTCTCCCCCTATGTATCCTCTCTCTCTCTCTATACATATGTTTAATGTATTATATAAGAATACAGGGTATGGCTTGTTGGAATCTTAAAGTTATGAGCAGATTAAACCCAAATTTAATGCACCAGACATGCAGATAGGGAGGAATACATAATCAGTCTTGAAAGAATGCAGCTAAAATTTTTCAAGTAATCTTTTTTTTTAAACATTCTGCCTGATTTCTCACAGCTACACCATGGGCATGAAATGTGGATGTAAGAGCACAGGTTATTAGGAATTTATGAGACAGATCAATGATTTTCATAAATGCACTTCTTTCAAGACAGAAGTAGCTATACATAGCAATATTATTACTGAGGTAATTTTTGTCTAAGAGTATAGAAAAATTGGGTTTCTTGAGGATTAACATTTTCTAGTAGATATTTTTACTGAGGAAAACTAGTTTTTGGATACAGAAGTCTTGCTGATGGTCTGGTGTTACCAAAAGCACATCTGTATTTGTACATAGATTTTTTTAAAAGATTTTTAGCTTCCATTTTTTCTTACATGTTTAACTTCTTGTCCCAAAAGACAGTGTTAAAGCTACTAGAGTACTTTACATCTATGTTCCTTACTGATACGTTTGAATGTCTTTTGTGTGCTATTATGCTGAATTTCCAGAGACAAAGCCATCATGCAATATTTCTAATAAGCTGAAGGTAATGGCTTTCAAAAAGCTTAAATCCTATTTCTCAGGAAACTTGTTCCATGTGAAAGGAGTATATGCCACAAATTTTATATTGAGAATGAAAAATAAATGTATATTTTTCATGTTAAACAAAGACTGAATTTGTAACTGAATGTAAAAGAAATTCAATCTTACTTAAAAAAGCATGAGCAGACACCAAACAGCCATGTATTGAGTTTTAAATTTCTTGCCCATTCTCTTTCACTCTCTGCCTAGTGTTCTGCTTTAATTGATAACATTTCCATCACGTTTGTCAGAGGACCAGTAAACTGCATTTTCAGCAATCAGCAATCTCTTCAGGCTAGGAAAGTTTGTGATTGTTTTAAAATACTGCATAGGCTAAGTATTTCCAGTTAAGTGAAAGGCTATTTTCCCTTTTTGTATAAATCTGTGACTATTGACCATCTCATAAAGACTTCTACCATATTAAATACAACCATGACAGTGCACCAACTGAGTAATTCATTATTTTGTAACACCAGTCTAGACTCTGGGGATGAATTTATTGAACTTTAAAACAGAATGTAATCAACAATCCATTTCATCTGGCTGCATAACACCCTTCTACCAATCAACCAGCAAAGCTGTCCTATTTCACTTATCCTGTCCCATTCAATGAACTGTAAGTACATCTTTGCCTAATGATAAGGGCACTGGGGGCCATATATAATTCAGAGGCTGCTTGAAATGGATCAGCCAACTATCCTGATATGTTAATCCACTCACTGGGGGCTTTCATTTGATGTCTAATGTAAATCCATGTTTGTAAGCTTCAGCATTATTATCATTATTGTAAAAGAAGATAAAAATGAAGCAGCACCACTGGTACTAATGACACCTGAAAACTGGTGTTGCATACTCTGAAAGCTAGTTTATATAGTTCCCAAGTGCAAAAGAAATAAATGAACTTTTGCATAACATTTCAAAACCACAAAGGAATAAATACCCTGTTAAGCTTTTCTTTAACCTAGCTGCCTACCTTTAAAAAATTAATTGTCTAGTTACTAGAAATTCAGGCCATCTTGAGCAAAGAAGACTCTTGCAGTGGGTCATATTCAGTCATTTCACATAGCACATCAACAGAAAGCATAATATATTTGCAGAAAACTTAATTTAATTATAAGCTGCTATTCAGTCTGCCAAATGAAAAATTCTCCAATGCCTTTTGCGCATACAAATATGAAAGAATGAAAAATGTATCTTGCAAGAAATTTAGGTCAGTCAATTTCTTAGTTTTCATAAGCTAACCAAGAGCTTAGTCACTAATGAAACCAGTAAACAGACTATTATGTTGCTAAAATAAATTGAAAATCTGAAATTTTGGTTAAATTAAATCTATCTGTTGATGTTCAGTGATAAGCACAACATTTTACAAAGCACTGTATGAGGTAAAATAGTAGATTAATTAGAAGCAGAGTGAAAAATAGCTGAAAACATTGTTTCCTTCTCCACCCCAGATTCAAATTCTGTGACACCTGGTGTCACCCATCTATCAAAGCTTTCTTTGGCCTCCAGGTAGTTGGAGAGTTTGCTGATGAGAATAATTGCAAAGTGGAGAGCTCAGATGTATTATCCTTGTACAAGGACGAATAGGCATAAACATCCTTTAAACTCCATGCCAGTCCAGTCTAGTTTTAGTTCTAAAGATATTACTTTTCTTAGGATCCTCACAGAGACAATTCTCTCAAAGGAGTTTAAAAGTGTATAGGCTGGCAGGGGAATCCCTTCCCAAGGTCATACTCTTCCATGGATAAGCCACCTTGGTGTGCTCCATGCCATATGCAAGGTGATGGGACAGTTGGTGCAAGCCTCCAACAAAATTCAGGCTAAATCAGCTAAGATTTTAGGGATGATGATATTTTTGATGCAGGGCAAGGAAAATACCAATTTCTTTTGCTGCTGGGTGATTTAAAAAAATCTCCATAAAGAATACAAAGCACTGATTGCAAGCTGGGCTAAATTTGTGGCTGCTCAGAATATTTTTGGTACAAATATAACAGTAAAGCTATTCTGCCTTGAAAAATTCTGTTCATATGTAGTTGAATTTCAGAACCTACCTCAGAGCAGAATAAGACTCATTAAAATTATGTCATAATTTAAAATGAGCAGGTAGAATTATTCATAAGGCTATGGGATATAAATTGGAATTTGAATTAAAATGACTGATTATTCAATGACCAACTGAAAATTGTCTTCAAAGAAAACTTAAAATTGCTGTGTGTCACATTGTGTCTTTGAAGTCTCCAGCATATGCTGGACTGAAATGTTCAGTGAAATTCTCCCACTGGTAGCCAGAGAAGCAAAATCTCATCTCCAGTTTCTGGCAGAGGATGTGAGCAAGAGACAATGGAGGTGTGGGAATGTGAAGAAGGAGAATGGAAAGAAGGGCAAAAAGACACTTAAAGGTGACAGCAGGCCAAAACTCCATCTGGCCTGTACTGGGTAGTAGTTTTCCTCTCTTAGCTGACCTTAATACTACTGAGTTTGGAATTGCATGCAGGCCATGAGGGATGCCAAAAAGACAGATTAAAGGAGGGATAGCATGGTAGCAGAGTGTTTGAGCCTTCTGATTAAAATCCACAGATATGAATGAGGACTTTGCAGTGAAATAGTGCAGTAAATTTCACCACCTGAGCTGATCCAGCTGTAAGTGAACACTTGTCTGAACTAGGGACTTAAAGACAGCTGTATGTGATGCTAACTTTACTGCTCCCGGTTAGCTGTTGGCTACTGAAGCTTATATGTCTCAATTATGCATGTTAGGCCAGGAGCAGCCAGTGGAATTTTGATCCTACCATTCCCAATCCACTTCACATTTAGCTTCTGGATTCAGAAGTGTGTTGAAAAGACATTTCTTAATGATGTCAAAGAATCACAACATCCTTTCTTGTCTATGTACAGAAAAAAAAAAAAAGTCTTTCATGAACAGGAAGCCTAAGGTTCTATGACTGCTATTCAATTCTGTAAGCAAAAATAACTCATTATAAACAGATATGTTCAAACTCTCTATTGATCCAGTTCTAAATAAAAGTAATAGGTACCTTTCTTCTGAATTAAATGGAACTTGGATTCAATTTCTGGGAATAGATGCTTATCTGATCAGGAAACTTAAAAAAAAGTTCAGTCTCCAGTCACAACTACCAAAGCAATTTAATTTTAAGGTATTGAGGATCACATACAAAATATTCATGTATGTGCTGGGTATGGCTGAGTTAAATGCACATATAAAGAGAAAATTGCGAACTGTTAGCAGTTATTCCACTGCAGCAAAAGGAGGCTAACTTCATCAAGTATGTTATTTGCTTTGAATTATTCACTCTGCAATGTTACCATGGTTACAGCTGTGTTACTTATCCTCACATCATTATTATTTTCTTTTTAGTCATTATGCTTACACTGTAAATAGTATTTTTTTTCAGAACATGCCATTTGCAGCACAAATAAGAAACGAGGTTCACAGGAACATCAATATTGATATTATATGCAGTGTGGCTTTGGCATTGACATTAATATTCCTCTGCATAAGTACAACATGACATTCATATAAAGCATCCGATCAACATTGTTTTGCTGCTTTTGATTTCCATACCGATGTCAATGCATAAGGTAACTAATGAAGGCATCATAAAAATAAAATCAACTCTTGTATTACCATCATTGCAGTGTACATTACCATTCCTGTAAAATGCTGTTTTGAGGTATAATCACAACCAACTGTATTAGGATAAATGTATCTCATGAGAGTATTAAAGAGTTTTAAAAACCCACCACCACAACAACAAAAGAACCCCCAAAATATCTATAGTAAAAATTGTGGGCTTTTTCAGTTAATTCCACCTTCCTGTTATTCCTTTCCTGATTGTTTGCTAGCATAACAACCTCTCACAAGTTGATAAATTAACTTATTCTTCAATAGTGAATAACTAGTCAGCCAGAGGTTTTTCATCTCTTTGGAAGGCAAAGAAAACAAATATTCAATGTACATGTTCTCAGTTGAAAAGTTTGCTTTCTCTGAGGGGAAAAAAAAAAGTCAATATCCACCTCTTTATACTCATCTCTGAACTGAGACAATAAAAGCCTTAATGTAAAATACACTAAGATGCTGAAATCACTACCAAAATTGCTAGAAATGTTTTGAGTGTTGCATGTTTCATAATCTCATAGAGCAGTTTTTATGCTCAAATATGTAAGTTATTTCTGACTCCTTTAACTACCTACATTTAATCAAATGAAGCTTGATTGAAGAAGCTGATGTGAAATATCTAGGTAGCTTAGACTTTATCATCAGTGAAGGAGAAGGATAACATTTGGGTATGCATTTATGTATCCTAAAGTAGATGTCTAAGAAGTGTCAGCTTAATTGCATGCCAGAAATATTTATCTCCATCAAATAAAAAGCTAAGGTATAAATGCCTGAAGTGAAATGAGATTAATACTACCTACAAAATCTGTCTGTTCATCACAAATCTGTTATTCTGTCTCATTTTTGTCAAGTCTCTCTCAGATCAAATAAAGCTCAGGAATCATCATTTCATTGTTAATCTCATACACTTGTTTTTTACTGATTAGACATCAATACTTTTCTTAAAGTCCATATCGGTCTTTTTTAGTTACTCAGTTTGCTATGTCTGCAAAGATATTAATCCGTTTGATGATTACAATTAACCAAGTGCAAATTTGATGTCCGTGTAGCAGGTCCATGCTACTCAATCTTACTTCTGAAATTCTGACTTGCTAAAAAGTTTCAAAGGAAATGTTGAATATAGCATTCAATAACACAGTCACACAAATATAGCATAGATAAGAGAGATACTATAAAAGTCTTATCACGACTGCAAAAGTCCTCCCTTTTATAAACTTTACATTGATCCTTTTTTCCCTGTGGATTCAGGAAGTAGGTTCAGGAGCAAAAAAATGAGGGAATTGGGGAAAAAAGTGATTATGGCAGTAACATGCCTCAAACTTCTTCACACTCATATCTTAACCTTTGGGTGGATACAGTTTGCTATTTGTGTTTTCAAGTAGGCTAAAGGAGTAAGAGAAGGGTCTAAGAAGATAGATGAATTTCACTGAACACAATGTTTCACTGTTAGCTTGGAAAAAAACCCCACTGAATGTGGGGCTGAAAGTGACTCAACTAAACTGTAGTTTTAAGCTTTCACTTTAAAGGCTGAAGAAAAATGTTGCAAATGTTTTCTAAGTATTATTCACATCCCACACTGGTAAGAGACTTTATTCTATATACAACTCTGTTAAGTTTCTAACAGGTGTCTTTACTTTGAGAAATCAGGAGTAGAAACTAGATATGGCTCAGAAAAAAAAAATTAAGTTAATCCTCCCTGCCATTACTTGTTTTGTAGAAAAAAATGAAGTACTCTGGTAAGAAGAAATCTCTTACAGTGTTTTTGATTTTTTAGGGGTTTGTTTGTTTGTTTGTCAGTTTGCTCATTTTTTTGTCAGCACTGCTCCCCAACCAAAGTGTTTTCCTCCGTGCCAGTATTAATGTGGATTTTCACACTATTGTCTCCTCTGGTAATGTATTGATGTTCCTGTCAAGAATTTCTTCTTCATGTGTGCCCCAGACCTTTGGTTTCTTGTAGGCCAGTAGAAACAGACTAATACAGCTTGATTTCTGAGAGTCTGTACAGCCAACCTAGTTATCCGTAATGACATTCCATGGCTTGTTTTCCTTTCTTCACAAGTCCTTACACAGGTATTTTAGGGATTAAGGGATATGTGTACTGTGGGCCTGAGCAGCTGTCCTCTGCAATGTTCAGAAACACAGATGGTGACAAGGATTTATCTTTCAACACATGCACAGCTCAATGGAATATAAGCAGGTTGAGCTATTGGATGTGGTGACCAACCATAATCACCAGCTGTCTCTTGTATGGAATATTCAGTGCATACATGTGCATTTCACTTGCTGCAGACATTGACATTGTTCTTGACACATCCACAAGATACAAAACTTATCCTTTAATTTCCATGCTTTTCTCATGGTAGAAAGAAATGCGGCTGTGGTATCTTCTGTTCTGGAAATTAAAGCAATCTCTTCTCTCTGTGTTTCAATTCCAGAGTAAAGAATCAGAGAGACAGATAGATGTTTGACAGAGCAAAGAATATTTTCCATCTGGTTTCTTTGTTTTCTAGTACAATTTGGAAAGCTACAGTCTAATATCCGATTATAAATCTGATAAATGGTAACTTCTAGGCCTCCAAATAAAGTAACGTTTAGGTCATCTATAATTCAGATCTCTTGGGAGGTCATCCTCTCTTCTATGTGTAGAGTGTCCAGTATGATTTTGTATGTAAATATTTAGTGGGCATTCTCCCATGTCTTCCTTTTTATATCTTTTTTCGCTTGTGAGGTGGAAACATATTAATTCTGCACTTCTATCTATTTTAAAATGTATTTGACACTTCTAAATGAGGTGATGGTAACTCACAGTAGTGTTCTGTGGTCATCGTTTTTGAAAATGATGTAAGGTTTGTAAACCTTAAGTCTCTGTCTGTTCTGGCAGATTAAACACGATCAGGGCATGCCTCCAGCTACTGGAACTTTCTCATTTAAATTGTTAAATTATTCAAGTGGTTCAACCATTAAATGGTTAAATTATTTAAAAGGTTTTAGCATGAGTCAGCTAGCACTCTTCAAACGCATCTCAGGCACAGTTTTGGAATTAACTCAGTCTGCAGACTCTTTTCAATAGTATATTGCATGGTCATTCTGTTTTGGAAGCTAAGACAAAGTTTAGTGGTAGAGATTAAGTCACTGTATCTCTTGTAAACCCATAAACAAACTCATTTTCAAAATTACCTCACCTGTTTCCACAACGGAATCATTTATTTTCTTTTTAATATTTTGAAATAACGTATTTATGTACATTTATTGTCTTACTCAGAATTGGGCAATTAAACCCACTTTTAGAACACACACCTGTTATTAAATGCAGCATATTAATTTAAAAATGCAAGAATTTGTGGCAACAGCTGGTAATTAAAGTTCTACTGATTTTAAGATTATTACTTAGGAAGATAAATATATAACGCACAACGTAGAAAGGGACATAGACATGGTAGAACATATTTTAATAAGGAATATTCCTGGGAATTTTATTTCAACACCTGCTCAGTTGTGGTGACAACATAAGTACATATTGCAAGTTTAAGGACAATACAATCAGTATTATGAAAGTACAGGATATATTCTTTCTTACTTGGTTTTGAAGAAGGGTTTTATTGTGGGATCTGAAACTTCAAGTGAAACTATTTTTGGAATTACTTAGTGTAATTACTGAATCATTTACAGGAACATGTAATTACTCTGCAGTACCTCATCTTTAATAGCTAGGGTCTTTTTCTTTCACTTGCCAGGGGTCTGGTTCTGTACCCTGAAATGAAAGGATGATTTGCCAGGGTCCTCAGTGCCATTGGATCAGACCATAATATACCAATTTCAATAATTCGTGGTAAGCATGAAAAGACTGTGTATCATAAAATTCAATGTAAAATTAAAAAAAACCCAAAACCAAACCAACCAAAAAAAAACCCCAGACCAAATAAAAAACAAAACCATGCCCAAAGTTCAGCATAGCTTTTAAACACATTGGTTCTAATTTTTTTTTTCCTGTGTCATTACACTTGCATAAACTATGTTATCAGGCAGTACTCATGTTTTCTGTACAGGGCAATAGACAAAGGAACATTGTCATTTATTGAAATCAGATGACTCTGTCTCAAGACAACAGTTTTATTAATTATTTTGCTGCTGGATATCCTAGATAGGTAGCTCATTCACGTCATGCTTCCATTTAACCCTATGCAGAATGTCATGGAGTTGCACTTGACAGAGTCTAATTTTTGTTGAGGGGATATTCTCTTGGGATCTTCCAATAAGTGATCATGCCACAGGACTATTCAGACACTACTACTCAACAGCTTGTGTTTCAGGCCCTACGTCTCCACCTTTAGTGCTGTTTTATAAATGCATGTTGCTTTGTACGCTGGTTAACAGTATACATTCACTTTTCAGTATAAGTGCAAAACTCTGGTGGGACCAGAAGCTTCAGGATACAGACCTCTCTGGAAAATCTGCATTACTTAGAATGGCATTAATTGATGTGAATGTATTAACATGCAGATTTTATAGGTTGCCCAGACACAGCTCTAATTACCTGCTTTACTTATGGTCTGAACACTTTGAAGCTGCAGAAGCAAGGACCCGTAACCATTACCAGTAGTCATGTCACTTTCTCAATGAAATGTGGAGGGGTGAAATGGAAAGGGAATCACACATTGTATGAAAAAAATTATATTGTGTGTCAGGAAGGTATTATAAGCAAGTGATGAATAATTGGCATAATTTGTAACTTCTATAACGAGGGAACTTCTGGATACTGCTGTAAATGAGATAATTTGTCACTGCAGTAAGTCTGTCCCATATAAACACTACTGTTAATAATGCTGACACTGGTTGACTGAAGGGAATAAGCTTTTCAATAAGACCTAACATAAATTTTATTGATGGAAATTTCAATGCAAAAATAATGATTTTTATTTTTTAATGATGTATTTCTTTTTATAAAGTTCCTAGATCTTTAAAAATGCACTGGGCCTAGTCTTATATGCATTTAATCGTGCAAAAATTTTCCCCTGCTGTTCAGAGGGGTGCAGAACTCAGATGAGTGTTAGTAGGATTTTAATATTTGCACCAAATGAAAATACACCTCAATTAAAAAGTGAATTCAACATTCATGTTTGAGAGGTCTAATGTGTACTTCCTCTTCCTTTCACTATGCTTAGCCAAAAAAAAAAATCCTGCTCAGAAGAAAAAAAAACAAAACAAAACAGAACAAAGACTGACAAAAAAAATTTTCCATCTCTACAGGGTCACCTGCAGGTGATTTCGTTGTCAGTTGTTTAATTCTTAATTACATCTTCCACCTCAGGAAACCAGTTGTATCACAGTAAACTGAGAAAGAAAACCTGTGTGTGAATGCATTTTCATGTTTCAAATGAACCTTTCCTTTCAGTGGTCCTATCCATATAAAATTCTTTTAACCATGTTTTTCACTACTACAAATAAACTAAAAGAGAGGATAAGCAGAGCAAAATTCTGGTTTTAGAGATAACAGTGTAAATTCAGAGAAAAATGTATTGATAGTGGCATTGCTGTAGATTTATTTCTACTCACTACAAGTGGAATATAGCTATCTGTTATGGTCAGATCCTGTTTTACCTTTGATAGTGGGAAAGCTCCTTTGACATCAACTGAAATAGGTAGTGCTTTTAAATGCATGGGTAGAAGTATAGAGCTTCTGTTTAGTCCCCAGTGCTAATACAGCATCAGAGCCATTTATATGGTGAAAAGACAAGTTTACTGGAGAACTGGTGCCAAACAAAGACAAATGAAACCCTGACATAATCTGAAAATGCATGAACAGCTCAATAGCTTTTAAATTGCTACAGAGAGTATGAAACTTCTGATATCTCACTTCCATGTATTTTATTTCCTGGACTTTTTGAGTCACAGAGTGAAAGGCATGGATAAGAGGTATTTTATTATTCTGTGGAGCATTTCTTAAGTCAGCCTTTTTTTTTTAGGTACCATAAAATTAGACTCATTAGTAACTGTGCAGTCTGTAATGCCTGTGGAGGTTCTCATAGCACAGTCTTAGTGCTATCTTGCACTGAATTAAACAGGGCTAACAATTGTCTTGTGTTTGCTGTCTTGTCTTCTTGTGGAAAAATGAGCAGACTGCTGTGTTTGAGTTCTAAAGATATCCAGAGAAGTAATAGGCTTGGCTAGTAGAGTTGAGAGAGCAGAGCACAGAATGCATCACGAGGTGGTGCTTAGTTTCCCTGGGAGACCATTCTGCAATGTTAGACCAAGCTCACATAAGACTGCAACAAGAGCTTTTAATAAAAAGGTTTTGTTCTGGCATTTTTGTGTCCTTGAATCAGTGTTTTGGTCCCCTATATATGGGGATCAACTGAGATCTTGAAGATAAGGTCATGCCGCTTCTGGAATTTTTTTCTTCAAGTGCACTGTGTCAGAAACTGGGATTTATCCATAGGACCATGGCCAGTGAAGATGATATGTTGCCAGTTTGGCACTGACTGGATTTTGGAATGTGCCAAGGAACACAACTAGACGAACAGTGATAGAAATGAAGTGATGAACACTAGATCACGTCTTCCTGGTGGAAACAACAACAGGACTTAGGAGTGTTGAAAAAATTTCTCAGAGATAGTCCCCCAGACTTGTCCATCAATGAAAAGCTGAGGAACAATTGTGGAGGATACAGTGATCTGAGAAATTGAAGATGTATACTTCCCACTACAACACTGATAAGCATGGCTTCCAAATCTCAAGCTATTTTCTCTCATTAACATAATTCAAGCCTTTTTTTCTTATTCTTAATCAGATGATTGTCTCCAAGATTTGCTGATAGCAACAGTCTTCTGTGGTAAAATATAAGTTATGATAATAAACCGGTGTAACGTTGATAAAAGCTGCTACATGACCTAGAGTTTTGAACAATGAAAAATTAACTGATATTCACTGTTTTATGGCAGATATGACAGCAATGAAAATCTACAGAGATGTTCTTCTGTTACGTGGAGAATAAACTATTCTTTCTGCTGTATTCAACTGGATTAGTTATATTTATTTAATTCTTTCATCTCAGTTTATTTTTATCAAAATTTCATCAAGGTACTTGGTTATCTGAAGAGCCACATCTAAACAGTCATCTGATAATGTAAAGTGAATTTAAACACATGAAAATTTTCATTTAAATTTAACTACCTGAAGATATGTACTTGCTTAAACACCTTGCTGAAGCACATGTCTTTCAAGTATCAAGTATTGATATGGAATATCAAATACTTGTGGAGGACATAGGGACTGCTGTACAGAGTTAAGGTATTCCCCAAAATAATTATATCAAATTATATATTTTCTGTAATCATGATTGCTCTCATATTCCCTGAGCATGAAAGGCTTAATCTGTCAGTTTTCATAATTAGTTGTGAATATATTAATCTTTTTTGAAACCTTGTCAGCAAGCCACACGACTCATGTGCATTAGGTATCTCAGGGACTTGAGGGTGCTTCTCTCTCTACAAATAACACCTGGAGGAAAGTGTCAGGAATGAGATAATGATGTGTCTTCTGGTGGCATTGATGCCTTGAGGTCCAGCCTAGCCAATGAAGAGTAATCTTCTACCTGTGCAGCAGCACAAGAAACTGAGATACCAGCAAAGAGTGCATTTTGTAAGGTCAGATGAAGGCCAGAAGAGAGCATATCCTGAGGTTCAGGGACTAGAGAGAGGACAAAAAAATACTTGTTGAACAAGCTAGAACAGTCTAGTTCTTGGCAGCGGCACCAAGAGGCACTACTGCCCCCATAGCAGTGATTTGAAGTAGGCATTTCTTGGATTTCTCTTTTGTTCAGATAAAACCAAATCTTTTTTTATTTTTTTCTCTTAACATCACAACAGAACAGACTAGGTGAATGTTCAACTCCTTGGCACACAGAGACACACAGAAGTGTGTGCATATCAGTTGAGCCACCACTGGTAAGAAATCTCACAGAGCATTTCACTTCTTAAAGGTCACACATACGATGTCTTTTAGATGATTTAAGGCATTCAATTGGAATTCAAGTTGGTCACTTGGGCTCAGACTTATATTTTTCTATTTAATAGGGCCTTCTGAATAGTTCTGAGAGATGGAATAAAATTATAGAAATGTTAATTAAGATGTAATCACTTTTGTAACGTATAAGAAATGTGGGAAGTAATATTCAGTGGGTTTACTTGTGCAAAATCAACTTTTCTGGTAAGACTTAGTTGATAAAGTACTGGGAACAAATTATAGAATTTTTGCTTCTTAGTATTAAATACAGCTCCATTTTATATTGCATAGAGGGCAAGACAAGTTATAAATAATTTCTACTTTGTAGTGAAAGTCATCTCTTTAAAATATTAAAGTAGCCTCTCCCATTTAATGAAACATATTCCTTTAAATAAAGTAGAAGTTGAATTATGTTTCTTTCAATAAAAAGGTAAATAAAACTAATTGAAATAGTTTTCTAAATTTTTTAAACAAAGTTTTAAAGAACCATAGTTTTTCTACTTTATATAATCAGGACAGAATCAACTGCTTAGCTGCCAAGTGAAGGTAAAAGAAATGTATATAATTCAAACTATTTTATCTGCGATTAATAACTAGATGTTGATTTATTAGTAGACCAACATAGAGATTTATTGCTGATAGTAAGAGATTATTATTGAGGGAGGCAAAGCCTTTGTAAATATTAGACTCTTGCGGTCAATAAATCTCAGTAAGAGTGGCCAATACTTCATATTATACATTAGTTCAACAAATTACTTCTGGGATATGATTAATACTAAAACTTTAAACCAAACTATTTGAGAGACTGTTGAATGTTCACACTTCTAGTCCTGTCCTATGAAACTTATGTGAGGAGATCCTGAGCATATTCCTTTTCTGCCCATGGATATGTTTATTCTCATATCATAAATGATTCAGCACATTAATTACAGCGAAAGCAGAATCTTGTTCTTGAAAAAGAGTGTAAGTGAACTTCCAGAATTATAAAGAACTCCAGTATCAGTTAGCCAGGAGTGTAAAGTTGTCTGCTGAAAATTTCACCAAATCATTTATTTTCTCAATCTATGCTGGAATGGATGCAGTGGATTAATGACAATATTTACATCCCATCAAAGTTCACCTGAAATTAACCCTAACCCTAACCCTTTACCATCTTTCATCAATTCCATGTAAATTTCTGGATGTTTTAGCCAGGGATGTTATTAGCATTTGCCTTAGACTACCTTAGGGTGCTGGTTTCAGATGGGATAGAGTTAGTTTTCTTCACAATGGCTAGTACGGGCCTGCGTTCTGGATTTGTGTTGAACACAGGGTTGATAATATGGAGATGGTTTTGTTATTGCTGAGCAGGGCTTACACAGAGCCAAGGCCTTTTCTGCTTTCCATACTGCCATGATAACAAGCAAGTTGGGGCTGCATGGGAGGCTGAGAGGAGACACAGCCAGGACAGGTGACCCAAACTGACCAAAGGGATATTCCAGGCCAAATGACATCATGCCCAGTATATAAACTGGGGATAGTTACACCTGAAGAGGCTTCGATCTGGGTTCAGGAAAGGAGGTCAGGCATCAGTCAGTGTCTGGTGAGAACTGCGTTGTGCATCACTCGTTTTTCCTTTTTATTATTGTATCATATTTTACTTTATTTTCAATTATTAAACTGTTCTTATCTTAACATATAAGTTTTACTTTGATTCTCCTCCCCATTCCACCAGGGTTGGGGGGAAAAGAAGGAGGGTTGAGTGAGTGACTGCGTTTTGCTTGGTTGCTGACTGGGGTTAAATAATGTCACTAAGGTAGAATTTAGTCCACCTACCTAAAATTTCTGAGCCACACTTTCTGCCTGTGAGTAGAAGAAGAATTCTCAAATGTTTCTTTTTGGGATGTTGTTCATAGTTGTTTGTGTTCTAAAACTTTAATGTTTTTTGTTTTCAACTATTCTGTACATCCAAGGCAATTTTTTCTTTTTTGATGCCTCTCCTTCTCCCTACCTTCCTTTTCCCCCTGCCACAGGGCCAAACATCCTCTATTTTTATCATAGATCTCAGTGGCTTAGTTGCCCTTGCTGTGCCTGCACCCACACTGGCTCAAGGAGATGGAAATGCATTTAACTGCCAGACTTTCAGAAATTAAAATATTAGAAATAGAAGTATTTCATTGCAGGGCCACAATATAAAAATGAGCCTTCTTGTTTAAGGTATATTACAAGTTTTATATTTGAAATTTCAAAACAATACTGTTTAGTTTATTTGCTTAAAACTTCTACTTTTTTCAATTTTTTTTTTAAACTGCAAAATGAAAGAAAATGGCAGATGAAGGAAGCAAAATAAAAGATCAATAGCTGTTGTTGGCCATTTTTCAGTCTGCTATGTTTATTTGAAATATTGTTTGCTTCTGTGACTATGTTTATATCCCTCTACTTAATTATTGTAATCTCAGACAACTTCCACATAACAAAATAAGTGTACATTAGATTTTCCATTCTCAGAATGAAACAGTAGACTTTCAGGGCATATTTGGAATAGATTATGTTAAAATCTGTGCTTCTTTTCAACCAGAAAATTAAATAATTAATAAAACTGAAGGGTAGATAATTTTGCATACATTACATATTATTTTCCAACTCTTCAATACTCACAGTAAAGAAATTTTTTTTTAGTTTTTTCAATATGGGAAATTTTAGTACATTTTTATGTTATTTGAACTGTTTATTCTCATTTGAACCTCATTGGTTTGAAATGGGAAAGACCTTGGAACCTTGCTGTAAATTACATAAATTTTAATGAGCTTCAATTTCTCTCATTCCTTCTGCAAAGTTGTTGCAGACATTGAGAAAACTGATTTTTTAAATGTTGAAAAGTTGAACTGACAGAGCTCTTTAAAAACTTCCATGTATATGAATAAACTCTGCTTTAAAAGTAACTGCAGACAGTTTATATGGATAATCTTACACGATGTCATGGTATTTATAGGGCAAGCATCACATCATTATAGAGGGAACACTGGAAATTATTGGTTTAGCCTTCTAACCCAGAATTCAGGATAAATAATAATTTATTTTCTTCCCTGCAGTGTATATTTTTTTTCTAAAGAAAAACTCATTTTAGGTACAGGGTCTGGTTTTCAGCGATGTGATGTTTTCACCCAATTTTCTAGCTGGCTTGACTGATTCAGAGGAAGGTCAAGTGATTAGCCCAAGGTCACAGACTGAGTCATTGACTCAGTCAGATTAAAATTGAGGATTCTGCCTACTGGAGAACTTTATTCGGGGAGATAAAGATTGTAATAAGACAGAGACATATTTCAGTACCGAATAAGATTTTTTTTTTTTAATCCTGGTTAATAAAAGCTTCACTATCTACTGGAAAACATATTTATTTATCTAGGCTCTACTAGATTCTGGGTATCCTACTTTTTCTGTGGCTACAGACACCTTCCAGAAGTTCTGCTACCTTCTGCTGAGAGATAAATACATTTTGACTGCAGTGGGCTCAAATTCAGATTAAAATTGGTTTCATTTCCTGGGCTCTGTTTGCTCCATCAAAACAATTTTCAATACCTTATCTTTATTAGGGCCAGTTGTGGATCTAAATTAATTATGCTCCTTGATGAGAGCAGTGACATGAATTATGTGCCTCTTTTACTCCCCAATGCCCTATCCCTCTCCTGCTTGGAGCCCTGGTAGCAGGGTATATCTTTGCAACATGGAAGGTTCAGCACAGTAACTTGGCTTCAGGTGAAGGAATGTGCAAAAATGCACCTTGTTTCACCCTGCCTTTGCTTGCTTATTTTCTTTTCTTTAGTCTTCTAATATATTACTTCTACTACTTAAATACAGCCAATCTCTTATATCTTCAAGCATGTGATGTAATTTGACTGATTGCTCAGCTTGTAAACTGCAGTGCAATAGAATCACACTGGATGTCTCTAAAAATAATTGAAATATTTCATCATGGCCAGCAGACTGCTTCCCTGTTTGTGAACAACAAATCCTTTGATTTGCCATGTGAATCTTAGTCTCTTATCTTGAGGTGCAGGGATTGGTGGCTAGAGAAGGTGCCCTTGGCCAAAGACAGGGGATGACACATGCAGGAACCTCACAGCTGCAAAGTTTATACCTTCTAAATTTCTGACTTTTTTTTTTTTTTTTTAGCAAGGAATAGAAATGTCTCACCAGGTAATGCCTCATTAGAATGAGTCACAAGTGTCTTTAGGTTTTAATTGGCAAGAGCAGAGCACAGCTTGTTTCTGACAAGCATGTCAGCTCTAGTCTTTTGGTATAAAAGTTTAAGGAAAACAAGAACATTATCATTTTCACAAGCCCTTTTTGCAGTGCACATAGTACAATCTAGCATTTATTTAAATTTACAAATATATATTTAAACACCATACTGCATTCTTCTGAGAGAGATCTTTTTGCTTCATTCATCCAAGGAGAAATTCCCTGATGTATGTATATGTTTTATATATATATTTGGACATTTGATTTCAGCATACTGATGAAGAGTGTATATGCATAATACAACATAAAATCCTGTGCTGTTTGTGCATGTGTTCAGCTGATAAGAAATGTGCCTTTGAACAGTTTAGATACAAGATGAAAAAAATTAATGTTTGTGATATAGGAGATTCAGCTTTTAAAATCCGAAGAACCTCATTATCATGTAACAGCTGAAAGATTAGAAAGGGAATAAATAATCCTTTGAGAGTATCTTTTTTTTATGTAAATTCATATAAGTAATAACATATCAGGAAAGTCTTTCTGGTGTTAAAATAATATTGGATATACATGTTTTGCATACACAATGCAGATGAGACTAATATTTTCCAGTGTTATATAGGTGTTATAGTACACAATGAGGAGCAATGTGTACTATGATTTTGATATAACCAATATCAAACAGATTTTTGCAAGGGTAAAGGCAAAAGGCCTGAAAATACTAACAAATTTTGGCCTAATTGTTTTTTAAACAATGATGATCTGAGCTATACGTTAACGTATAGCTTGGCATCAGAGATGAAATTGAAGGTTTTTGTGACCATATTTTTTCTTTTGGACCTTACAAGCTATTTCTGTAATTGTTCACAGAGAGTATTGCTTGCAGTATGAGAAAGAGGTTGGTGTTTAACTTTTGAACTGTGTTTTGATTTTCAAATATTGAAAACAATTGTAGGATCACTATGTTGAATTCATTTGTTATTTTTACAGGAGAACCAATAATATTTTGTATCTGTAATAATTTTTTATAAATTTTGTGTGATTGAGGTCTACTTCACTACATTTTCTGGTGTTGCATATTGTACAGCATTATCTGTGTGGTAGGTTTGTTTTGAGGCACTTAGGAGACAGAAACGATCTTCTGATGATTTCAATGGACTGGGGAATATTGTGTAGCTTCATTACCACTGACTCCCTTTTAACCACAGGATGATGATTTAACTTCTGTGCTTCAGTCGCTCTTTTCTCTAAATTGAGGACATCCCTCTTTACCTACCTTCACTATGTTTTCTCCACTTAGATTCCAAATTTTTTGCAAAAAGAGAGCAGTTATGTAATTTATCATGCTGCACATTTTGGGGTTTTTTATACCCTAACAAAAATATACTCAAGGATATGTTAAAATGTATTTGTTTTGCTGCCATTTAGAGTGACCTTAACGGGCTGACAAAGTGCAACAAAAAGAAATGCACCTGGGTAGGAATAACTCCATGCATTGGTAAGAACAGGGGCCCGAGAGAATGGAGAGAAACTTCACAGAAAGGGTCCTTGATGGTGGACGTCAAGTTGACCGTAAGACAGCAGTGTGTGCTGGCAGCAAGAAAGCCCAGTATCATTGGAGAGAGGTGATCCTTACTCTCTACTCAGCACTGGTGAGACATACCTGGAGCGCTGTATCCAGTTCTGGGCTCCCTAGTGCAGCAGAGGCATGAATATACTGGAGTGAATTCAGCAAATAGCCAGAAAGATGTTTAAGGGACTGCAGCATCTGAGGTATAAAACCGTACTGAGGGAGCTTGAACTGTTCAGTCTGGAGAAAAGATGACTCAGGGGAATTTATGCCTTATGAGTCATAAAATATCATAAGGAGCCAGGCTCACCTCAGTGATGCTGTGAAAGGACGATGCAATGGGTAAAAATTGAAATGCAGGAAATTTCATTTAAATATAGGAAAACACTTTTTAACCCAGAAGGTGATCAGACACTGTCACAGGTAGGCCAAAGAGGCTGTGAAGTCTCTAGCCTTGAATATGTTTGATGTCTGACTGGACAGACATGCTGAGTAGGCTGCTGTCATTGATGCTGATCTGATCAGGAGTGTTTGGCCCAGACTTCCTCCATGGACACCTTCCTACCTCTATCCTTCTGTGATTCTGCCCCTTATGTCCTGTCCATAGTAAGGTTGTTGTGCAAAACTACAATGGAGAAGAATCAATATAAAGAGTGCTGCAGTCTGCAATAAGATAGCAATACTATATTGTACTCTTCCTTATATTCATGTGTCATCATAAAAATTTCAAATACTACAGACATGCAGTCATTTTTTGGTTGGCTTCATTTATTTATCTTTTAAGCTTTGGGATTAAAAACTCTAATGGGATCACATAAAACTGGTCATGTGGGCTTGTAGTTCTTGTGACTTTTGATCGAAATTCCCTTAATTTTCATATTTTCACTTCATGTTTCACTTGGAATATTTCAGTGCATTTCAAGCTTCAAACAGAAATCTCAGCACAAAATATAACGTAGGTAGCTTTGCACTGCATTTTTAACACATGTATATCTGTTTTCATGTCTTAATACAGCTGTAATGAATATAAACTTCAAAGGGTAATAATTTCCATCTATTTTTTGGGGGGAATAAAAAAGACTGCACACTTGGGATCAAACTGTATGTGCTGACTTCAGTGAAAGTGCCATTTCATCCACTGTTTTAATTATTTCTTGCATGAGGTCAGGCTTTCAATTCACTGTATTGCTGCAAAATACCAACAAAAATCATGTAACAATGGTTACAGTTAGTATTTCAGCAAATTCCATGGCTCTAGCTTGCTTATTTGGGTGTTTTGTCAGATTAAACTCTAGCTAATTTACTTGTACTAAACCAAGTCAGTATCTGTTGATTTTGAGGTCTGAAGTGGTTTCCTGGAGGGGAAAAGCAAAGTCACAGGTGAGAGCATTACAGAATCACAGAATATGCGGAGCTGGAAGGCACCCACAAGGATGATCGAGTCCAGCTCCTGATACTGCACAGGACCATCCCTGAGAGTGACCATCCCCCATGTGCCTGAAAGGATTGTCCAAAGACTTCTTGAGGCTCCCTAAGGAGTCTGTTCCAGTACCCAACCATCCTCTGGGTGAAGAATATCTTTCGAATATCCAACCTAAATCTTGCCTGGCACAACATTAGGCCATTTCCTTGGATTCTGTAGCTGGTAGCTACAGAGAAGAGATCAGTGCCTGCCCCTCCTCTTCCCTTCATGAGGAAGTTGTCAACACGATGAGGTCTCCCCTCAGTCTCTCCTTCCTCACGCTGAACAGACCAAGCGCCCCCAACTGCTCCTCATACGGTTCTCATACGGCTTCCCCTCAAAGTCCTTCACCATCTTCATTGCCCTCCTTTGGATGCTCTCTAAGAGCTTAATATCTTTTTTATATTGATGTCCCCAGAACTGCACACAATATTCAAGGTGAGGCTGCCCCAGTGCAGAGCAGAGTGGGACAATCCCCTCCCTTGACTGGCTGGCCATGCTGTGCCTGTTCCTCCCCCAGGACATGGTTGTCCCTCCTGGCTGCCAGGGCACAATGACTCATATTCAACTTACCATTGACCAGGACCCCCAGGTCCCTTTCCTTGGCACTGCTTTCTAGCATCTCATTTCTTAGTCTGTACAGACAACCAGGGTTGCCCCATCCCAGAATAATCTTCTCCATAACTTTACAAGGCACTGAAGTGAGACTGACAGGCCTGCAGTTTCCAGAGTCCTCCTTCTTGCCTTTCTTGAAAATCAGGACAACATTTGCCAGCTGGGACCTCCCTAGACAGCCAAGACTGCTCAAAAATCATTGAGAGAGGTTTTGAGGTGACATCAACCAGTGCTTTGAGAATTCTGGGATGAATCCCATCAGGCCCCATAGATTTGTAGAGATCCAGCCAAAGCAGCAGATCCGGCACAGTTTCAGGGTCAACTGGGAGCGGATCATTCTCACAGTCATGTTTCTTCAGTTCAGGTCACTGAGACCCCCTTGTTCCATAATCTGTGTTGAAGACAGGGGCAAAGAAAGCATTAAACACCTCTGCCTTGTCTCTGTCCTGTCTCTTGTCTCTCTTTGTGAGGTGGCCATCCTATAACAGGCTGATAATATTTTCATACCGCCTATTGCCATTATAGTATTTGAAAAACTTCTTTTTATTGTCTCCTATATTTCTGTCCAACTTCAACTCCAGTTGAGCTTTGGCTGCATGAATTTTCTCCCAACAGTGGCAGGCAGCATCTCTGTATTCTTTCTGTGTCTCTTGACCTTGATTCTAATGGGCATATACCTTCCTTTTTTGCCTTATTTCCAAGAGAAGATTTCTATTCAGCCAAGTCAGCCTTCTGCCTCTCCTGCTTGCACATTAGGAACCATCTCATCACTCAAAACTTTTGTTTTTTTCACCCACTAAGCAACTGGTGCTTGTAAGTACTTCATTACCCTGCAAATCCCCTGAAAGTCGAGAAAGATTTTTGCAGCTAGCATGTAGCGGTATTTGGTGCAGTTGAACTATTATTCAGTCCAGTGATTATAATGCACCTTATCCCAGTTGCCTTCTTTATTAAGGAGTAGAAGTTCTTTATCCACAGCAAGAGTTCTTTATCCATTGATAAGTGTGGGGGCAGCATATTACAGCTTTGCACTGGAATCGTTTATTATAATCAAAAGGAAAATGAGAAAAAAACAAAAGGTAAAAAATTGAGTTTGTGGTGCCAGGTCCCTGGTCACTCTGTGTCTCCTTAAAAAAACAAAGGATCAGTGCAGCAGGTCAGCTTCCTGCACTCGACTTGCCCATATGATGGAAAGGCTATACAAAGATTTGCTTGTCAGCTTGGTTGAAAAATCCCCCAAAAACTCATCTTATTTTTGCACCATGTTGAACTTGCTGTGGTGAAAAGTCTAAAGCATGGAAACATCTTCACTGACAGTTGCCAACATTTGTCAACTTAGGTAATAACATTCAGGTTTGTGATAAAATCATGACAGCAGGACAAAATTCTCCTGTATTCTGACCTTTGAGCTGCATAATCCTGTTTCTGGCATTCTACACAGTGAGTAAAACAAAAGGAGAAGTGGTAAAATAAAAACAAACATTACTTAAAGTTTTTAAAATCTATAAGCTTTCAAAAAGCCCAAAGTACTGAACCAAACTTTTTACCAGCTTGCTGGTTTTCATTACAGTGTCGTACTTTTTTAAGTTTGTGAATAAAAAAATAATAGTTTTACTTTTCCATCTCCTCTAGAAAACATCTGTGATCTATTTCTAGGTGACAATGCTTAGAAAAATCTATAATGACCATCTGGGTTTAATTCAGGTGTCAACAAGCCAACATAAGGAGTCACTTTTCTTCTTTCACAGCTCAACACCATGGAAGACTATACCATAACTACTTACCTCTGAACTGTAATTCCAGATACTATGAAAAAAAAGTCATATTTTAAAGTAATCATGTTGTTGCTTTTTGTAATAAAGGCTTCTTGAGTTTCTTCATAGGTGTTGCCATCACGAAAGAACTAAACTGTAACTGCACACAAGGTGTGACAAAGATCAGTTTTGGTTTCCAATTTGTTTTTTTTGTCAGTCTTGTGTGTTGGCTGTCGATTTTGAACAAGATGTATGTTGTAAACACAGGAAGGTACAAAACTGCACCCTTCTTACATATGTAGCATCATACAGTGGTACATTAATTAAAATGTATTCAGCCTAATTTAGACTTGCTAAGGTTTATCTGGGCATCATTAAAGGATTTCGAAACTTGTCAAGCAATTAAAATTTTTTCTACATAGTTGATAATTTTCCATTCTGACTCCTTTTTTTCCCAGTTGTAATCAAAATTTTATTCTTCAGCTAATACCATTTCAGTTACCTTTATTTTTCATAGAGTTTTCAAATGTTGAGGAAGATGGGAAAATCTTGATTGATTGAAATTTTATTTTAAGCAGTGGGAAACTTTTCATATACGTTACCTATTCCTTTACTAAAATTGTTTGCCAGGTCACGACTAAAAGCTTTTGCTTTGCTGAAGATCACAGTCTTTTATGAAACTCATATTTATTGAAGACAAAAATGGAAAAATGTAAATGTGATGATAGTTTTGATCATCATTTCAGTAAAATGAAATTGTAGATTACACAAGAGGAATATGTTTATAATATATTTGTCTAATGCTGTCTGTCATTTGAAACAGGAATTTGCACTTCATGAGGAAAATCCTCTATTTATTATGGGAAATATTCTATTTTCAACTTTCTCAGCTCTGGAAAAGGTATGTCCCACAGCAGAGTGGGGAATCACAGTGTCCAAGGGAAGGGGGTTCCTGAGATGGAGGAATCCCAAGGGAACACCAAGACCTGTCCAGAGCTGGCAGCTTGCCTGGGAGCAGAGGAGGAGGCATGTGCGGGGAGGGCAGGAGTAACAGCAGCCACCCCCACATCAGACAGTCCAAGGGAGCGCAGGAGACCTGGAGAACAAATGGACAAAGAGCAGCCCTGCTGAGAAGGACTTTGTGGTGTTGGTGGACAAAAAGTGGGACATGACTTGGCAATGTCTGCTTGCAGTTGAGAAAGCCAGTCATATCCCAGGCTGCACTAAAGCAGCTTGGGCAGCAGATCAAGAGAGGTGATTGTGCTCTTTACTCAGCCCTCATGAGACCCCACCTGGAGGGCTGTGTCCAGCGCTGGGACCCTCAGTATAAGAAGGATATGGACGTGTTGGAGCAAGTCCAGAGAAGGGCTACAAAGATGATCATAGGGCTGGAGCACCAGTCCTACAAAAACAGGCTGAGAGAGTCAGGGGTTGTTTAGCCTGGAGGAAACAAGACTCTGGGGAAGCCTCATTGAGGCCTTATAATATAAAAAGGGGGCTTCTCAGAAGGAGGGATACTTTTTATTAGTCTTAAACTGAAGGAGGGTAGGGATGTGAGGATTAAATGTTTCATATAGAGAGTGATAAGACACTGGAACAGGCTGCCCACAGAAGTTGTGGATGCCCCACCACTGGAAGTGTTCAAAATTAGATTGGACGGGTCTTTGAGCAACCTGATGCAGTGAAAGATGTCTCTGCCCATGGCAGGGAGGTTGGACTACATGATCTTTGAAGATCCATTCTAATCCAAATCATTCTCTAATTCTATGAAATACAGGATTATGAATCAAAAGTTTTCAGGAAAAGAGAAAAAATACCAAAAAGAGATCTCCTTAATTTGAGAAGAAATAATGTAAAGGAAGATAATGTAAATATCACATTCTGTCTGGAGGGAAGAGGGACCTTGCAAGTAATAATGTGGGGTGAACACGAACACAAAGCGTGGCCTTTGGTGGCTGCAATCAGTGACTGCAACTATCAGCAGTACAAATGCACTAATTAATACAAGAGCAACTCTGGTTACTTGGGCAGAACAGTTTCACTTATCAAGATTGAAAACTCTATGTTTGACCCTCTAAGGTATAAATGTAACTAAGACTGATGAATTAAAAGAAGAGAACACTGGATTATCACTGCAGTTTTCTGAATATATTTTCCTGTGATTTCTGGGGATATGCTGTCTGCCCTGAGAAGGTTTTGAGGTTAACACATCTCAGTTTTCCATATTTATTACCCTTTTTTCTGAATAGCAGGTTTTCCAGGGTTGTGTGAGATGTCTGTAAAACCTGTAGTAAGCTAAAGGAGTACTAACAACTGAGTCTGGAGTAGGAATGTAAGCATTTTTCACCTAGCACAGTAGATTACCATATGGGATATAGTCAGTGCTAGAAAAATTTTCAGAGAGCCACAAAAATTTTTGAAAGGTATCCTCATCCTTTAGGAAGGAATGACAATGTTCTCAGCACAAGCAGAAATTATACTGAATATCTGTCAACACTAAGGAAGGCATTTTAAAAAATGGGAGCAAAATAGCCTCAGGTAATTTGTTTTCTTTCTTTTTTTTTTTTTTTTTTTTTTTTCCAATGACACAAGGAATTATGTAGTTGGACTATGGAAAAAGCAAAGGGGATATTCACCCTATGGCAAAACTTGTCAGTTCTCTGGATTGAAGACTCCAAGTTATATAATTCTCTCTATGTCAAATTATAACATGTTCCTTGCAAATTTGTTGATCTCTCCAGTGCATTAACATTACCAACAGAGGACCTGGAGCCTTTGTTATATTAAAAACATGACAAAGAGATTTCTGGATTTCTGAAGAGCTGCTCAAAGTCCTTGTCTTTTTGTTTTGACTTGAAAATTTTATCTATCATGCTCCTTCATTTAGTATAAAGAAACTTTTGTCTGATAATATGCAACATGCTTCCTAAGGAAAGCTAAATGTGTTTTGTTCTCAAGTAACAGTAACATCTTTCCCTTAAAATGTTCTTTGCAAAACAGTGTTGGAAAATTGTAGAACAAGAGGGTTTTCAGCTGCTGCTGCTGTAATTTGTCTTTCCAGCACATACCAGGACTTAAATATCACTGTAAACATAATATCTGATTCACTGCAAAAGAAATCTGAGCTCTTCCTTGACATGTGAATCACCTGGTTCTCTGTTGCACAGCTTTCAGAAAAGTCTGGAGATTGGTGCTTCACATCAAAGTAGTAAGAATGGTGGGAGATGGAAGATCCTAGAAAAATTGCTCTTAGGAAACTCATTATTTCTCAGGCTGGGTGTATGTTGCATTATGCAGAAAAGTTTAGGGATAAAATATTGTTGCCCTGGACTGTTTTGTACTTCAAGGACTGAAATCTTGCTCACTTCCATGGGCGAAGAGGGTCACCAAGAACAATATAAATGGACACTCAGCAAGAGAGCAATACACTTTTTTAGAGAACCCATAAGCAGAACACCTTTGCAGGGCCTAAGACACTCATTGTGAAGTACTTTTGATTGTCCAGATGAAACGTGCTATGCAAACTCAAGATACCATTGTTTTGCCCTAATGCTCCATGATATACTTCATGGTAACTCTGTACTTTATGTATTGTTCTTGAAGGGGATGTTGAGGGGTTTTTTTGGAGACTTTTATTGCCCAGAGAAGCTATGGATGCACCATCCCTGGAAGTGTTCAAGGCCAGGTTTGATGGAGCTCTGAGCAACCTACTCTGGTGAAAAGTGTCCCTGCACACAGCAGCAGGGTTGGAAGTAGATGATCTTTCAGGTCCCTTCCAATCCAAACCATTCAATGATTCTATGATTCATCCCCTCTGAAAGTCTTAGCTTAAATTCTAAATGACTAGCTGTGTTTGAGTGAGGTTGACAAAGTACTGTCATATTTCTCCATTTCAAATGATGTCTCAGCCACTTTATCTATCTTGAAATTCTACATGCTGCAGATAACATTTTTGGCTTTCAAAAGTCTGAATGATACTAAGATACTCTCTAAGTCAGAAAACAATTTACCCATGTCCTTTTCTTTCTGATTTGATTTCAGATTTTTTCAGTACTTAACTGCATTAAGTTCTGAGGTGTAAATGAAAGTTTATTTGCTACTAAATAAACTACCATGTTCTGTGGTAGTTATCCTTCAAAACCAAAAGTTGGATGTTCAGTACGGGTTGACTTACCTTGTAAGCTGGCACAAAGTTTTATGAGTTTATTTTTTGTCCCATGCCTCCTTTGCAGATAGTTATTTTTAACAGAATAAGTGAAGAGAACTTAATGAGGTCCCATATGTCAGGTCTGGAGTCAGATTAAAAACAAATAATTAAACTGTATCCCTTCCCTATCAAAACAGATTGTGATATGTTTGTGAAAGGAAGCTGAATCTGACATACTATGTTTTGACAGACTTTTGGACAATGTTGTGATTTAACCCCAGCTGGCAACTCAGCCCCACACAGCCGCCAGCTCACTTTCCTCAGTGGGATGGGGGAGACAACAGAAGAGTAAAAGTGAGAAAATTTGTGAGTTGAAATAAAGACAGTTAACAGGTAAAGCAAAAGACACATGGGCAAGCAAACCAAAATGAAAAATTAATTCATCACTTCCCATGGGCAAACAGGTGTTCAGC
This sequence comes from Pseudotriccus pelzelni, assembly GCA_035584735.1. NCBI lineage: Eukaryota > Metazoa > Chordata > Aves > Passeriformes > Tyrannidae > Pseudotriccus > Pseudotriccus pelzelni. The sequence continues at coordinate 98,062,779 of JAWMRA010000113.1, forward strand.
CATTCCCAGGAAGGCAGAGCTTCATCACAGGTAACAGTGATTTGAGAAGACAAACACCATCACTCCAAATGTATTCCTCTTCCTTATTCTTGTCCCAGCTTTATATACTGAGCATGATACCATATGGTCTGGGATATCCCTTGGGTCATTGGAGTTAGCTGTGTTCCCTCCCAGCTTCTTGGGTATCTGCACCTTCCTTGCTGATGGGGTGAGGTGAGGAGCAGAAAAGGCCTCAATTTTGTGTGAGCACTGCTCAGCAATAACAAAAACATTCCTGAATTATCAACACTATTTTCCTAAAGCATAGGCCCATAATAGCTACTAAGAAAAAAATTCACCTAGCCAAAACCCGCACAATCAGTCATGCGTCATCAGCGTCACATTTAAAAGTTGCAGTTCTATCCTGCACTTTGGCCACAACAATCCCATGAGATACTACAGGCTGGGGAAAGAGTGGCTGGAAAGCGGCCCAACAGAAAAGGATCTGGGGGTGTTGGTCGACAGCAACTGAACATGAGCCAGCACAAGAGGAAATGGCCTCAAGCTGCACCAGGAGAGGTTCGAGTTGAACATCAGGAAGAATTTCTTCACTGAAAGGGTGGCTAAACATTGAAACGGACTGCCCAGGGAAGTGATGGGGTCACCATCCCTGGAAGTGTTTAAAAAACAACTGGACATGGCACCTAGTGCTATGGCTTAGTTGACATGGTGGTTTTGTGTCAAAGGTTAGGTTCAATGATCTTGGAGGTCTTTTCCAACATTAGTGATTCTATAATTCACTAATTCTATTAATATTAAATAAAAGATACAAGCTATAATGAATTCATGTTTCCATAACTATTTATAACTATTTATAAATCAGAGCCACATATTTCTGAATGCCTGACAGGATTTGAAACCCTTGTGGTTATATATTGGTTTCAAGTATGAAATAGGATAACTCTGCTTTTGCAGATAATTCACAATCCACTGAATCCAGGCAAGAGTGCTCTACAAAACATTTCCATGCAAAAAAAAATCACTTCCCTTTGTCATATGTCAGAGAATGACATGCAAAACCACTGGAAAACCACATTTTTATAACAAATTTTTTGACAATATGTGGGCAAATTACAACTATGATTTTAACACAAAATATCAGGGAATACATGCTCAGCTGGTAAAAAGTGAGTCTATTCCCAATGGTGTTGAAAATTTACCTTTTTTAACCATTTCTGAAATGCTTGTCACTTGAGGGCAGGATCCTATTCATTTATCACAACAGAATACACACGTGTGACTACAGATAGTTTGGTAAGCACAGAATATCATCAGGAAATACAGAGAAGACTTTGACTAACAGACACTGCGAGCACAACTCTGCAATAAAAAGTCTCAACCAAACAGCAACCAAGACAACAAAAATATACAGCCTTTTTCCTTCAAGTGAATAAATACACTTTATGTCTGCATTTCATGGCAGGTTGAATAGCAGAACTTTTATAAGATCATTATTTCAGCAGGGACAACACCATATTCAAATAATTACAGTTTTTCTGAAATGTAACTATTTTTTAATGGTTTTTGATCACTGGCTTGAAGGTGTGCACAATTAAATTCCAATCATCTGAATTTTCCAAAGTAAACTGTAAACAGTAAAAAAAGTAAACAGTAATATTTTAACAGTTAAAAAAAAAGGACTGGAAGTTTTAATCTTCATAATCTTAGACAGCTTGATTTTTTGTTTCAGTTTTATGTTTTTCTTCTAACTACTTACTCTTGCTCTATAAGGAACTGATGTTAGGTTTTTTTCCTGTTATTATCTCCAATCAGGAGTTCTAATAAAATCTTAGATTCTAGAATATGGTATCTGAGAAAAGATTTTTTTAAACAGAGCATGTGAAAAATCTAGGCATCCGGTACCATAATCACCAAAATGATTGATTGCCTTACCATGCAATGGCTCCCTAGGTCAAGTGGCTGATCCATTCTTAGGTTAGAGGACCTTTTCATTTGCAACTGTTGCAAATACAGTTTCTGAGACTGTTATTCTTACATCCACTGTGCAGTATCAATTATATGGTGTATGTGTTGGTCCCCACTATTTACTTAATGGTTTATTGTTCAGGTACAAGACTAATTGTAAGTTTTAACAACCTATATAATCCAAACAATACCAAGAAAAATTCTCATTTAATACCCAATTTCACACTATATATATGTGTTTAATTCTTTTTAGTTTTGTTTTTCATTGCCTTTGTATGCCAATAGGATTACGCTTTGAGTCTAAACCGGAGTGTTAGTTAATTCTCTAAAACAATTATCTGTAATGAAATGAAGTCACTAAGTTACTCAGGAGTCAAGAGTGATACCTTCACAAGTGGGGCTATTTTGAGGGAACCACAAGCTGGGGATGCAAATGTGGATAGATATAGAAAAGTGAAATGGTACAGATGCAACATGGAGTGTCTGTATACATGAATAGAAGTCTGATTCTTCAGCATATTTTCATGCTGAAGATATGCTCACAACAGTTGTACTGTGAGCATTTAGTTAGTCTGACATGTCTAATACATGCTCTACAGACTGAAGGCCCATTTAATGTTTCCATTTCCTCTTAGAAAGCATACTTTCTATTAGCAGAATATGATTTATCCAGTTTTTATTAATTGCTAATTTTGTAGACTTTTTTTATGAAGCACCAAGGCTTCAGGCAGGACATTGCACCCATATGCAGGTATTCTATTTCTGAAGACTTTCATGGAAATTAATGGAGTGTGATACCTAAGACAGTTTAGTCCAAAGACAACATTGTTTTATTCTCTGATTCCTGTTTAGTATAAATGATCCTCTCTGTATTGTTTTTATTCCATTCCTTTAAGCTTAATAGCTTGACTCATTTGAGCAATTTTTCACAGGTACAAGTGTGCATGTGCTTAATTGTTTTCAAGGTTAAGGTCTAGACAAAATTTGCATAAATGCCTTTCTAAACACTTTGCTGTAGAACATGTAATTTGAAATGTTATCTCTCAATTACTAACTTCATGTTATATTTATCATGCATGGATTTGTAATAACAAAATATCTAGCAGTAGAATTTTTTGTTTTGTTTTACTTTAGAATTTGTGATTTCAATTGCACTGAAATATTTACGGTCTTGAACAGGGAACAGATGTTCATTTATTCATTCTGTACTTTAATTCCTTTACTGTATTATTCTTTTGTTATTTCTACTGTAAGCAATACACTTACATGTAAAAAACCTCTTGCTTTTTTTTTCCTTTTTTTTTTTTTCCCTACAATGAAAACATCTGCTTCCAGGCTAAGGGGAAACCTGTTTCAGTCTCATAGGCTCTGATTTTCTAAGTGCCATTAAATTCCTTTTTATACATCCACAGATCATGAGCAGAGTAGGTAAAGGATTGCATATTTTTATTTATTAATAGTATCACAGAGTTAACGAGATTTTCACATGTCACAAAGCCTGCATATATGGTAAAATTGTCCTGAATAGAAGCAGAATATTTCCCTTTACAAAATCACAGCTGAATAAGCCAAGGTACCTCAGCCTCTCCTCACAGGGCATCCCTGGCCTCTCATCCCTGGCCATCCTCATAGTCCTCCACTGAGCTCTCTCCTGTTTATTGGTTTCGTTCTCACACTGGGTCCCAAAGCCAGTTGCAGTGTCCTGGCTGTGGCCTATGGAGTGCTGACAGAAGAACTAGTGTGGAACTGGGTCAGAGTGGAAGTAGGTGCAAAGATCAGCTAATACTGAATCCACATTACTGCAGCAATTTTGTTATGGATTCTCATATCCATGCACACACTTGTACTGAAACTACTACATGCATATATATCCTCCTGAGGTCATGAGCAGCACATAAAGTTGTGTGTCTCCTTTCTGAACAGTCTACATCTTCAGGACAGCTACAAGGTAGCCCAAGAACAGTATAATAAAGAGTAACTGAATTTGGAATTGTAAGACCTCAGTAGCGATCTTGTTTCTATCATGTTTTTTACCACTTTTTCAGTATGTTTGTTTCATCACAACTGTAAAACAAGGCTAATGAAACAGGATGTCTTGTTTAAAATGCGTGTAGCATTTCATTAAAAAGTGCTACAGAATTGCTACTGGTGGTGTTACACATTGAACAGCCTGAGGATGCTCATTCTGCTTTTACAAATATTGTGGATTTACCACCCTAGTCTGAAGATAGGCGCAATCTTGAAACTTCTAAGATTCCTAAAATCACTAGAACTTTTTCAAGTACATGGATAACATTTTAATCACAGTGCTCATTTAATCTTTTGTATTTGTGCTTTTCTCCTTACTGATGGAGCAGCTGGATACCTAGAAATACAATTAATATGCTTTCATCATCTGTTACAGCTTAATCAACCTTACAGGGATCATTTGAGCACAGAGATGAAGATAGGTAAGTTCTATTTGCAATATATTTTGAGTAGAGAGTCTAAGTCCATTAGAAAGCCCAGACAGGTCACATAGTTTTACTCAGATCATTCTACTACAGTTTTGCTTATTATTTAAATCCTTTTTTAGTACAATAACTAATTATGTACCATAATCATGTCTAGTTTTCTGGGTTTGGTTTTCATTTTCCGAAGGGTTTTTTATCCACTAGCATTCTTCTTCAAGGTGATGTTAAACTGAACAGAAGACCAAAGATTGCAGCTTTCTTATCACTGGAACTGTATATATGGACTTTCTTTTGCAGTGTATTTGTGAAGTTTTTCATTATTATCTTCATTTCCAGTCCAGAAACCTTGTCTGTATGAGCAAAGTCAGTGAAAAAACTATGTATGGATGAAATTCTTACTGTGCAAAACGTCCATAGATCTCTGTTCACAACTTAAATTCCATTTATTATATCCCAGGACAATCTAATTGGGGCTTAACATAAGCTCATGCTTAAGCTTCCTTCAAATAAAGAACAGTTATAAACTTCATTAATTTGGGGCTGCATTTTGGAAAATATATTGTTTAACAAATTGTCACTGAAATAAGCAGATAGGTGCTAATTAGTGAAATGAGCACTATACCAGTGCTAAAGTCTTGGGAATTTTGATGTTATTTCAGGAAAGTCAAGCTTTTGCTTTTCCTCTATCAGTTCAAATGATTTGTCAAATATATATGCTGACAATAACTGTCAATTATATATATGTGTATATATATATATATATAATCAAGATTTTCATTCTCTCATTTACCTACCAAGAGGAAGTGTTAACACTGTGGAAACTCAAAAAGGTAATAAGGTTAAAAATTCATAAGATAATTCAATATTGAAGGTCTCTAACCTTCTGCTGAAGTGAGAGTGAGCTATGGTATCAGAGTGAGCTATGCTGAGAGCTTTATCCGTTTGGGTCTGGAAAAGCTCCAAGAATGGAGACTGTCCAGCTTCTTTTGACAACTTGCTACACTGCTTGGCTGTTCTCTGTGGAAACATTTACCCTTATAACTAATCTGCACCTCTTTTGTTCCAGTTTTTGTTCAAGACAGGGTTGTCCCTCCTGGCTGCCAGGGCACTGCTGACTCATATTCAGCTTGCCATTGACCAGGACTCCCATGTCCCTTTCCATGGCACTGCTTTCCAGCATCTTGTTCCCCATTCTGTATGAACGTCTGAGGTTGCCCCATCCCAGATGCAGAATCCAGAATTTTCCCTTGTTGAATTTCCTATGCTTGATGATTGCCCAGTCCTCTAATTTGTTGAGGTCTCTCTGGAGGACCTCCCTGCCTTCAAGACAGTCAATAGCTCCTCTGAGTTTTGTATTGTCTGCAAACTTCCTTATTATCCCTTCAGGTCCTGCATCCTATTCTATTTTAGCAGTAGCATTATTATGATTTTTTGTTTGAATCCCCTTTTGCGTAATACTTTCTTGTTGATTGCTATTAAATATTGTTTCTATGTTTTCAGAAAGCTCTTCACAGTGACTTCAAAATCCTGCTCCAGATAGTAAGAACTAATTTAGAGCCCATTGTTGTAAGGTTGTTAATTGGCAGGTCATTTCCTATTTGTATTTATCAATGATGAATTAATCTTTCTGCTTTGTTGCTGTTTTCAGATATTGAGGCTTCATGGGAGATGACAGATTCCCCTTAAGCATCATCGGATTATGCTTTCTGAGACAGATGTGTGTGGTGGCTTGAACTCCTAAGGGGACAGAGCAAAAATGATTTGTAAACTCTTGTAAAAGGCTAAGCAGGAAGGTGTGAACTTTGGAATGCTGGTCACTAAAACCTAAACAAATTATGAGAAATGCTTTGTTAGCAGTAGACTTCGGTATCTTAATGTTTGCCCTTTTTTTACCATACATTTTATTGATATATTAAAATGCATAGGTTACAGTACTCAAGATGGTCTATAACCAACAAACTTCTCTATTCCTCTCTCATTTTTATTTAGTTTCATTTTTTCAACAGAAAAGAGGGGGTTTGTTTCAATTTTTTTTCTTTTCTTTTTTTTTTTTTTATCTCCTTCTAAGACACAATCTTGAATTTCATTGCATTATTAGTGCTGTTAAAGGAAGTGTCTTGTAGGAAAGCTCTTTTTATTTATACTGTTAAGGATCCAGCTGTGCATGAACAAAATTCAGTGTTCGATCAAGACTTAACTATTTTCTTCTTGTTTCTATACAGTTTATTTTAGAAAGGGGAATTTAAAATATACAGAAGCACAGTTTCTCTTCATGGTGCTTATGCCCTTATGGAGTGTGAAGAGTAATCAAATTATTTCTCTTTTTAAAATATTATCATTCATTTTAGTGTTTTATGACACTATCACCATTCAGATTGGGAGATTGGCTGCATTAATCTTTTCCCATATTCCTTTTTATTTTTCATTTAATTAAATCCATAGTGTTCTTGTAGAACATATTAATGGTTAGCATATTTATTCAGTTGGGTGCTGTGCTTTTTGTCCAGATTCTTAGCTTTCCAGATATAAGTAAGTAGTAGCTAAGACCTAAGTGAGGGATTCTCATCCAAAACTGTAATGTTTTTAATCAGATTTTAAGGCAGAACTGCCAGCATGGATCAGTCAGAGCTGAAACAAACAAAAGTATTTGCATCCATCAAAATGAGTACAGTTACTTTCTGTAACACAGAAGTTGTTACTTTCTGTGGCACAGTCAGAGGCATTCACTCATCTCCATTCCCACCATTCAAATTAGCATTTGTTTATTTTGAAGAGGTAAGTAATTTTTAAAAAATAGTTCAAAATTCAGTGCTTTCACTAGAAATTGTCTGAAGTATGGTACAGTCACACCTAAGGAAGACTTTCAAAGAAATTAGTGTAATGTAGAACTTAATATGCCCTCTTTTAATTTAGGAGGCACCTAACTGGAGGCACCTTCCCATCCACTGGAAGAAATTAAATAAATTCACAATGGAAAATAATTATTGGCACTTTCTGATAGTCAGAGAACAATTGCCTTCTGGACCAGTTTACCAGGGCTGCTGCATTTGTATTCATCGTCTTATTCATATGATTCTTATGATATAACTAGATTTTTTTTAAAAAAATCTTTAGTCAAACAGGACTAAATTTTGGAAAATTTTGTATCTATCAGATCAGACCACAGAGTGATCTGTTATTCTTTATGATAAAGAAAAAATTTGTGATGACTGAAATTTTGATCTTAGTATGTTTACTTGTCTTACATTAATAGGACATATATCTTTGCTTTTGGAAAAATTCCTGTTCTACAGAAAAGAGTAGTAATTTTATAAGCAAAGCACAACTTAAATAATTATTTATAGTAAAACTAAATAACCTTTAGGAACCTTCAGCATGTGCAGATCCTATCTGTACAAATGTGTAGTTCCTAGGTCTCAGAATGACACCTGCCATTGACATCAGCAAAAGATGTGAATGTTACAACATAAAAAGCTTGAATTCAAAAACAGGATGCACACAAGCTATTTAAATATAAGCATACAAATATATAGACTTGGAAATATAAAATATGAAGGGCTTAATTTAAAGATGTTATCCACCATAGAGCTAATTATAATTGAAACTACTGAACTCTTTGCTGCACATGAATGTGTACTTGGCATTTTTGTCCTTGTCTCAGGCAGCTTGTCTAAGTACTATCTAGAATATTCCTTTGACCAACACTAATAAGTAACAATTAATTATTTTTTAAATTATTTTTCCTCATAGTTCCTTGCTTCCATGTCAGGGTAATTTCTTTCCCTTATTATCTGTATTATCTCTCCTTGATATCTCACTAGAGCCCTGAGGTGTATAACTCTGAGTATCCTGAATTCACTGAGATTGCTCTTCAGTTTGAAGTAGAATTGTTCATAAAAGCAGAATTGTTAGCAGGACTGTGAAGTTGATGCAGGGAATGGGAGCAGCAGGTTTTCATGGTGGTAGTAGCCCAGCTAGGTGGCATCAATGCTCAGGAATGCATGCACACACCACTGGCTAGTAGGTTAGAACAACTCCTTTAAAAACAAACAAACAAACAAACACACAAACACTTTTTCCTGCATCTCAACTTTAATTTAAGACTAGAATTTTACACATGACATACTTTTGGAGGAAAAATGCTCTACAGTGTTATGTTTAACAGCTACATGGTCTGTCACAAATGTGGACAGTAGTAACAGCTGCCAGTAGGTTTCTTGGACAGAAGACTGTACAGTTTTCTACATTAGCAGACACTGAGCATTAACACAACATTTGTGTATAGTATCAGCCACTATTTGAAATAACCTTTTTAAACCAACCAATGAAGCAAGAGACCTCTGGGAGTTCTTTACACTTAGTTCTTCCCTTTTTTCTTGCTGTTACATGTATGGCAACATGGGTTTTTTCCATGTTAGGACACAGAGGTGGGCCTATTACCCTTTGGTTTTATGGAGTATGTGCTGGGTCTGGTTGGGGTGGAGTTAACTGGCTTCATAGCAGTCCACATGGTGCTCTGCTTTGGACTGGTGTCTAAAACAGTGCTGTTACTCATCAGTGTTTTGGCTGTTGCTAAATAGTGCTTGAACAAAGACAAAGCCCATTCCTTTACTGCCACCTCCTTTCTTTTACCTCTCAGCAATGGGGTGGGCAAAATGTTGGGAGCAGACAGCGGACTCATACTAACCCAAAGGGTCAGTATCATAAGGACTTGTGGGAAAAGAGAAGGGGGAAAGTCTGTGCCGATGGCATTTGTGTTCCCAAGCAATTTTTTGTGTAGAGGCTCTGCTTTCCAGAAAGAGGCTAATAGGAAATAGTAAATAAATTCCTCTTACTGCTTTGCTTGTATACAAAGTTTTGCTTTCACTATCAAATTGTCATTACCATGACCTACAAGTCTTCCTTCCTTATACCTGTTTTTACCCCATTCTGTGTGAGAAGGGCATGAGCGAATTGCTGTGTTGATGTTTGGAAGTTCACCGAGATCAGTCCCCTCCAAGGTATGTGCTCAGCTTTGAAGTCTGTGTGCATGTTTGACCCTCGGAAGAAACATAAGTTCTTAGATCTACTCTGCTCTGTCTTTAGTGGCCCTTGACAGAGGTGCAGTCCACTGACCTAATAGCTTCATGAAGTTATGAACTAAAGGTTTTGTGAGGTAGTTTCTATAAAAGCGTGGAACAATGTAGCCTTTACTAAAAGACAGGGCAAATATTGGAATTTAGTTCACCACAAATCTCTCTTGCATGATTAGACTTCATCTGCAGGACTGTCACCACATCCCGTTTTGTAATCTGAGGGAGTGCATGGGTGTAGGTGGTGCTGATCTTCAATTATTTTGGCTGCCAAGGTAAAAGAAGAAAACCACAGTCTAGTGGAATATATTTTTTAAGTGGTTGTTTGGGTTTTTTTTTATTTCCTTACTACACATGTAGTGGTTATGGATCTCTTCTATAAAAATCCACTTGCCCTGTTTTCAATGAGTTTGCATAAACACAGAAGATCACACACAAATTCATATTTGATATCCTACCCGTATCACCTCTCACCCTTCCTTTGCACACAAATTGCTACAAAATAGGAACAAAATACAAGTGGCAGCATAAAATCACAGAATCATAGAATCAGATGGGTTGGAAAGGATTTCTGAGATCATCAAGTCCAACCCTCTGAGATCAAGTCCCACTAACACCACAGTTACTAGACCATGGCACTCAGTGCCACATCAAGTCCCTTATTAAAAAACTCCAGAGACAGAGAATCCACCACTTCCCTGAGCAGCCCATTCCAATGCCTGATTACTCTCTCTGTAAAGGATTTTTTCCTAATATCCAACCTAAACCTCCCCTGGCAGAGCTTAAGATCGTGCCCTCTTGTCCTATTGCTGGTTGCCTGGGAGAAGAGACCAACCCCCACCTGGCTACAACCTCCTCTCAGGTAGTTGTAGA
>JAWMRA010000113.1:98073241-98088572 GCA_035584735.1 Pseudotriccus pelzelni
CCTTCTTGGCCACCTGGGCATGCTGCTGGTTCATGTTCAGTCTCTTGTAAATCCAAACTCTCAGGTCGCTTTCTGCCTGACTGAAATCCCAACTACACACACAGGTGCCAAGCCACTAACACAAAAATCTTAAAGCATGCATTTGGATGCAAAATAGACATTTCTGCTATTTGTTCAGTTTATTTATTGCTTCTGAAAAACTGGGGCACCAATTTATAACTTTTTAGGGCACCAAATGCATTGCCACTTGATTCTATGAAATGACAGATAGGTCTGTGGAGGGCTATGAAATGTTACAAGATTAGAATCCTATGCTAACATAATTAGTATTGCTACAGCTGTTACTATTTAAACTTATTCCAGGTAGTCTGAGAGCTAATTCCAAGAAAATGTTATTCCATTTCCACATTGCAGATATTTTGTATTTGTAAGACACTCAAATCAGTTTTTAAAACTCTGCAGAAACAATGGAAAGAGACCAATATTTGTGCAGTAGAATCAGAAGGGGAAAATATGTTATCCTTTAATTTTGAAGAAATTTGTGGTCATTTGAATTTTTTATCTCTTGAGAGAGTTTCTGCTTCAGTACAAACAATCTTGCATTTGAAACTAGACCTTAGAAAAATTATTTAGGTCTTTTGCTGCATTTCTTCCTGGTTTACTAATAAATGATTAAATTAATCTTTGTTTTGACATTGAAGGTCACTTAAGTCTTACAATCAGGATTTAGATGTGAACTAATAGTGCACACGGTTTGGTCTCCCAGTAGCATATTTGATCCTGCTCAAGTAAATCAAGCAGAAATACATATCAGAGACTCTGTTGTCTTCTTGTTCCTTATCTCTTAATCTTTTACTAGATTCTACTTTTTGAGAAATACAGTTCCTGACTTATTTAGGAGAAGTGAAGAGTCCTTAAGCAAATTCAGAAAGAACTGACCTATACTCTACTGAAACGCAAGTACAAATAGAAAAATGCAGTACAATATTAAGACTGGCAATTAATCACCATGTATATACTGCTAGCATCAGTAACATCTTTTTTTTCCCTCTGAAATATCAAAACTTACAAAGTTGAAAGCTTGCAATTTATTAATAATAGAAAGAGAACTATACATGAGTATTAGGAAAGCAAAGTTGTCTCTGAAATGAGCCGCCACTCTACTCAGCCCTAGTGAGGCCACATCTGGAGCGCTGCATCCAGTTCTGGGCTCCTCAATACGAGAGAGACATGAATTCCTGGAGTGGGTCCAGCAGAGGACTATGAAGGTGATTAAGGAACTGGAACATCTCTCTGCTCAGCCTCAAGAAGAGACAGAGAGAAGACCTCATCAATGTCTATAAGTATCTGAAGGAAGGGTGTCAAGAGGACAGAGCAAGGCTCTTCTCAGTGTCACCAAGCAATAGGACAAGCGGCAATGGGCAGAAACTGACGCACAGGAAGTTCCACCTGAATATGAGGAATAATTTTACTGTGTGGGTGACTGAGCACTGGAACAGATTGGCCAGAGAGGTTGTGGAGTCTCTCTCAGTGGAGATATTCAAGAACCGTTTGGATACAGCCCTGTGCAATGTGCTCCAGGATGATCCTGCCTGAGCAGGGAGGTTGGACCAGATCCCTCCCAATATGATCCAATCTGTGATAATGTTGTTCTATAAAAATCTACATAATCACTTGCCCAACGTGCAAGCATCAATTTAAAAAAGAATAAGAGAGATGTTCATTATGTACATTACGTACAATCATAATGTGTAGCAGATGTTTTGCATTTTAATACTCCTTAAATCATAAGACTGTATCATAAGACTGTATACTGGAATACCAGAATCATCCTTACGTGATGATTCTAACTTCTGTCATCACCAGTTAACAATAATTGCTTTGCTCTCCTTCATCTTTATGCACCTGTTTCTTTTGTATCATAATAATTATTCATCTTTTTGCTGTATAACCCAGCAAAAAATTACCTTTATTTTGGTGCAGGCCATCATACTGACCTTCTTATTGCTCTGTTGTGGGAATTTTGTATAATGAATAATACATTAAAGAAGACAAGTTAAATCAAACAGATCTTGCTGAATAATCTAATACCCAGTCCCTGAAGAATAATGCTATTTTTTCCCTCCAAGACGTTAGCTTCAGAGGATGTGCTGACTTCCTGCAAGGCCCTCTACCTCCTGGCTGGATACCAGTTTAGCTCGCTTCCAGAACTCTGAAAAGAAAGGCGGTGATGAAAAGCAATGAAAGTTGCGGTGGTAGGACTGGGGCATAATCTGCCCTGCCTCAACAAGTTTTGGCTTTGAGCTGATTCTTCAAGTTTCAATGTATCTTCAGTCCTAGGATTTTAATTTTTATATCTCAATGAGGAGAAAAAGCTCAAAGTCTGCCTAGACTCAGATGAATTATTTTTTATTAATGCATAAAGAATCCTGTTTAGCTAAGGCAGATCACTTACAGAGTTCAATGAAGGAAATGCATAAAAAGAGAATAATATTTTGCATTTTTATGAGCAATTTTAACTATTCTCATTTTCAAAAAGCTCTTAGTAGTGCCACAGAATGATCACCACCAAAACTAAGACTTTCAATAAAAACTAACAACAAGATAGATGAAGAATTCCTCACAATAAAATTATATGTAAGTATAAATCAATTATTTCTATTATTTAGACTAAGTAGTCTCTTGTTGGGCTGAATGCTCTAATCCAATTTTACTTTACACTTTTGAGTAGTCACTTTTTCCTGCTACTATCTGGAAAGATAATTCACTCTTTTTCTAAAAACAGCCAGTTATAACAGATCTTTGCCTTCATGAAAACAGGTATGGGGGGTTTTATTTGTTTGTTTTGTGCCTTGTTTACAGTGCACAAATATGATTAAAATTAGAATGAGGAAGTTTGTATTCAGAAAAGCTGACCTCTGTACTGATGCATATACTATACTATCCCCATAAGAATACAGCAAAAAACCCACTCTAAATGGTTTTCATTTTCATAAAGTTAGCACTAATGAGACAGTATGTTTCAGATTATAGTTCTTCATCTGCCATGAAACATATTTAGTAGATTCCAGTCAAATACATAGTTTTCTACGGTTCTATACATTTATAGGTATTTTGTTAGTTTTCTGATGCTAGATGGTTCTCCTTAAACTAGTGCAAGATGTACACACAAAAGTAAAAAAGTACTTTTATAAAAATATAACAGATTACATAATATTTCCCATCTGTTCTTACTAAAAATCAGATCTACTCTATGAAGAACTAGGACGCAAGGGAAAAAATACATTGTTGCTGCGTAACTCCATTAAAGGTAATGTAGTTACAGTCCATGTAGATCATGCTTATGCTTTCTAAATGCCATATTTATAAAGGAGATTTTTTTCCTGATTTTTCTTTTTTCTCTCTTTTTTTTTATTTTTTATTTATTTTATTTTTAGGCATTGTGCTTTGTTAAAATGGTCTTGTCGAAAAAAAAAGTTCTACATATGTTATGGTTAAAATGACACAAAAAAAGTCTTTAAATTCCAGTTTCCACTTCAATGTGTACTGATGGACTTTGGTCATATAGATTGGATTGAGAAATGGAAGACAGAATCCCAAATCTTTTCATGAATTATTTTAGCCACTACAATATCTTAAACCTGCTGAATTTTTTTCCAATATTGCCTTTAAACTGGTTTCCAGTTTTCCTGTGTGTCTGAGTACACTTGTGCATGCAGACGTAAAATTCTTATATTTATCTTTCCTGAAAACTGAAGCAACAACTGGAGTTGTTTTTCACAAATAAATTAAAACTGGTGGACGTTATGAGGGTCAAAGGCCATATTGGGCCTAGTGATCTCAAAATGATCAAGTTTTCAATTCTTGAAGAATTGAAGAAGGAGATCTTAGAAGTCTTTTCCAACATAAATGATTCTATGATGCTCTGATAGGTCTTGCTATATTACAAAGTAGTAATAATTCATCCCATATGGATCTTCTTGTTACCTTGAGCCAGAGTTATAAGATATTGTAAGGACACTTCATTAGACAGCAGAAGAGTTATCTGCTCTGCACAGGCACATTCTGAACTATAACAGTTTTGAAGTTAACTTAAACACCGAAACACATATTTTAGTACCCATTCTAAAATGTTCCTTGCAATTAAAATAATAATTCCTTGGTTTTCTAATATCTATATACATGTGCTATTATGTACTGAACATCACTAAATTACACTCCTTAAAGTCTTACTATGGTAAAGAATTCACATCATAGTTGCTACTATAAGAAGAAGTGTTTTCCATTTGTTATTAATTTCTTTTCTTCCATCTGCCCTGAATGTGCCCTATTTAATGTATTCTGAGACAAAAAGAACAAAATCTCCCCCTCTGCCCTCTTCTCATTATTTTACATACCTTTATATTGTCCCTAGTTTTAGAGTTTATTTCTAGCACAGACTATACCAATGAGAATTATGTAAAATTATTGGCCAACCTGGAACATGCTGGGTCAAGTTTACTGCAGGCATAACATTAAAACAACATTTATGTGCTAGGAATATTAAACACAGAGATGGATACTTCAGCATAATAGGTGTTGAAATAATGTCATCTTTTTACAGTATCACATGAAACATGAAGCGATTGTAGTGAGTTTTATTTCTTGAACTACTAGATAAAAAAGGACAGTTAGGAACAAGTCCGTGGTAATGAAGGTCTTGACTTTACAGCTGCATCTGCAGTGCAAACTTCTTTGCTCCACTGCGGAATGAGAGTTGGGATGAGGTCTGTGAAACCTCACAGAGCAGCTCATCCATCTTGTTTCTCAGATCAGCACAGGTCAAAGTCCATACACTATTTACTTTAAAGGTTTTGTTGGTGCCTTGGGAATAAATCACATCACGAGTGGGAAAGAAGGGAATCTGAGATACTACTGAGTACAGTGTTCTGTGAGTATGATTTGAGGGGACAGTTTTCATGTATATTACTTGCTGGTTACTGGACAACTTTGCTGGTATAAAATAGGTCAACACGCAGTTAATTCTGCACAGAAATGATAAACAAGTTTGAAGTAGTATTTTAGAAAGGAAAGTAGCATCAAAAATTTTCCTACTTGTACAGTATAAAGGGCTTTTTATTAAAAAAAGTATTTTTGCGAAAGAAAAGTATTTTCATTGAATCTGTTTTCAGAAATGCTGGTAGGGACAGTTTAACTTTCTAGACAGGATTGCAAAAATACCAAAGGCAAAGTGAAATAACAGTCTGAAATGTTAAATGTTCTTCATGCTTATGGTAAATTCTTCAAGAAAATTACACTTCTGAAAAAAAATTGGTTAGTGGGGGAAACAACTGGTTTTTTGGTTTTTTTTATCTGGTAAATATTGAAGTCCAATATGTGGTATTCTCACATATTTTTAATCTGTATTTGAAGTATTTGTGGTTTTTTTTGTCAAGTTTTATTTGTGGAATCTACTGACAGCATAATACAGGGACCTTTACACTAACTTTCCTCACAGAACAGCATATTAACAAAAAGCAATCTGAAATCTAAACAACTCTAGTTATCAAGCAGGAACTTTTAACCTGGTTGGGATTTCTTCTCAGGTTTGCACCCTACCTTTTGAAGGAGATGCATAAATTGGATCCTTCATTAACTTTATGGTACTTTTTGAAATTAACAGTGCATGATTCTTCAATGTGTTGGATATAATGTATTTCACTATATTTCCCTCTCTACATGTCTCCTCAGTTTCATACTTGATGCGAAAGCTTCTGTGAGTTGGAGAACACAGGCCACAAAGGGTCACAGTGGTGTGCTCACTATCAAGTTTGTGAAGTATCCTTCAAATCTTGCTTTCAACAAGTTTTTATTTCTCTGAAATTTCATACAGGCAATCCACTTGTTCCTATAAGAGCTGACTATCTTTTGGAGAAATTTATGTGATTAGACTGATATTGGCACAGATACTGCGGAAGTTTCAAGGATTTATGGTAGAGACTGTGAACTGGGAAAGATTTCAGGCAACATCTTTCTCTCTGTTGAGTCCAAGGTGAGCCATAGAAAGCTGGCTTTCCAAGGTTAAAATAAGCTATGTGTTGCTGTTCTTGCATTAGCTGGAACCTCTTTATGTGTGTGGCTCCATTCTTACATAAGAGCTCTCATAGCTGGGTCTTTAAGTAATGAGTTTGTGGGGGAAAAGCAGCCCAATCAAAGCATGTTAGGATGACAAATAGTCTCCTGACCAGGAGAAACTCTAAAGCATCTCTTCAGTACTTGCTATTGGGCTTGATCCAGGCAATTTGTGTTTAGAAAGTAGCTTATTTCTCTGTCTAATAATAGTCAACCAGTTCTGGCCATTCAGCCTGAGATCAGTGATCAATCTTTATGGTCAGTGTCTTTACCTCAGAAGTCAGAGGGCCCAGATCAAATGAGAGCTTCTTCAGTGTAATGTGTCTTTTCCAGAGCTCCCAGGAAGCAGACACACAATATGCAGCTAGTGAAAACTCTTATGTGCAGAACTGAGATGTATTAAGCATTCCAGAACACACATTCACTTTCCTAGAAATCATAAAAACAATAGGAAAAATATAAAACTTTAGAATAATGCTCGAGAAAGAGAAAATTTGGTTTTAGTCTTTCCTCATATTTTTACCCAACGTGGTTTGAACATGGAATAATTGAGGTTGGAAAAGACCTCCAACATCATTGAGTCAACCTTTAACCCAGCACCACTACCATATCATCAACTGTCACATCCACACACATTTCGAACATTTCCAGGGATGGTGACTCCATCACTCTCCTGAGAAGCTTTCTCCAATGCTTAACCACCCTTTCAGTGAAGAAATTTCTCCTGATGTTCAACCTGAACCTCCCCTAGCACATCTTGAGGCCGTTTCCTCTTGTCCTATCACAGGTTGCTTTTGAGAAGAGACCGATCCCCACTTGGTTACAACCTCCTTTCAGGTAGTTGTAGAGAGCAATAAGGTCTCCCCTGAGCCTCCTTTTCTGCAGGTTAAACAACCCCAGCTGCCTCAGCCACTCCTCGTATGGCTTACCTTCCAGATCCTTCACCATCTTCATTGCCCTTCTCTGGACACACTCCAGTAGTGCCCAAGTTCTCACATAGTGATGATGTTCAGTCTTTCAAAGTCTTCTCTAAACAAAAGATTAAAGCATGCTCTGTAATATTGCCATCATTCTTCCCAAACCTGGACACCGTATAGAAGAGATTATAAAATTGAGCTGACACCCCTCCCTCACCTGTGTTTAAATCTCTTTCTGTGATGAAGCAGTGCAGGAATTCTGGTCTCTTCCCAATTCATAAAGCAGCTGATGTGACTTACCAGTGGCTGTTAAACAGAAAATGCAAAAGAAGTCTCTGAGAGAAGAGATCCAGTATCTCTCTTTCTCCGTCTTGCAAAAAGAACAATTTCCTTCAATGACCTTCAAAGTTGTGTTCTAGCAAAAAATATCACCATAGACTTTCATAGTATCAGGGTAGTACAGCTATCATTTCAATAAAAACATTACAGGAGCTGTTGACTTCAAAAAGACTGATACTTTATTCCCCTTCATATTAATAATCATTATGTTAGTCATGATGTTAAAAATTATGTTAATTCAGAAGTCTGACCTTCAATTCCTTTCTGTTTTTACATGAAAGCAGTTTGATGTTCTTGTTTTCATCAAAATTGAAGTACAGGACTGAATTCCTTCGAAACTCCATCTGCATTATAATATTGCTTTAGGAGAAAATTTGGGCTCTTTAGATATTCACATGTAGACATAAAACACTTTCTTTTTTCTGAGTTTTGCACGAAGTACCTATACTTTGCTCTGGTTAGATTTCTAGAGAAGTGTCATCTTATGACCCAGCTGTTCAGCCTGTCTGTATTTCTTCAGCTGAATAATAAAATAAGAACTCTACTATTTTGACTGTATGGTTGAATATAAATTGACAGTCTGCCATAAACTGAGAATAGTAGGTAGGCTGTTACAAGTTTTCTGATTTAAGACACTTTGTTTGAAGTTGATGGCAGGAATATGTAAAATGTAGTAATTTGTAGTAACAAATAAATGACTATCATCATAACTATGTTTCTAACATTTCTATCTGTAGTAAAAGTAACTTCAAAGAAAAAGTATTGCTAAAGTTACTGAGCCCTCATTGACAGTATGCTGTTTTATCATAGTTAAGAATTCTGTCCTGACTAATCAGAAGTACAACATCAAATGAACACATAGACATGAAACTATTTATAAATATTATGAAGCTAGGCAGCTTGAGAAGAAATAAAGAAATGTATTGTAAAAGTTTTTGTAAATAGCTGCAGTCATACATAAAAAGAATCTTTATTTCCCTGATCAAATCTGCACTATTCAAATTCCCTGTAGTTTTGCTGGGCTTCAGTAATCCTATAAATATGTTAATTAGAAAACTATTGACTGTCTTAACACCCTTCAGTTCTCATCTGATCCAGATCCTGCTTTAAGGACAAACAAATCTTCAGTTGAGCTCTGTGTGTGTCTCACAAAACAAGCAGTTGCCCAGCATATTTTCTTTCCAAAGAAATGTGCATATTAAAAATGTAGGAAGAGTCAACACAGATCTTCATTTTGTTCAACTCAGTGGACAAGAATCTGGTAACAGGACTGGCATCCTTCCTTTATTTTCTGACTCCTCCATCTTTGATTGTGAGATTCAATGTTTTAATTATATTTTTCCAAGGAGAATTGGCTCAGTACATTTGAAATATCAAAATACCTGATGTATCCGACAGTATACTCTGACCAGTCTTTTGCTGCCATTGTCCAGTTTTGTTCAGCATGACACTTGAAATAACAGTGATCTGTAGTGCTCTGCTTATGATTCCATATGCCTCCTCCACTTTGTACAGATGTTAAAGGTCCAGATTCCAATGCACTCTGCCCTGGGACTCCCTTATAGACCTAAAAGGATACAGACACTTGCAGAAAATATCCCAACACAGATTTAGTGACAAGACAATGGTGTACTGCCACTCACAAATGTTCATTCCTGGACAGTGAGTGCAGCACATGGAATTATTTATTTAGAAATAGTTAACTTTTAGAAGCTAAATTAAATGTAATAAACAGCATACCTTGAAAAAATGTAAGGAAGTCATGTAAGCTATCTCTATAACCGAGCTTATAGCAGTTTGGAATAAAAGAATAAATGCCCTCTTTGCAAATTGTATTCTGCTCTGACTATGCTGTGAGGTGGCTCCCAATATGGGAGCTTGGAGCATAGAGAAAAAGTGTTGACACTTATGAAAGAAGATTCCAGCAACTCCCTGACAGAGACGCTGTGGTTTACATTGAACTATGTGGCCTTGGTTGAGCAATAGGAAGTAGAAAGAATAAAGAAGATTCCATCACTGGACAAAATAGGAGAAATACCAATTTATGTCTGGGGAACTGCTGGGAAACAAGAAAACCAGCAGAATATATATAGGCAACACACAGGATGTGGGTCATCTTAGGATAATTACTTAGCAATTCTATCCTCATTTGATTCTCAGCATTGTGTCTAGGGGAAAGATGAATGGCAGAACATTTCAGTAATTAAGGCCTGACACCTAAGAGATCTGACTGGTACTCCTGCTCAGCTACAGTCTCTCCTGTAGCTGGTGAAGTCGGCAAAAAATCGCTAATGTCTGGATTCCTCCCATTAAATTTAGGCACTAAAGGAAGATTAGATTGCTAGTGGAGGAAAAAAATAATTCCAAAGGGCCAGGGAAATTTAGATGGGATGAACCACTGACTATTTATTGGGTGTGATCACTATTTATTGGGCCTTAATGATCCCAGACAAATGCCTCAAGGTAGGTGTGATGAGTTTGGGTTTTGGAGACTTTAGTTCCTATGCCTAATGAAAGTGCTGTGAAAATAAATATTTTTTAAAGCTTTTGACGATGTCATTGTATATGTTAACTGTACAATGACCCACGGTATGGTGCTACTCTGCCTTACAGTGACTAGTACGAAGAGTCTCTGATTTTATCTGGATCACCAGGCAACAAATACAAATTTTCTGATATTTCTTTCTCTCACATTTACTAAACTTTCTCTGCCACACACAGACACACTTTTATTTGACCTTACAGTGGAGGCCAACCTGTCTGAATATTTTGTCCTGTCAAACAGCCAGCATCTGTAGCCAGAGCCTTGCATAACCTCCAAGACCATGGATGTTTTTACTTGGATAGGAGTCAAAGTTTTCTGTTGCCAGTGTTTAAGGTTTTCTGACCAAACATCTACTTTTTTAATGCACCAGTATCAACAATGAAACTGGCATGACCTTGGAAATATGGTACCAATCTAACACGGGAGAGTTATAGAGGAGAGAAATATACATTGTATGCTTCTGCAAAACCCAGCTATTAAGAGTCTGATTGTGTTTCTGTTTGCACAATTGCAAGTTGGGAACAGTTCCACTAAAGTCAATAGTTATATAGAATACAAGAGGTGTTACAGGGGAGAAGAAAAAGGCTCTTCCTCTGGCCTTTCACAGTCTCATTATGGCTTTAACATACAGATTTAGGGTTAAAGCCATGAAGGTTCTGTTAGACCTAAGCATCTGTCAAAATCACAAGTGGCAGAACATCCTTTTTTGAAAATCTGCATGGAACAAGTCACAAGTGTGAGCTCATCCTATCCTTACATTTTTTACCTGTCTTTCTCCTTGTCCTTGTTTAGGTTTTAGAGAAGATGAACTTGCAACAAACCCAAGGAAATGAGAAGCTGGAACTATGTCTAAAGTTTTTGTTTAAATATTTAAGAAAAGTCACCAAGTAATCTATATCGACAAAAAAACAGCAATCCTTTCATATGCTGTAGCATAAACTGAGACTTTTGATTAAAGGTGTATCTAATCCAATAAGTAAATGAACATTACCCAATAAAATTCATTATATTAACCAGGTTGTTGATATTTTATATGAAATAGCATTCTTATTAAATCTGAATTTAAACAAATAGCTAACACTTTAAAATCTCTACTGGAAATAAATGCAGAGTGCTCAGTGGTAGTCTACCATCCTCAAAAGAGCAGTTACAGCATGTAAGCTAACCCTTTAAATATCCAGAATGGCAGGACTGTAAGCAAAACTGCTATTCTAATTCTCCAGCACTGTATTTTCTAATGGGATCTGGATGAGTCAGATAAAAGATGATGGGTATCTCCAGACTGTTCTGTATGAAAAATAATTCTGTTTAAAAGAACTGAAAACAACAAAACCAGACTTGAGACTCTGTATGGCAAAATATTTGTTGTGTCACTTGTTATATGGGGATGTAGGTGGTTTTGGATCTTCCAAAACTGTAAATAAATTGTCCCTGTCATTCCATGGTAGATTAATTTAAATATTTGACTTGTATTCGGAGAAGAGGATTGATTGGGTTTTTAGAAGTAGATGGTGCCAGTCTTCTAGCCTTGTATATCTTTAAATACCTTTATAAATGCCCAAATACATACATTAATGCCTTTAAAATCAATTTCAAACATTGGAAAAATTATCCTCTACTTTACTTGAAATATCATTGGGTTTTACCACTGTTAGTTCAACCCTCAGCCTCCATTGTTTATATCCACATCCTTGTTTTTCTTTAGTGAGAATAAATTAGAGAAAAACAATCAGGGCAGTTCTCAGCTGTAGGCTGTCCTCTTTCTGAGCCTTAACAGAGACAGTAAGTTGTTTTCAGAGGTCATTCTGCTCATGGATGTCAGGAGCCCTCTGTGCAAAACACTGATCTCACTATATGTGTCCTCTGCTGATGTCTCTTCCATGCATGTGGCACATTTGGAGAAACTCTGCTCCACCCTTTCAGCTGTGTATCTCCTGTCAGTCACCACGAGGGTACCACAAGGAACAGGAGTCGAAAACAGGTACTCAGGGTGTTGAGTGGTCAACTCTTTCCAATTCTACAAGTAAGTTAAGGCCATATTCAAAGAGATGATTTGCTCTTGAACATAATAACATGAATGTAAATTCCCATTGATTTGGGAAAAAAAAAAAAAAGTGAGGATTAAGAAAAGGAGTCAAATGCAAAAAAATCAATCTAAGTTTTCGGTGTTTTTTTTATTATTATTATTTTTATTTTTATTTTATGAATACCTGAAGTGGTAAAATTGAACAGTGCATGAGTATTCAGTGAGCTCATGAAGATTTTGGTAGATACATTTAGATTAATTATTAATAAATTTAAAAAATAATCCAAAAGTAAATTTCATTTTTATGAACATGACTACAATCTTAGCCCTTTCAAAATCAATTTAAAATTCCATTCTCCTTTGATAGAACTCGAGCTCTGCTTTTTTCTTTTAGATCGCATGTATTTAAATGATTATATATTATCTAAAATTTAGGAATTTTGTGCTGGGTAACATTTTTCTTAACAAAGAAATATTTTCTTCATGCTACAAAAGCTATTCTAGTCTATGCAACTTGCCATCAATCACACTCTAATTAACTGGTGATACAAACAAATAATGATTAAATTTAGGATGCTAGACTACAAAAGTACCTCTATCACACTTCCTCAACTGTGATAGAGATTTAATTCAACAGTTTTGACCTGAGCAGAAAATTATTTATCTCTCTAACTGGTTAGACACTTTAAAAAATTGGTTATTTTATGATGTCACAGACCAAGGTCTTTTGAGGTTGGGTCAGGGAAAAAAGCACTGGGCACTGAGTAAGCTACAGTGCAGTACTCTTCCACTCTGAAACAGACTTTTTTTTTTTTTTCCCAGAAAATACAGAGTGTCTATTTATCAGGAGGAGATTAACACCTATTACATTAAATTTATAGTATTTGTGTGGAAAATTGAGAGTAAGACTTTGGAATTTTTATACCAAAAGTCTTCTCGTAATAATGGTATATGGGTGGTTTCATAGTACTTACTCCAACTGTTAGTTACATCATGTAAAACCTTGTTTAGCCTCTTCCTGAATGCGTGATGAAGTTGTTTCTGCAGCCCCCTGTAACAGTAATGTCAACATTAAAGAATAATTCCTGAACAAATTTTAATAAAATGAGAAAGGACTGACATGTCTTTTACACGTCTGTACTTGATAATGTAGTTTTATGGTGGAAGAACATAAAACTTGAAAAATCTTGCTCTGAAATGTACTTTGTTTTTCTAAATATTTAGAAGTAGAATTTTCCAAATATACTCTCTTTCCAAGCAGGGAATTTTTTCCCCCTCCTTCAACAGTAAATTTGATTTTCTGCTATTTTGCTTGGACCTTTCATTAACACTGAACTATGTCTAAGTTCCTGTTACACTGGGGAGAGCAAACACAACCTTCTGAAGGACTGTGTTGCTACTTGTTTGTAGAAATATCTTTTCAATAATATTAGTAGAACTTATTTACTACCTCCCTCAAAGAAAGTAGCATGCCAAAACAACATTTCCATGTGAATCAGTAACTTTGATTATGTCCTGGTGTTTTCCCTTCATAAATGAAATTTGCAGTAGGACCTTACCTACATCAAAGACAGTAGCCCATTGACAAGAAATCAGGTTACTGCGTCTGGCTGACTTCTGATAGGACCTGATCAAAGGGCCAAAAGCTATCAGCTCAGAGAGGCACCTCTTTTCCTTTTGTTTGAGTCCGGAAACGAAAGAGCTAATAGCTGCCTTTTGGTCCTAATCCTCACCACTCTGCTTGACAGGAGATGAAAGGTGCACCAATTACAGCTGGTAATAGCTGACTATATCTGTATTCATTACTGTGGTTATCATTACAAATTACATGATACTCTTTACCTGAAACTTGAGGAAATATTTCAGTATAGCAGAATTTCTGCTAGCATTACCCTTTAGACTTTTTGTACACCAAGAAGGGCCTAAAGTAGAAATGCTTCCAAAAAGAAATTGAGCATGATACAATCATATGAGAAAGTCCAAGAACTCACATAATGCTAACAGTTGGAAATTTGTTTTAGTACATAATATAAAGAATATTCAACACTCGCCCCCACCTACCTCCCCCCACCTATCAAAACAGTGAATATGTCTCCCAAATACCAATCTGCATGCGTGAAGTCAACATGAAAATGGAAAGCTAATATATCAGGAACTGTGAATTATAAGCCTATAATTATATCAAGTTGTTCTGGAGGCAGGAAATCACAAGCTTTTATGTTTCTACAACATTAACATGAGATAAAAACCTTTTAATAGTAATGTGAGTCCAGTAATGTATAATTAGAAATGGGAAAAAAATCTGAAGAGAAAGACTGAGATTCATTGTAGTCTACCAAGACGATCTGTCAGCCATCACACTCACAATCAGATTGCATAGCAAATGAATTAAAGAATTTTTACTACTAATGTGTCAAGAAGGTGGAGTACTGAGAAGAGTAGGGAGATATACAGGGAGCAGGAAAACAGGCCAGTATTCCTGTAAATGTACGAATAATAGCAAAAGATGCATGAGACAGTTTTGAAATGTTTCACTTACCAGTAACACATGACACATTCAATGGTGAAATACTTTTCTTTTGCAAACAAGGTTCAAAGGCAAGGCAAATTCTGATGTCATAACTCAATTATACATACATATACACATATATACATATACGTATGCTTATGCTTATGCTTATATGTCTATATATGATGTGCTTTTCCTTCAATCATACCCTCAATGCATTCTGAAACTGAATTTTTGCATATTATCAGAGAAGAGGTTTTGTGTCATTAGTTAGTTCAAACTCTAAATTGGTTCTTATTCCTATAAGAACCCATGCTATTGCCTTCAGTAGCAAAACTTCTTGAGTTCTTTATCTTAAGATGTTAAAAAGTTTACAGTAATTTTCTTCCTAAAGAGTCCACATTATATTTATTTTCAGAACTAGAATATCTTGACATTTTTGAAAGGAATAAATTAAAATTTGGAAGAAATTTCTTCTTGAGAGGTTTGTTTGTGAGGAACAGACAGCCCACTTTAATGAGAAGTTGACTATGAAATCAATTTTATCTGGAATAATCCTAGGACTATTACGGGAAATAATCTAAATTAATTTGGAACTGTTAGGTGTGTACACAGATGGCATGAATGAAAGAATGAAAGTTGTCCACATAAGCAGCTCCTGCACATAGGCAGAAAGAGTTTCATTCATTTCATTAGGATTTCTGAGCAGGAATCCTGAATAGAGAATAACTCCTGAGTTTGTTAGGACTCCTGAATTCATTAAGACTCCTGAATATAGAGTTCCTGTTTGTGAATTGCCTGTCAGCCAGGCAGAAAGGGACCTGGGAGTTTGGATTTACAAGAGGCTGAATATGAACCAGCAGTGTGCCCAGGTGGCAAGGAGA
>JAWMRA010000113.1:98092795-98132624 GCA_035584735.1 Pseudotriccus pelzelni
CAAACACTTCTTGAACGTTTGTCAGGTTTGGTGTTGTTATCACTTCCCTGGCATAACTTCAGGCCATACCCTCAGGTTCTGTCACTGGTCACCACAGAGAAGAGATCAGTTTCTGCCCTTCCTCTTCCTCCCATGAGGTAATTGTAACTGCAGTGGGGTCCCCCCTCAGTCTCTTCTCCAGGCTGAACAGACCAAGTGACCTCAGCCATTCCTCATATGGTTTCCCCTCAAGGCCTTTCACCTTTCGCTTTTGAACTCATTGCCCCCCTTTGGATGCTCTCTAAGAATTTCATATCTTTCCTATATGGTGGTGCCCAAAACTGCACACAAAATCCAAAGTGAGGCTGCCCCAGTGCAAAGCAGAGTGGAACAATCCCCTCCCTCGACTGGTTGACGATGTTTTGCCTGATCCCCCCAGGACATGGTTGTCCCTCCTGGCTGCCAGAGCTCTGCTGACTCATATTCAACTTACCACTGACCAGGACCCCCATGTCCCTTCCCATGGCACTGCTTTCCAGCATCTCATTCCGCAGTCTGTCCATATATCCAGGGTTGCCCCATCCCAGGTGCAGAATGCAGTACTTTCCCTTGTTGAACTTCCTTTGTTGGTGATTGCCCAGTCCTCTATTTTGTCAAAATCTCTCTGCAGGACATTTTGTCCAGAAGGATCCTGTGAGAGACAGTATCGAAAGCTTTACTGAAATCCAAAAAGATTACATCAACTGGCTTCCCCTGATCACCTAGGTGGACTACCTCATCATAAGTGGAAATCAGGTTGAATAAACAGGACTTTTCTCTCAAGAAGCCATGCTGGCTGTGACCAGTGACCATGTTATCTTTTAGATGTTTTTCAATACTTCTCAGAATAATCTTCTCCAAAACTTTACTGAGCACTGAAGTGGTTGATGGTGCGCAACTGTTTTCATACTTATGACTTGTCTTTCTTGGGTTTATTTTTTTTTATTTTCCTTTTCATTACAATTTATTAACACTGCTATTATTATGAAATTTTTATTATATTTGTTATTATTTCAATTATTATACTGTTTTTAATCTCAACCCATAAGTTCTTTCACCTCTACCATTCTGATTCCTTTCCCCATCCTACCAGGTGGGGTGAGTGAGGGCTCTGAGAAGCTTGTTGCCAGCTGGGGTTAAACCATGACACCAAACCTGCTAAAGGATGCAAGTATGAATAAATCATTCCCATCCCAGATATTCCATACTTACTTTCTCTGTGTTTTCTCCTATTTTCACTTATTCTTGTTCACGAATAAAACCTTCTCCCTCTTTGGTCAATTGCATTGGGTTTCCATGGGAAGGTTTTGATAGTAGGGTGGCTACATGGATGGCTTCTGTGAGAAGTTACCAGAAGTTTCCATATCACACAAAACCAATGCCAGCTGGCTCCAAGATGAACCCACTGCTGGCCAAGGCTGAGCTCATCAGCGATGGTGGTAGCACTGCTGCGATAACATAGCTAAGAATGAGGAAAAAAACGCTGCACAACAAAAACTGCAGAGAGAGAAGTGAGAACATGTGAGATCAGTGCAAAAGAAGGGGAGCAGGTATCTCAGATACTGGATCAGAGATTTGCTTGCATCTCATGGTGTAGACCACAGTGAGGCAGCTGTGCCCCTGAAGCCCATGGAGGTCTGTGGTGGAGCAGAGATTCACCTGCAGCCCATGGAGAACTGCATGGAGAGAACAGGTGGATGCCCAAAGGAGGCTATGACCTGTGGGAAGCCCATGCTGGAGCAGGCTTCTGTGAGGACCTATGTCCCTGTGGCAGCTTTGCTGGCAGGACCTGTGACCCCGTGAGGGATCCTTGTTGGAGTAGTCTCTTCCTGAAAGATTGCACCCCATGAGGGACCCACAATGAAGCAGGGGAATAGTGTGAGGAGTCCTCCTGAGGAGGAGGGAGTGGCAGACACACTGTGTGATAAACTGACCATAAGCTCCTGTCCCTGCCTTCCTCTGCTGCTGGTGGCAGGGTGGAGGTAGAGAAAATATGGAGTGAAGTTGAACTGGGGAAAAAGGGAGCAGTGGAGGGAAGGTGTTTTAAGGTTCAGTTTAATTTCTTATTAGCCTACTCTAATTTAATTAGCTATAAATTAAATTAATTTCCCCAGCTGAGTCTGTTTTGCCACAATGGTAACTGGTGAGTGATCACTCCCTGCCTTTATGTCAACTCAAAACCCTTTCCTCTTCCCTGCACATCTGAGGAGGGGAGTGACAGACAGGCTTTTACTCACCACAGAGATACACACCAAGAAAGCACTGACTAAAATCACTAAACGTTTGTCAGTGGATTCCATGTTCTGGTTGTCTTACTGAAGGACTCAGATTAAAACCAGACACTTTCCATACATACATCATTTCAGTAGCATTTTTGTCACACTTATCTGTATGTTTATGCCAGCAGCTTTTGTGCTTGGTTGTAGATTGAAGCTGAATTTAGAGAAGGAGGTAGGAGGCCTCACATGTAGTAAATTCCAGAAGTGGTGGGAAAGGTGGACTGCTGTGTACAAGAAACAGGGCTTGAATTCATCATTTATTGGTTATCAGAGAATCCACATATGAGATCACTCCGAAATCCAAACTGCACCGACTACCTACTTCATTAATTACACTGGTCACAGAACAACTTATATATAAGCTGCTGCTAAGTAACCTGCAAGGTCTTTAGAGAGGAATAAAATCTCTTATTAGGGTAACTGATACAGTTGTAAAAAGCGGACATGTCTCAGGCACATAAATAATCTTTTGTGTAGACATTCTAATCTTTTGTGTAGACATACATAAGTAGACGGAGAAGGGGTTGTGTGTTGATTTAGCTTTGGCTGTTTTGACTGCTATGATTTAAATAAACTGGCCTCAAAATTACTTAATGTGATATTATCTTGAATACAGAGAAGGCTTTAGTAAAAGTTAGAGGTCTATATAGGTACAGCCACTTCTGTTTAAAATCCACTAAGACCACCTGCAATCATAGTATCACTGTTAGAGAACTTTAAGAGACCTTGTAATTCAATCTTGTTCCTGACAGTCATCAAATTATGATTTCTACAGGATCATACCAAACAAATAAGGAGAAGAGCCAGAGAAGGCTCAGAGGGCGGTGAGGCACTGGAACAGGTTGTCTGGAGAAGTTGTGGATGCTCCAACCCCGGAGATGTTGAAGGACTGGTTGGATGGGGCTCTGAGAAACCTGGTCTAAGCAGAAGTGTCCCTGCCCATGGTAGGGGAGTGAGACAATATCAGCTTTAAGGTTCCATCCAACTCAAACCATTTCATGATTCTATGACTCTGTGAGCCCACAACTATATTGTTGCTATGTGTGGTGGGGCTTCCAGTTGTCTGAGGGGCACTGATACACCAGCTCACAAGTATATCTCACCCTTTTGCCATGCTCTGCATTACTGCACTCTGCACTGCCATAATCACTGAGTTACAGAATAAGTTCATTGGAGGGGCCCTCTGGAGGCCATGTAGCCCAAGGGTTTTCTTGTGTTTCATATGAACTTCTGTTTTTGAATTTTTACCCATTGCCTCCTGTCCTTTCACTGGGCGCTACTGAGAGGAGTCTGACTCACACTTTTTCATTTTCTCACATCAGACATTGATACACATTAGTAAGATCCCCCCCAGAGCATTATCTTCTCCTGATTGAAAAACCCCAGCTCTTCTCATAAAATGCTCTTAATCCTTTGTGACCAATGCTGGACTCAGTTCCAGATGTCCATATGTTTCTTGGACTGATAAGTCCAGAACTAGATGCAGTACTCCAGACATGACCTACCAGTGATAAGAAGGGCTCACCTCCTTGGCAACAATTTTCCTAATGTAGCCCAGGATAGTGTTGGAATTCTTTGCTACAAGAACATATTGCTGGACCATGGTTGGCTTTTTACCCACTAGGATGCTATGCAGAGCTGCTTACCAGACAGCTGACCACTGGCATGTACTGGTCCCTGGGATTATTCCTCCCCTGGTGCAAGACTTCACATTTCTCCTTGTTGAACTGTGTGAGATTTCTCTTGGCCCAGCCTGTCAAAGTCTCTCTGAATCATATCACAGCCATCTGGTATATCAGCCACTGCTCTCAGTTCTGTATCATCTGTGAACTTGCTCATGGTGTGCTCATGGTGTTCAGATTGTTAATGAAGGTATTGAACAGCACTAGCGACAGTATCAGCCCCTGGAGTACACCATTACTGAATGGCCTCCAACTTCACTTTGTTTGCTGTGTTGTGTTTCAAGACTGAAAAGACAAGAGATTTTTATATTTCTTCCAAATTATAGAAGAAGCTTGCATGCTAAATTGAAGTCTTAATATTTTAAATAAATCGCATAACTAATCTTATCTTTTTCTTGTCTCCCTCTCATCTCCCATACAAACCACTTGCCAGGAAATGACAGGGACTATTTGTGGTACATTGCTAAAGTAATTCACAATGTAGAGGCCAGAGTTGTTTGAAAAAATTTTGCTCTCCGTACCTGTTTACAGAGTTACAAAAATTATCCAGTCCCTGATGAAATTCCACAACTGAAAATCTCTGATAAAAAAGAAAAGTCTTTTCCTTCATTCATTACTACTTTTACCCCTAGATTTCAGCTCTGCATCTCTCTAGCTATAATGCAAAAAAAAGCAGCCTTTTGTTACCTTGGGAATACTTGCTGATCTTTTCAAAATGAAGATAATAGCTGTGGCTAACTATTTCTGTCCTTGAACTAGAGGAGGTAACAGCTATTGCCAAACAACTGTGAGAGAACATTCATGTCTATCCAGCTAAACTGTGCTTAGATACTGGTGGGTTTTTCTGTTTCATTTTTTCCTTTGTATTAAAGACCATAAATGTTACTATCAAAGTGAGAATTTATTCTATTATTTTAAAATCTTTTATTGAATGGGGTTATTTTGTTGTGTGTGTCATTGTAATTATAAGCCAACATTTATGAAGTAAGTGGAAGGGAGACCTAACTTTATTATCTTTCAGTGATAAAAATATTATCATTTCCCTAGCTCTTGCCTTTAAAAGTATTGTTAGGAATTGATTATTGTATTCAGATGATGTTTAAATGCATCTGGAAATAATACTACCATATGTCTGTAAGAAGGTTATAACTTAATAAAATAAATTGATTTCTTTATGATAGAAAGAGACCACACAATATTATTTGAACAAATACACAATAGACATATCATGTTAATTTTTTTCCTGAACAATTAATGTAAATAATTGATATTTTTAATGAACTTATTTTTTTGATAATATAATGACAAAATGAAAATATCACAGCAGCTTTTGTTCCTTAGAAAGTTTCTTTGGGTTACGTTATTTTAACCACAATATGTGCAGGAGGCACTACTCTGAGATTAGAGCTAGAAACTAGTGTATCTACAATTCATTCTGAGAAACCAAGGATGGAATCCTGCCCTCAGTGCCAAAGTAACACCAATGGATTAATAAAGTTTGCGTAAGTTTATGATTTTCCATCATATTAAATTGGTCTGCCTCAAATATGAGGATAATGTTTATCTTCTTTGCAAGTCTGGGTTGTAAAATCTTTGCTTTAAAGGCATAATGAAGAATCCATGTGCTTTCTTTCTTATAGTCTCTCCACTTCTGTCAAAATGGAGATCTTATAATTTCTTTGGTACTTACCTTTTTTTTCCCTCAAAAATAAGTTGAAATGAATCTGACTGTAAAACATAACAGCACCATTACATTGTCTTCCAGGTGGCATATTTTATGCCTAGAACATGACATTTTTTTTCCTCCATGTGTTGGCTTTCTGCCTCATTGTGTGTTTCTTATCTTCTTTGCTACTAAACATAGCAACAAATTAAGATTTACACCATCTATAAGCAAACTAGATGGAAATCAGTTAAAGCTAGTCCTTACATCAAGACCCTGATTTTCTGGTTAGCTCCCTTCAGCATGGGTGTCACACACACTTTAGTCTTGTTTCATACTGCATTTCAGAATTAAAAAATGCTTTGGAACTTTTCATCTATAACTAGATCAGAAATATCAAAAAGTCCCCTAAATCACCTCTTCCTAGGCTCATCTTTGTCTTCAAATGTAAGCTAGAAAAGATAGGAAAAAAAGGTCATTAATTTTATTCTTAGCTCTACTAAGTAGTCTGTATTACTTAATGCAGTGCCATGCAGAGATAGCTAAAAGCTAGCCGGGACACAGCAGGAGGCTCTTTCCAGTTCCACAGACAGCAGACTTATAGCCAGCACTGATGCCTGCACAAAGACACAGTGCAGGACATAAACTCCCTCAAACTCGGTATGAGTGCATGGTCAAGCAAAAACAACTCAAGAACTAATCAGAAATCTAGCAAACATTAGCTTTGTTTCCAAAGTTACATTCTTTTTATGGAGATTAACATCCAAGAATGCTAGTAACGCTGAAAAAGTTTCTTGTTCAATCAAATCCACTTGAAAGTCTGAATACTTTATTAACCGCACATACTTTATTCACCTCCAAAAAACCCTCAATCACATTTATCTTGAGAGCGATTTTTATCCTTTGAAGATCATTGTCTGTGTAGATATCCCATTGTGCATTGTCTAGAAATGGTTAGGACAAGTCTCTTTCTTGTTCAAAGTTAGCAATTTGTAAAAGAATTATGTCTTCAGTAAACTTTAACACCATTAAGCAATTAAAGTCTATAAGATATCTGACCTCAGTGTCTCAAAAACAACAGAAACATGCAAGAGGCCAGTTCTGTGGTTAGCAAAGGACACAGAAGGAAAGAGATGTCTCTTGGACATTTTGTTAGATGGAAATGTGATTCAGAATTTCCAGCATCTACCTCTTTACTGTTATAGGAATTTTAATCCTATGTGTGAGAATAGTTCATATCTTAATTCTTATTCTTTAATCAGAATTAGAGAACATATATATTTTCTATGAAAATAGAACTGTTACTAATTCTTGCTGCATTGGCACTCTAAGACTGAAGGAAAGACTGGAAACACAGCTGTCCTAAAACTTATGTATGCAGTATAAGCAGGTTTCATGGAAGAGGGAAGAAAATAAAGCAGTTAGAATCATACTCTTTAGAAAGGAATTCAGTAAGTACTAAGATAACAATAAAATGTAGCAAATTGTGTTCTGAAAACTAAAATCAATGGGATATTTACTAAAACTGAAGAAGTAAAAAATTTAAGTCCGATAAATGAAGTGCATTTTTTTTGGTATAAAACATGTAATTAAGTGGTGAATTCCCTACTATGGAAAGTCAAGGATTTCAGAACTCCCCAAACTGGTCTTGAGTCTGATCAACATTTTGTATGACTTATTAAATTTCAGGGCTTTGTTCAGCCTTTAGGTTGATGTATAAACTTCAGAGAAATTGGAAATAATTTGGGGATCTTTCTGTGTCTCCAAAATAAGACTTCTCTAGAATACCTAGATCTGATCAATGGAGTAAAGATACTGCACTATGTGACTGCTTCATCAGACTTGCCTACAAATACAAAGTAAAAAAGATTCACATAACTGGAAAAGAGATCAAGGTATGGAAGGAATTATATATCACACTTGTCTACTACAGAGCAAACCCTTGAAGACATAGGAATTTTCCTTTTAGTGAAGAGATTAGGTTAAGCATTGAGTAAACCTGAAATACTTGACAGAAACCCTGAAAAGTAATTAACTTGAAGAAAAGACCTATTAAGTTCAACTCAAATTTAAAAAAAAAAGCTTTCTTTACAATAGGTCAAATACCTTTTTTTCTGCCTTCAGTATATTTCAAATTACTCTTGAAATGTCTATAATTTTTCTGGTTTTATCAGAAGATTTTTTTAAGAATCATAACTATGTAATCCATAACTGTAAGACTTCATTGATATCATGTTATGATCCAATGCAAAGCTTTAGCAGTCCTGTCTAAGAACACTAAATAACACAGGCACCACCATTTTTTTGCACAAAACTTGTACCTTTAGGATCTGACTTATAAAGGTCCAAAGATCCCAGCTGCTGTGAACTCTATTCTAAATCAGTATTGAATAATTCAAATATCCTACTGACAAGGATACTTCTCACAGTAGGTCACAAATACAGTCAGTACTGTAACTACAGGCAAGAGGTCTTTTTCAATTAGTTTCATTTACATTTGGAGGCACAGGGCTTCATGTCATTTCCCATATTTTTATTTTCTTTACTTATAGTTCAGTATGATCATTAAGTGTGAGAAATCCCTTTTCACTTCTGTTAAACTCTTGGAACCAATGAGTTGTATGATGTAATAGTTCCACAGAAAAATCATATTTAGAGAAAGCTTAGTATTTTATAACTTTTTGTCTGTTCCATTCTGTATTGCTTATCACATCCTTTTTTATTTTTCTTCTGTCTTGAGGCTGGGAGAAATTTTGGACTTACCCAAGCATTTTTAATAAGACAGTGTTGGTACATGACTGGACTTTTTGACTTCCTTTTTCTCTTTTCATAGAAATTTAGGAAGACAGTTGAAGAATACAATTTTTATAATCTGCAGGTTCATCAAGGAATAAAAAAATTATTTGCTGTTTTATTTTAAATCATTCAAGTCAGAGAAAAGTACTGTGGGCTAGAATGAGAGAGATATATATGCATATATAAAATACGTATTTAGTAAAAGCATATTAGGTTTCAATAATTAATATTATTAAGTTTATAAATTATTTCATAAATGATTAAATCTTTTATGTTACAATATATTTTTATATATTGCTATGTATTCAAAAGATTTTTAGAAGTGTCATCTATTTATTTCAGTGGCTATTAAAATAATAATGCATAAAGATGTTTATTCATTGTCAGCTTCCTTACTATGATTTCACATTCAGTCAATACTGATAGAAATATATGATAATAATAGTGCTATAACTAATTAAAGAACGATATTTTAAAATTTTTTTTTCAAAGACTTACCATTATGGAGGATTATTCTTATTTAACATCTTTTTTCATTGCAAGACAGAATTTGAGATTTAACAACAGCAAATGGTGCCAGGTTAGAGCTTTTACATGTGGTTGACTTAGATTGGAGCACCATCCACAGTCACGCATTTTGGCCTTTTTAATGTTTATCAGTATTATGCAGCTGTTGCTTTTCCTAAAGAAAGTGCCAGCAAAACATAATGAGGTTACAGTGAACTCCAAAAAGCAAAAACTTTCAAAGCAAAATCACAGAGCACTACTGCTGAAACCTCAGTCAGTCTTATTGCTTATTTACATAATGTTACCCTAAAAGCTTTGTCTTAGGATTTTACTTTGAAACTTGTCCTCTCTGAGGAGGCTTCAAAATACTGTCTCTGTTTCTCTCCAGAATTCACATTACACTGATAAGTCTTAAGAAAGCCAAAATATGGGGCTGTACATGCTTTTTGCAACCTGGGCACAGCAATAAAGGCAGCCTTAACTGGCAAGAGTGTTAAACCAGTCTAGGTGTGTTTCCTTCTTTCTTAGATAAATATTTGGCCTTCGAGTTACTACTTCTGCATTGAATGCTTTGTTTAGCAGGTCTCTATTTAACAACAATTAACCAGTTTTACTGAGCTTAGATCCTAACTTCTGAAAGAAATGACCTCTCAACAGCTAGTGTGTACTGCTTGAATGAGGAGCATCTGAGCCTGTTTATCTTTGTCATTTTCTGTAACATTTGCAAATGACGTTGTTGTGCATCTTTCACCTCAGGCACTGATCTTTCAAACATTTATGCACCTCATTGATAGGAGCCAGAGAAGTCTGAAATCAGCAACAATTTGTCTCCAGAAGAATTCATACCTGCATCTTATCTAAAGTAGCAACAAATTCGGTACTCCATGTTGCGCAGTCATATCTGATTTGTTTGAGATAAAAATTAATTTTTTGATTCCAGGAGGCTCCAACTGGATTGTGAAAAGGACTCCAGAAAAGTATAGTGGTTTTTTATCAAATACTTTTAATTGAGTGTGTGTGTATGTGTGTGTTTTCCTATACACAGGGTTTTGAATTTGCAAAGTGGATGGCTGGAATAAGGCTGGATAGCTTTAATCTTATTCTGACTCTAGTGTAACTGTGTTTATACCAGTATAAATGGAAATTTGATGTGTTATCCTCCTTATAGTTCATCGTAAGGGCTCGAGATACTTAATAAATGAAGACTATGGTAAATATTGCTCCAGAGCAGGGAGCATTTATCACGTGTGATGTTGGAAACCAGTGAATTAACTGCGCCTTTCATACAATTAAATCTCCATCAGGAAGCAGTTTAACTTTTCTAGTTTGTCTGTCATAATGTGTTTAGTTTACCTTTCGCTATATTTTAAATACTTCTTTGCACAGCAAGACACCTTTCTGTAGCTGCAACGTTACTGGTTACCTTCATATTTTTTCCCCTTAAACATTAGTACAGTAGTTTGGTGTTTCATACAATTTTTATTTGTTTGTTTGTTTCGGGTTTTTTTTTTGAATGATTGTTTTGTTTTTGGTTTTATTCTGTGGGTTTGGGTTTTTAGGTTTCATTTTTTTTGCTATAAAATTTGCTTAATACCTTTTTCTGTAGAGGAGGGATTGCAGAAATGACATTTGGGAAAAGGGAACTGAGAAAATTTCTCAGACATATTACTCTAGTATCATTATCCAGTGGTTGCTTGCTTGTTTGTGTATCTGTGCTGTAAGCTCTAGTTTTAGTTTTTATACTCATTTGCATTGATGTTCAACCAATTTTTCACGAAATACAGCTCAGTTCTCAGTCTCTCCCATCTTTGTTGGGTTCCAGAAGAAAAATAATTTTGCTACCGTTTTGTCTCCACCACCAAGATTCACTGTGAATAAGAATTGAAATATTAAAGTTCTTCTGTGTACTTCCAAATAAGAAACCCTTGGCTGTTCAGTAGCTCTCACTTTTTCCAAATTTCTTAGATTAATTAATGTCCCCATTTTACCAAGGTCATCAGTAAAAGATAATGACTTGGTTTGTTAAATTGATATCTCTTGGAAATGTAACTTGTTTAAAAAAAAAAAAGCCACACATTTGACATTGGTATTTGACAGGTACAATTCCTTGTTATACTTCTTTTCATGTACTGTTAGTGACACAGGCATTAAAATAAAGTTCCCATGAATAAGAAATGAGACAAAAATCAGATTTTATTTCAATTCACCACACTTTAAAACTGCATTTCAAAAATAATATAGTCCAGTAAAGCACAAAAAAATTTCCTAATTTGCATTTGTAATATATAATTTTATCAGATTGACTCTTTTGGATTTTCTTAGAAAGAAAGGTCTTATGACTTCACAGCTATTTAACAGCTATTAACAGAAAACAGCTATTGGAGACCTGAACTAAATAAACTGAAAACTGATGCCTTAATTTAGTTCTTCTGAGACAGGGTGAAATTCTGTTCCCGCTGACGATAACAGTTTTGTTATCATATTTGCATTTTCAGATTTGAGGTTTTTCAGTATTTAATATTCAGTGACAGAAATAATCTGTTGTTATGATCTGATTTTTACTTCCAAGCTCATGGTGTTAATTTCTTTTTTCAGTTCTCCTGCCTATTATCCATGTTAGTTTTGTCATATTTAGTCTCCTGGAACCTAAAGCCTAATACTCATTTAGCTTCTGGTCTGTGCCTATTAAGTACTAAATAGCAATCCATTTGCATTGCTTACTAGCTCAACCTCTTTTGTTTTATTTATGTGGCTAAATAACCTTTTATTCTTTGTTTTCATTTCATTTGAAAGGGCTAACTCAGCCTGGCAGTCAGAAATTCTCACTTTATCACTCCACTTGGCCTCCCAAGATGTAGCTTTCTTTGCTGTTTACCCCTTTTTATCATTTCTCCTAGAACTTTCCGCAGTTCAAAAAATATAGTAGGAGTAGAAATTAATTCATATGGACATGGATCCCTTCAGAAAAACTTTAATCATCACAGAAACCATGATTTTGGGATCATTTGCACCCTGGGTTATGAGATAAGTGTCTCCTCCTGGTATCTTATCTGTCTTTACTGACAAAATTCCTAGCTTCTTAGTGATATCCCATTAAGTTTCCCCTTCACATTTTGAAGCTTCTTGTAGAACTAGTTGTATTTATCCTTCAGTTGAAACTGAAAAAAATTTGTAATCCCTTGGTCTAAAGATATTTACCTAATTGCTTCCACCATCTGCATTTAAAAACTCTTCTTGCTTTAAAAACCTTTGGTGTAGAAAGACAGGAAAACTTAGCTGGGTTTTTGTTGTAATTGGGATAAATTCTGTCTGCTGCTAACTGGAGCCTGAATACCTTCTTTTCCATTAGTTGAATTTAAAAGGTAGAATTATTAGGAGAGTCTGATTCCTCTTACAATAAAATTCTGGTGTTCATGGCTTATAATTTTTTTATTTGAACTGGAACATGGACTTGAATTTTCCACACCAGGTGTCTGCCTCAGGCTAATCTTCCTCGTTATTATTAACACTAGCAACAAATCCAGATGAAAGAGTTGGGCACCTTCCTATGGAGTGAAGTCTGGCCCATTTGGATTAGAATATTTCCCCAGGGCAAAGGGACTGGATCTTTGGTGTTCCTTTGCTGAAAACTGGAGGTCAAGATCTTGAGAAATTTGGAAAAGGACTCAAAATTCCTAAGCCTCCTTTTCTGTGGCCACCAAATGATCATTATACCAACAGGAAAAGTATGAGGGATTTTCCTAGTGTATTCAGGTTAAAATTGCAGAAAGCCACTGCTGAGGACATTAAGTTTTCCAGCTTCTTGGTGGTCACCCTGAGTTCAGCAAGGTGCTGCATGCCAGATTTTGTGATAATGCTGGTACTTTACATTGTAACATCCCTGTGCTTTATGTACATAGCTGTAAAAGGTAATCCACTCTATCCCGGATTTTTTGAGAGAATGCTACTTGCTATTATGTGGGTAGTTGGTTCAATAATTTTATATTCAGAAGAGGACACAGGAAGAAGGGGCCACAAGTTGGTATTGTAGAAAAACCAAATATAAAATATGTGCTCGTTAAGTGAGAATCCGCAGTCCAGCCTGCTATTTGAGGCAATGATCCTTTGAGTAAAGTAATCTCTTTGTATATAATTCATGATTTGTGTAAAAGGGGACTGAACTGAATTTGTCCCAAATGTTTTTAATTTCCTGGGTTTTTTTTCTATTTGATTTGCACCCTGAAGAACAGCATTAACCATATGTTTTATTTTGTGTTTTTACTACTCCTGTTACTCTTATTTTTTTAAATTCAGTTCCGTTTTCTTTACAAGCTGGAGAAGTAAATCCTTTTAGCTATTACTAATTGGATCCGGGTTTAGACTGCAAGTTTTAGGCATGAATGAACAGTTCTTTACATATGTCTACTACTTGCAGGGTTACTGACCTGAAGGCACTTTTAAATTTGCACAGGTCACTGAAGTCACTAATTTGTAGGGTGAAGTCTTGCCTGTGAAGGCTAGTGAAATAAATAGATCCTGCCTGTTACAAAAGTAGGATTTGACTCATTATTCCCTGCAGCGTTCCTTGCAATCTCACACAAATGATGAAAATGCAAATCTTATCTACACTCGCGTAAAAAGTTCCTTACCAGTCAGAAGTACTCAATTTTTTCAGAAGACCTGGGTGTGTAGTGTACATGGCATCAGATCAGCACATTTTTGAATGTTATCTCAGTGCATCACTGTGAAGGCACAGTCTGCATCCTGCTAAAGAGGAGGAAAAGTGGTATTTTTAGATAGAAGAAAACTAGTATTTTTAGATAGGTTGTGCATTTCATGGGGTTTCAGATGAAATTCATCTGTTCACCCAGAATTCATCCAGGTTAAGTTCAGCTGCTCTCTTTGGTAGTGCATTCTAGGACCTTTAGGGGAAAGTTCAGAAAATCCTGTATTAGAGGGTTTCTGTCTGATTTAACCTGTGATTGACTTCTATGCGAAGATGAATTACTGACATGATAGATGTGACTTATGGAGCTGATACTGATCTAGGACAATTTGAGACGTTTTTACCTATTTGAGATGTTTTCCTTTCCCTGCGTAGTGACCAGTGGCATTTCGGGCAACAACAACTCAATCCAGATTTGGAGAATTATAAGAACAGTAGTGTTTATTCCTACACTGAAGGAAGTCTTGAAATCTATAGGCCGCCATGAACTGAGGCATTTTAGATCACATGAATCTGACAAAAATATGAAATATATTAAACCCCACACAAATGTTTTAAAAACATGGTTTTATAATATTACTAGGTGTTACTCCACTGGAAGGTGTTTCAGCATTAACTTTATATATACTGGTTTTGGCTGATCTTGGTTACACTTTTTTATAGGTTTGGACAATTGAATTTTCTTTTTTTCTTGTCATATACTAAGATTTTTGTTTTATTTTGCTACATTTAAACTTTTTACTGTTCCCTAAAAATTTGCATAGTTATAAGTGAGCTACAGGCCTGTCCTGTGCAGGGAATGGGAATTTCCTGATGGACTCGAAAGGATACACTTTAATGAGACTTCAGAAACTGTTTACTGTCAGTACAATGGAGTTGTTAAATTGCAGTCTAGTCAGGACTGCTGTATCACTTCTACATCTATGGCACTTCATAAATTTAAAACATAGCATTACCTAATAGGTAGGTAAACATTTCTTAGCTATGTAAATTAACAGACTATTGTCTGAAAAGTAGGTGAGGTTTTATGAATGGTTATTAATAATCTCTAGTTTCACAGGTCAGTAGTTGACTAATTGCTTGTCTGAAAAAATCACAAATAAGTACTGAAAAGGGAAGAAACTTAGACTCTGGGAAACATCTGATATGGTTAAAGAAATCCAAGAAATATGGAGGTGAAGTGGCATCTAGCAGTCATTCTGTCTCAGAGCATGGAAATCAACAATTTTTTTTTTTAAAGTCCTTGGTACCCATACCTTTTAAATTCCTCCTGTGATGTTGGTTTCAATCCCTTCAAACGTAACTTGTTCCATTGCATGATTGTTATTGCAGAATTTTTTATTCCTGAAGTTTATGTTTTCCTTGCTTGGAAGGAAAGTCATTATTTCTTGTCCCAGATTCAGTATATGTGCATTAAGACTCACTATTTACCACTTTAATGCTATATTCTGCCTCCACTTCTTTCTTTTATTGGCCCCCTTTTCTTCAATCACTCCTCATAAATCTTAGAATATTTTTGGCCTTTTTTTATCTATGTCTGGAGTTCTCTTCTGCATCCTTATGTGTTGGATACTGAGTTCACTGATATTAGATGTGATACTTCCAGCATTCTGGAACAGAATACAGGGACACTCAAGCCTTACAGGTGGCTGTATGTATCATTAATGTTCATAGAATTAGTATCTGCCCCTTTTTAACACAACAGCTCATCTTTCTGAAATATCTTTGTCCAATAAATTTTTCATCCTGTCCTTTTGCATTTGATTTCTCCTTTCTGTGTTTAGTCCTATATGTATTTCTGCATTCAGATCTAACTTTTTGGCTTTTCCATTTCTTCAAGATCACCTTAAATTCCAGTTCTGCCGTTTGAAATGAAATCCCTCACAAGTTGTTGTCATTAAAGAACTTTCTATATACACTTGTGTTATTGGTTAAAATACTGAATAATATCAGGTCAGTCTTCTGAAGGACATTATGTAATATATCTTATCCATTCTCCAGCAAGCTATTAACAAGTTTTCTGGGAAAGATTTTACAGCAGCGTTACTCAGACCATATCTTCCCAGTTGGTTTATGAGTGTCATGTGAATCTGACATCTATTACTTTCTCAGATCTTGTTATCCTGTCAAAGAAATTGAATTATGTTGACATGAGTTATTCTTGACAAATTCATATTGGTTGCATTTAGTTTTTAGGTGAATACAAATT
The DNA here is from genome assembly GCA_035584735.1 of Pseudotriccus pelzelni. Classification (NCBI taxonomy): domain Eukaryota; kingdom Metazoa; phylum Chordata; class Aves; order Passeriformes; family Tyrannidae; genus Pseudotriccus; species Pseudotriccus pelzelni. The sequence continues at coordinate 98,108,655 of JAWMRA010000113.1, forward strand.
GATTGTTTAATAATTTGCTTCGGTTATCTTTCTATCAAAGAAAAGCTGACTCTTCTGTAGTTCCCTGTGCCCCTTTTAACCTCCCATGCTTGTTCTCTGACTTTCTAGAACTTGTTCACCTTGCATGGAACTTTCTCATTTCTCCTGTACCTCTAATGAATAGCACCAAATTGCTTTGATTAACTCTGTAAGTACTTTGGGGTGATTCTTGTCAAGTCCTAATCACTCAAATATATTCAACTTATTTAATGACTCAAATATATTTAACTTATTTAATTGATTGTTATGTTCTCAGGCTGGTGTTCCTATATCCTCATTAATAATAATTAAGTTAATCATCTGGACATGGTTAGCCTTTTTGTGAAGGCTGAATAAGAGAAAGCTTTAAACGTTTCATTCTTCCTTTAACAGTCCATTAGTTGCTTAGTTTTCTCAATATATTTTTTTCTATTTTGCATTTTTATAGAAGTTATTTCCATGTCTTTTATAATGTTAATACATATTTCATGTTATATTTTCTTTATTTATTCCTTTATACTTTAGCTATTCATTAGTCTTTCATTTTAGTAAAGTTTTTAGTAATATTTTTATTTTAGTAACATTTTCCTTGCTTTTGATTCTGATATGATTTGTATTTCATTATCTCATTATTAAAAGCTCCTAGTGCAGCCATTTAAGTCATTCCTTATATTTTCTTCTGAAGCACGAAAGTTTTTCATTGCTTCTTTCACACTGTCCCTTTCACAGAGGCAAATGCCTTATAAAGTCAGTTAAGAGACTTGCCTAGGAATCTGTTATTGCAGTGATACTAGCCCAACTCTTCTTGTTGGTACCTAGAGAACAAATAGATGTTACTTTTGCTACAGATCAAGCTTGTCTGTCCCCCTGCTGAGAACATCAGCTCTGTGGAAGGGGCATGAAGCCCTTCTTAAAATAATATGGCAGCAGAAGATGCAGAGTTTTTCCTGGTCTTGAGGAAACTAGAAAAAATTCTAATTGCACTTGGAAAAGAGAACTGTTCTGTGTAAACTGTTGCTGGATAAAATAAAAAAAGGTTTAAAGAAAAAAACTGTTAAATATAAACACTGTTTTCCCTGTTTCAGTGACATCAAGGTCTTTCCCACATGCTTTCCCTTTGAATTCTTAACTGTTGAGTTACTAACTAGTGAGTGTCCCTTTTTAGAAAGCGTCTAAAAGCATAATTTTATCTTCATTGAGGAAGTTCTGGAACACCCATTAAACATTACAGAGGGAGCAACTTTGGAATTAGATAGTTGATTGGGAATTACCTTTTTACTGCTTTATATATCTTGAGCTTTGTGGCATTACCTGAAAATAGATAGGATGGCTGTCAGATATAAATTTATTATTAAATTTTTGGAAGTATAAGAATGTTTCAGTCTATTCTCCTACCTCTCTCTAACAATTTCAGGCATTAAATTATCACAGTCCATATATTAACTGGGGGAGACTAACATGTCAACATTTCTCCAAACCTTACAGTTTGCTTGTAGCACAAGCATAAATACTAGCAGATTGTCTCAATTTGTTACTTATTATTTGCATTCCTGTCATCAGACTGACATGAGCAGTGGGACTATTTTAATTAAAACATTATGGTGGGGGTTTTTCCACAAAGGAGCGGCATTTCTCTTTGTTCAAAGCATAACTTTGAACAGCTAAAAGATAAAAAACAAACCACTCAAAAGACTTATATGAATAGTTTCCCTGGCTCTCCAAGTATCAAGCCATTTCCCTTTGCTTTCTTTCACACTGAACAACCCAGCTAAAATCTGAAAAAACACATTTTTACACATTGCCTTCCAAAGAGCTGTTAGCCCCAATTTTCCTCAGCTGCCCTTCTAATGCTCACTGAGCCATTAGTCCACCTTTCTCCAGGCTAATTGCCAGCACAGCCCACTTGGCTCTTTCAGCAGAACCACAAGTATTTGGTTAACTGAAAGAACCCAACTACAACGAAGCAGACACAAAAGGAAAAACAGGGAATTGCAGGACACGAAAAATTTTTTTCTTTAAGTAACATTAATTTGGCAAATATCTTGTCACACTAACAGGATTACCTATAGATGTTATGAACAAAATATAGGCATTATATATATGTGGACCTGATAAAGCACATCAATAAAAGCCAAATAGATGCTCTGTTTCAAAATCTGCATTTCTTCTTTTTTTTTTTTTTTTTTATTTTATTAAAATTGTTTCCATGTTCCTTTCACACAGAACATCCTGCAACTGGCACCAATGAGGCATTTGGTTGTTCAGTGTTTGAAAAGGAATTTGGCACCAATATCCTGGCTAATGTTTTGGCCTGGTAACCTTGTTCTGTTCTGAGTGTCCATAACTTGGTCTTTCTGTGATCAGAATAATTTTGTCTGTAAGTTGTGTTTATAAGTTGTGCTCTGCACTTGCTCAGCACAGGCATAGAAATGCAAATGTATTTCTGAACAGCATACTTGGTCCAGGGGCTTGACTGGTAACACTGTAAGAGGTGCCAGGCAGTCAATGTACTGGGAATCACAGGCCACCCGAAGCGCTGTTGAAAAGATGCTTTCTTCATGTAAAGGTAGGAGCCAGTTGGTCTGAATCTGCTTACAAACGGGGAAGGGCTTGCGGAAGACATGGTGATCAGAGGCTGTCTTGGGCATATCGACCAGAAAATGACAGAGTTTTCTGTTCTTTTGGACAAAGGTTGAGAAAACCTCTACCTTGGACTTCCGGAGGCCTGACTTTGGCCTGTTCAAGACACTGGTTCAGAAAGTCCCTGTGACATAGTCCATAATAACAAAGGGAAGGTTGGACGTACTTTAAGAAGAAAATCTTAAAGGTTTGGGAAAAGACCATCCCTATGTGCCAAAAGATGAGCTGCTGGGGAAGAAGACAGGCCTGGTTGAGCAGGCAGCTTTTGCTGGGTAAAAAAGAGAGTTTATGACCTTTGGAAGAAGGGGCAGCGAAGAGCCCAAGAATGCCTTGATAACTGGGCCCAGAGAGTGGTGGTGAGTGGTGCTGCATCCAGTTGGAGGTGATCACTAGTGATGTTCCCCAGGGATCAGTACTGGGACCAGTCCTGTTTCAGATCTTTATCGAAGACCTGGATAAGGGGATTGAATGCATCCTCAGTCAGTTTGTAGATCATACCAAGCTGGGCACAATCACTGATCTTCTTTTGAGTAGGAAGGCACTGCAGAGGGATTCTGAACAGGCTGGATAAATGGGTCAAGGCCAGCGGAACAAGTTTCAATAAGGCCAAGTGCTGGTTCCTGCACTTGGGTCACAATAACCCCATGCAATGCAACGGGCTGGGGGAAGACTGGTTGGAAAGCCGCGTGGTGGAAAAGAATCTGGGAGTGCTGTTTGAGAGCTGACTGAACATAAGCCAGCAGTGTGCCCTGGTGGCCAAGAAGGCCAATGGCATTCCGGCTTGTATAAAAAATAGTGTGGCCATCAGGACTAGAGCACTGATTCTCCTTCTGTACTCAGCACTGATGAGGCTGCACCTCTAATCCTGTGTTCAGTTCTGGACCCCTCACTACAAGAAAGACATTTGAGGTGCTGGAGTGTGTGTAGAGAAGGGCAACAGAGTTGGTGAAGAGTCTGGAGAGTACGACACATGAGGAGAGGCTGAGGAGCTGGGGTTGTTTAGTCTGGGGAAAAGAAAGCTGTGAGGGCGAAACCTTATTGCTCTCTACAGCTACGTGAAAGGAGTTTGTAGCCAAGTGGGTGCTGGCCTCTTCTCCCAGGCAATTCACAATAGAACAAGAAGAAATGGCCTCAAGCTGTGCCAGGGGAGGTTCAGGTTGGAGGACATTGGGAAGAATTTCTTCACTGAAAGTCTTGTCGGGCATTGGAGAGGGTTGCCTAGGGAAGCGGTGAAGTCATCGTCCCTTGAAGTGTTCAAGAAATGACTGGACATGGCACTTAGTGGTGTTTAGTTGACAAAGTGGAGTTCGGTCAAAGATTGGACTAGATGATCTTGGAGGTCTTTTGCAACCTTAATGATTCTATGAAGAGTACTTTCTAGAAAAAAACACATCTAAATGTGTCACTGTAGATTCAGGACTCAGGCTACGGATGATTCTATTCCTGCCCATAAACAAGATGGTTTCTGAAAATATTACTGAATAAGTGTGATATTTACAATAGTATAAACAAGAAAAAAAAACATTAAAATATATTGTCTTAGTGCTTATTTTATAGTTCATAAAATACCGACAGAGATTCCCACATGCTTATTTGTTTCAGTTGTGTTAAGGGTAAATTTTCTTAAAATCTCAGTTTAACAGTCCAGTAATTAGATGGAGGTTTTCATCTCTTAAGAAATTTTAGGTACTCTTCCATGGGCAACAAATGGCACTGCTTGAATATCAGCTCTATCAAGACTTTCCGGTTTGACCATACTTTTACATGATCACAGTACTAGGTATTCAGTCATGCTTTTTGGTAAAACAGTTGTTTATTGTGGGTGGGAAATACTGCAAATATTTAGTATTTTAAATATTAGAATTTTTTTTTTAAAGAGTTCTGCAACAGATTAACTGCTGTTTTATATCCAGACTTTCCTGCTGCAGTTATGTATATTTAAATAAAACATACTGATGTTAAACTTATACTTTCAAATTTCAGCAAATTGATATAGGTATGTTTTCCCATTCTTTCTTAAAGGCTGAATTCCCAATTTCTCTATCATGATCATTACACTGACACAGAACAGCACTTTCTTTTCCTCTCAGTAAAGATTTTGGGGATCACCACAGCCAAATAGTACTTCAGCTCCTCACTCAACTGTTGACTGACCTGCTGTTAAAGCACACAGGTACATCCCAAGTGAGGTACTGGAACCCACAGTTCCTGCTTGCGGGAACCCAGTCATAGGTTCAGTCCTGAAGATTACTGTTCCTCTGTGTTGACTAACCCTCAGCATTGCCTTTCATCTTTCCAGGGGTAATTGGCAGCTTGACCGTCTCCCTGCAAGGCTCCCCTGTGCAGTGTCAAGAGCTAATAAGTTTTCTATCCAGTAATCATTGTCTCCAGCTTCTGAATGCATCTTGGTTTCTCAGCAGGGTGCCTAAAATCCTCGTTTCCTTCCCACTGTTCCTCCCCACCTCCTCCTATTCTTTGGCCTTAACAAAGCCAAATGCTTCGGCATGAAGCAGGTGTGTTACACATGTGCTGTTGAACATCTGGCTAATCCTGTGTGGGGGCCAGAGAAGTGTCCAAATCCTAGAATGGGCAACACTCCAGGACGGAATATGAATTGCTAGCTCTGTAAGCAAACTGTTTCTGGTCTCAGTTGAAATCCAGGCTTACAGCTCTCTCATTCGTCATTGGCCCATGAATTGGGGTTTTGAACCGCCTAAGTTTAAAGGCAGAGTATGCATAGTATGATTTATTTTATATATGTTCTAGAAAAATATTCATTTATACATATGTTTTCACACCTTGAAACAATTATGGCCCCAAGAGTGGTGGGGTTATAAAAAAAATGACGAAGAGGAAAAAATGTCATTTTGGATCTCAAATACTGGTATGCATTCATGATTTCCTTTCAAATTGCAACATGTGTGCATTTGAATGGGTAGCCTACCATTTCCTTCTATCTAATGTGTGATTTTGATCACACATATGCATGAAACACCAGTAATTCCTGCTTCCCTTCATCATGCTTTGTGCTGCTTTCACAAAATCATATTTTTACAGACTTCTATATGAATCATATCTTTACATTTTCATCCTGCTAGTTCCTTGAGGATTTATTCCAGATCAGATACAAAAGCAGAAGAATGTGTTTTCTGAATCTAATAATGTTGCAGCTCACGTTGGTGAAAGGTTCATCTGGAGAACTGATCTCAAATGTCAGCGTGATAGAAATCAAATGGAGTTAATGCTATGGCATTTAAAATATTTTTGGTCCTACTCTCCCATCAGCAAGTGGTGAGATTTTTATATCATCAAACTGTAACTTTTGCTCTGATTTGATATTTAATCAAGAACCTCTAATCTCAAAGCAACCTTCATTTAAAAAGTATTTTTCTGACATATATGAATCATTTTGAAGATGTGGCCAGAAACTTAAACAGACGGTTGTGTTCCAAACAGAACTTTGATTTCATTCCATGCCTTTTCTCAAGTTCTTTATGTGTAAAGTGCATAAAATGCAATGAACACTGTAAAAGTCAACTCTTGTGGTAAAAGTCTTCATGGGATTCTGCTTCAGAGTCAAGAATATCTGATTAATATTCTCTTTTGCTGGAACACAAAGCTAAGATTTAGTAAATAGTGTTGAACACTCAGAGAGATATATATAATAAACAAATTTCATTTCTTTTCCATTTTTACAAAATGCTAAGAAATTGAGAAAGCTATTACATTTATACATCAGTATGTTTCTTCAAAATTAGTAATGACAGCATTAAAAATTCATCATATTGAATATGTATAGATATGTTCTTTAATATTTGGTTGATTTTACTTTACTGGAGGCACAGTAACAAAAAAATATTATGAGTAGATTTTTTTAATGTAAAAATATAATCTTAGAATTCTTAATTTTTAAATAGAATTTTTAATGGAGTTACTGAAAGCAATAGGCTACAGTATCTGTAGGTTATTACCTTTTCTTTCATCTTATGAAGGTTTAGTAGTTGGAATAGACTGGAGAGAACTTTTTCCAACTTGATGTAACAAATCCAGTAAGAACCTGCAAAAAGTTAGCAGATTTATGTGATCTGTTTCCATGTCTCTTTCATATGGGCAAAGGTTAGCAAGGATGGCAAAGATTACATTGTGAACTAGAAGAATTATTTTTGCAACAAAGTGTGATGAGGGCTTAATATCTATACAAGCCTTGTCATGGGGAAATTTTTAGATCTTAAAACCAGTGGTCCAAATTCATTCTTGAATTAGTAAACTTGATGTGATGACAGTATTAACAGCAGAATGTCTGTCATTTGAGCAGATTGGACCCCCATTCTAGAGTATGTATTGAATACTTCAGTAGATGCTCAGTTTTTTACTGGATTCTGTTCTCTACTTGTGGAATGGGAACTTTTACTATTGCACTACTTGTCTCATTTCTGTTGTCCACCAGCACCTGCAAGCCCTTACGTCTTACCTACGCACCAGCGTCTTAATTAATCTCTGCTTCTGATGAACACAGATGTTCTTTTACTCAACTTTGCTACATTCCCTTCTGCTCCTCGTTCTCCCAGCCTCTTCTTGCCACCACCACTGTTCTTCAGTGCCTTTCTTAAATTGTGGGGTTGAGCAAGAAACCACCCAGCAGACTGGTAACTGTGGTGGTACAACCACTTGTGGGTTTGCTGTCTAGAGAGATCACTTAGACATACATCTCCAACTGCTAAATTCTTTGTAGTAAAAGACAAACCATTTTGAAAAGGTGAATTTGGGGGCAAATATGGCACAGCTGCAGTACTACAAAACTCTTCTCATGTGGCGTAGTGATATAGTGTTAGAGCACCATCAAAAGCACACTACATTATTTGTTAACACAATAACCTGCAGAGTGATAGATAGAATGTAAAAGATTTACTATAGAAAAAATATATAGACTTTTCATCACGAACAAGCAGGAGAGTGCTTGAGAATGACTGTTTCAATTGCTTGGATTTTCTTTGATCCATCTGCAGGATTTTGGAGACCCCTTAAAGATGTCTTTCATTCCCTTGAGAAGAATGTATGGCATTATTACCAGGACCAGTATGTTTTATCAGTTTTAGGGCCGTAAATACAAAAGCTGAAAAAAAGCCCAAGCTGCCATTCATAAATGGAAAAACAGATGTCTGGAGGAGAACTATACTCTTAAACCTAAAAGGATTTTAATGACTTTTAAAGTGAAAAAACCAGAATTTTGCAAATCTTAAGTCAGATTTCCTTGTGATATATTAGAGTTGACTAATTGTTAATTCAGACTATCTCATTTCTTTCACATTGAAGTTGTTTTTTAATTTATAGCTATGGTTAACAATGCAATAATCAGTTTTTACTAAGCGAACTATGAGGAGTTTGTTTCATGATGAAATCTTCAGCGAAAAACTGTAGAATTTAAATTAATACATAAACATGTGCATACATATATAATAAAAACAAAGGAAACCTTTGAAGAAAAAAAAATGTTTAAAAATCCTTCAAATGGTCCTTTACAGAAAGCTATTCCTGCTCAGCATAAAAAAAATTCTTTTCCTTTGCTAAAATAAATATATGCTAAAATAAAGCTTTATTTATGTTGCCATGAAGTAGAACAACTACAAGGAAACATAACTTAAGTGAAAAAAAAATATATTACTTGTAGAATGATGCTAATTCTAACCTATTTTTTAAAAATAGTATTTTTGTACAAACATTATTTAGTCTTACTATACCGTTATTACAATTTTTACATTTCAGTGTTTAAGGCAGTCAGTGCACCTTGCAGCATTATGCCCTGTACCAATCAATTCTGCTCTGCATAGGTACTGGTAAAACCAAAACAAAATAACCTAACTTTACCAGCATAAACCCTCCGAAAATATGATCCTTTTATATTAATGAGCTGTTACATGCTTTCAAAGAAATGGAAAACTGCTGCCTGGATAGCTTTGTAAGATTGCTTACTACTTTTTGATTTGAACTCTTGTTCTAAGGCCTGTGGCTTTGGTCATTTTCTCTTTAAGAAAAAAAAAAACCCGAAACGAATAAATTTTGAAAAGAGATATGCATAATTATGAACTCATATTAATTCTGTTTCATGTCAAAGCATGTATTTGAGTCAGACAAATTGATTTTGCAACACTTAAACCTGAGAGCATATTGTTTTGCCAAATGAGTGTAATGAATTGAAGCCTGATAAATGAATGCAAAAAACTTCATGACAGTTTTCTTAAAACCAAAAAACCCAAAAAAACCCTAAAACCAAAACCAGAGTACATAAAGTTTTCAAAACATTTTGAATACATCTTCTATTTCAGTTTTCATATACAGAATTTTTTTTGTCCCCCATTCTTTAATATCATTGAGTGGCATCTGCTAAGATCTCACAACTTTTGATCTCAGATGAAAAGCAGCATAAGAAAGATAACAGGAGACATTAAGGTACATTTAGGTATGTGAAATTTGCATGTATTATACAATCAATGAGATTAAAAGAATATTACTGGGGTCAGTAAGTCAGATGCTTGAAATTTAAGAGATGACAGATTCAAGCCATGCAAACCATCCAAATTTCTAGACCTCTGGCAATATACTAAGAATAAAGAAAATATTTCTATGCATTATGTATATTCATCTCCCAGTTTTGGAAGCTCCAGGATGTCCATAGGACAAAGTCAGAAGTGTTGGTGGTATTGTTGCTACTGTCTCAGTATGTTAGCAGCATTCTTACCCTTGAATGACTGTGTATTGAGTTCTCATGGCAAGGATTTGGCAGCACAGGGGGCGGGGGGGCTACAAGGACAGCTTCTGTGACAAGCTTCCCCCATGTTCGGCAGAGCCAATGCCATATGGCTCCAAGATGGACCTGCTGCTGAGCAAGGCCAAGCCCAACAGAGTAAATTATATATATATATATTAGGAAGAAATTCTTTACTCAGAGGTTGGGGAGGTACTGGAACATGTTGCCTAACGAAGTTATGGATGCTCCATCCCTGGTTCAAGGCCAGTTTGGATGGGGCTCTGAGCAAACTGGTCAAACGGAAAATGTCTTGGCCTATGGCCAAGGGGCTGGAACTAGATGATCTTTAAGGTCTTTTTCAAACAAACCTTTCAACCAATGAATCTTGAGGCAAAAGTTAATGCTTACTCTGATTTTTTATGTTTTGCACAGACATGGTGGCTCAGGTCCCAGCCTCTCTAATGGTTTTAAATATTTATGCTTTATCTGATCTAGTTCATATCATAGTTTCAGATAACACACAGAAAAGACTCAACTGAAAAGAAACACCAATAACCAGTGTGGTCCCTGGATCAAGTGAGGTCAAGCAATCATATGTGAGATGGCTTGTGATTTCTACCTGCTCTCACCAGCTAAAAACCTGCCTTGCCACCTAGGAAAGTTAGCACAAGTAAAGGGAGGAGATGTGCAGTGGCTCTGGGAGCTATGTTGTGACTCCTTACTACTCAAGCAATGTAGGTTGAAAGTCTTTTTTGGCAGAAACCGTGCATTTAAAATTTCCTTCTGCTGGAGGCTAACCACGGGATTAATTTAGGGGAAAGCTATAATTTGATTAAAGAAGATAATTCAGAAATTGCTCAGATTGTTTAAAAAAGAAATTAATTACATATGTATGTGTTTGATGGAAAGGGTTTAGTTGCCTGGAAACAGAGACGTAGCCTACAAAAACAAGGTGTGGTTTTAACTATATTATGAATAAAAGACAACATTGTGAAGGCTCATAATGAAGGACAGGCACAAGAATGAAGTCATGGAGAAAGGGTCACAGAGAAAGAAATTAAGCATAATAATGGGTTGAATACCTAGATTAGAGGTACAGAATCAGGAAGCCTGTTCTTGTCATTTTTTTTCCGCTTATATCTCTATCAAAATGCAAGTGAACAACATGTTTTATTTTACTTGCTCTATTACATGTTATAGCTGAAATGGCAGAGAGATCTCTCAAGCTGAAACAGCTAGAGGTCTTCCTAGCTTTAACCAAGGAAGACCTACCCTTCTCAGTGAGGATCTATAAACAGGAATGAAGAAAACATTCACCAAAAGCCATCCTTGCCAACAGAATTCAGCTGAATTTTGGTATGCCTGCCTTGTGGAATTGAATTCATAACCCTAGCTAGGTGTTTGCAGTCCCTGAGCAATGGATAGGATAGTAAGATGCTAAGGAATTGAATGGGCCAGCATTGAATGGGATAGAACATTGAAACCAGCAAGTGGTGAATATTAATGTATTTCTGCAATCCACTTTTCTCCTGAGTTCTGTGGTCTTCACTGCTCCTGTGAAGCTGAAATTCTCAGTCTAAGTTCCTCACATAATTTAAGATGCCAACCCATCCTATTCGGTAACTAATCGACTCTAAAATATAATGGCAGTAGTAGTCTCCAATGGTTGTAAACTTATCAGTTTATAATAGTGTTTTGAATATTCAGCTGTGAATGTACCTTGTAGATGGAAATCAAACCCTCACTTACAAGAAAAATGCCCTAGATATGAGACAAAAGCAAGACTTGTAACAGTCCTTGTGCCAGAGCCCAGAATCTATGGCTTCTGTGTCAAACATCTCTTCTATGAGCTCTTAAGAATATGCTTCTTGTAAGCATTGGGAAAAAAATCCCAGAAGTTTTATGTTCTTTTTGCATAATGTCTGGCATGACTAAGAACGATTGAGCATGTCCTCATATCTCACTGTATCAAGTTTGATGTTTAGGTTATGTTACTGGGCACTAGAAAGGCTGGTTTGGGACTCCTTTTGTCTCTCCTCATAGTTTTCAATCATCTATGTACCTTTAAGATTTTCTAGACAGTTTGAAGGGAATTTTGTCCAAATGCTCTTGCTTTTAATTTGCATTAATATATCCTTCAGGTGAAAAGGCCTGGTAAAGATTCAGAGTAATTACTTACTCCCCCTCCAGAAATAAAGTTTGAGTTGATATTTTTTACCAGAAAGGTATTGCTTTCAAATGTCCCTTGTCCTACTATTATCTGCCCATGTAAAAAGTCTCTCGGCATCTTTCTTCCTCTAAGAAGATGCAGTGAAATTTCCCTAGAGCCTTCTCTTCTGCAGACTAAACAATCCAAGCTCTCTCAGCCTGTCTTCATAGGAGAGGTGCTGCAGCTCTCTGACCATCTCTGTGGCCTCCTCTAGACCCGCTTCAACAGGTCCATGTCTTTACTGTGCTGAGGACTCCAGATCTGAGTGAGGACTCCAGATCTGAGTGCTCCAGGGAGGTCTTATAAGGGCAGAGTAGAGAGGGGGAATCACCTTCCTCTACCTGCTGGTCACACCTCTTTTGATGCTGCCCAGGGTGCAGTTGGTCACCTGGGCTGTGAGTGCACATCGGCTGGCTCGTCTCGAGTTTTTTGTCCATCAGTAGCCCTAAGTCCTCCTCTGCAGGATTGCTCTCAATGAGTACAGCTGAGTACAGCTCCCAAGCTGTAGTGAGAATTGCCCTGACCCAGCTGCATCACCTTGCATATGGACTTGTTGAACCCCACAATGTTCTTGTGGGTCCTCTTCTCTAGTTTGTTGAGGTCCCTTTGGACGGCACCCCACCCTTCAAGTGAATGACCTGCTCAGCTTCATGTGATCTGCAGACTTGCTAAGGGAGGACTCAGTCCCACCATCTGTGTCATTGATGAAGATATTTAAGAGCACTGGTCCCAACACAGAGCTCTGAAGGACACCACTGTTCACTGGCCTGCACCTGGACATAGAGCCATTGACCACAAATCTCGCTGCGTCCATCCAGCCAGTTCCTTATCTCCTAAACTGTCCACCCTTAAAATACTTATCTCTCCAACTTAAAGATAAGACTGCTGTGTGGGACACTGTTGAAGTCCTTACAGAAGTCTAGGTATTGACTGACATTGCTCAGTCATGTCTTCAGGTCATAGCTTCACTTATCCCCCTAATATATTGTAATTGCTTAACATAGAGGATTTAACTTCCTTTTTCAGCCCTTTTGAAGAGTAAAGAAAATTTAATATAAGGGCATCTAGCTCTGAGGAGCTTAAGAGTGTCTTAAGAGTGTACCTATTTTAGGACTGAAGTGTTAAGGAGGCATTCCTGGAATGCCATATGTGTACCCTGGAAAAATGCATTAACATATTAAAAAGATATTAAGTTATTAGAGAGTGTCCAAAGGAGGGCAACAAAAATGCTGAAGGGCCTTGAGGGGATGCCGTATGAGGAGTGGCTGACGTCACTTGGTCTGTTCAGCCTGGAGAAGAGGACACTGAGGGGACATCTCATTGCAATTACAACTTCCTTGTGAGAAGAAGAGGAGGGGCAGGCACTGATCTCTTCTCTGTGGTGACCAGTGACAGCACCTGAGGGAATGGCCTGAAGCTGTGGTCAGGGGAGGTTTAAGCTGGATATTAGAAAAAGGTTCTTCACCCAAAGGGTGGCTGATCACTGGAACAGGCTCCCCAGGGAAGTGGTCACAGCACCAAGCCTGGCAGAGTTCAAGAAGCTTTGGGACAATACCCATGGGCACATGGTGTGAGTCTTAGGGATGGTTCTGTACAGGCCTAACAGTTGGACTCAATGATCCTTGTGGGTCCTTTCCAGCTCAGCATATTCTGGGATTCTGGGATTCGGTGATTCAGAGTTTCTGTGAATATACAGCTTAATAATTTGTTTCCTGTCTCTCAGATACAAGCATGACTGCTTGACCTTCCAGAAAGGCACAAGACATTTCAAAGCAACCTTAACAAAGTAAACTGGCAAAATCTGTGCCGTAACAGTGTATTCTGATATAATTGTTCACCTTTGGTCTCTACAGGGTGTCTGTGACACCAGTTCAACATATCATTTAAATGTATGCAAATGACAAGCATAATTCATAGCTCAGAGGCATCTCTGGAAGGCTTTCCAGAGGACTTTTAGATCAGGGCAGTCTAACAGACCCTGCTGTTTTGCCAATTAAGCTTTGAAGATACCACTGAAAATAATCTCCTGAAGGAAATTTCAATAATCTTCAGTATAATTAGAATTTTTTCTGCATCTATTTAATTCCTTCTCATTTTTGTGGATTTTCTTCTTTGATTATTATTAAATATTCACATTATTTATCAACCTGACCACAGAAAATTCTGCCAGCATAAAGGTTGGAGCTTTTTTTCCCCCTAAATGTTGTTAAAGCTATTTACACTTTTGTTCTCTATTTATAGAAAAGTCCATTTGTACTTTAGGAGTAGCATTTGCCTTCTGAAGGATCCTTAATCCACCTGAGTTTAATGGGACCTCACAGGATTGCCTCTGCTGTTGGGTGATTCACTGCAGACTGTTTTGGTACTGTCATGCTCCTCTTGCTAAGACAAATAAATGAAACCAAGCGAGAATGGCACCTGCTGTACTAGCAAACCACTGTGAACTCGAGATGCGTGTGGGGCAGCAAGAGAATGTGTGTTCAAATTGGTAAGCTGCGGCAAAGCTGCTCATCGTACTGTTATGTTTAATTTGATGAGAGAGCAAGAACTAGACAGTTTTTGTACCATGAAGAGGAAAACAATTAAGCAGTTGCAGTACTGGACAGAAAATACCATGTGGTGAGCTGCATTAGTGAACTGTTTTCCTCCAGATATGCATAGCTTTTCTCAATAGTTTACAATGAACACATTAATCTGTTTCAAATGTTCTTCAGACCTGTTTTGCATGTGAAAATCCATCATTCCCACACATAACTAAGTAATGAAAAATCGTAATTGAAAAAAATCTCTCTTTTTTCTTTTTTAAAGCAGAGCACAGCTACATCAGCTGTGGATACTGGTTTGATTTCAAATCCAGAAACCACAATAAAGGCTGCTTTCCTTACATCAGATGTGATGATTAATATGTGGTAGACTTGGGCTCCAGATTTTTACAGCTCTGTTAATTGATCATGAGCCAGAGCCTGGGGCTGTATAATTAAGTTAGCTGAGAAATTAATGCAGGAAATGGCTTCTAGATTTGATTGGTTTAAAAATCTATGAATACACTTATTTAATACTTTTGAATTAAACTTGGTGCCAAAAAAATTATGTTAACTACGTCTGCAATTTCATAACTTCAGGGCAGAATTCTTTTTCTGCCTTTGAAATCAGTGGTGTTTGCACAAAATAGAGTCATCTTAGACAATCCAGTAAAAGGTCTCTCTGGCACCGGTTAGAGATGCTGGATTTTTTGTGTCTTTGGTCTGACACGTGCAGACACAGACATTAAACTAACTGGGTTCTAGGGATGGAACACCCTTACTTACAGCTCAACAGTGGGTCACTGTGCCTGTGCAAAAGCCCTCTGAGGTAAATCAAGCCTCATGTGGGTGCCACATATACCTGCCCGTTACAGGACAACAGGAAGAGTGATTCTGTTCTTCTGTTCATCTGAATCTTATGTATTGTGCCTACAGCATGAGAAAGCAGGTATGCTCTTTCTGCCTTGTTTTCTGAGATTGAATGACACCGCCAAACAAGATTAGAAATGCTGTAAAAAAGAACATCCTTGAAAGGAGGGTAAGAATTGAGTAAATGCTCTTTAGTTCTGAGTTCATGCAGTGCCTTCCCATAAGTCAGGAATAAATGCAGTCAGCAGCTGTACTGAAGTCATTACAATTAAAGTCAGTGCAGTCAATCAAGGTTATACTGGAGATGAGCAATCAGGTTTAGGCTTAGTGAATAGGTGGATACCAAGTGTTTTGAGAAAAGTTTTGTTTTCTTTTAAATCTGTAATCAATGTGCAGTAGTTTAAGTCACATACTATATCCATCTCATTCTGTCTTGGGCTGAATTTGTAATTTGATACCATATAAAATGACTGTTACTCAGCAAGCTGTAGGTCTTCACAGGATTATTTTAGGGCTGCTTTTCCTCACAAAACTGAGGGAAAGTGAGAAGTGGCATTGTAAAGTCAAGGGAGAAAAAAAAATATGGTGAACAAAATAAAGTGAAATTGGAAATGGCTCTCTCAGGACTTTGTTGCACTTTAATTATATTTAGACTTGTCAAATGAAAGAACTTTAATCAAGGGACATTTAATGATTCTATATGTGGGGTATTTCTTAATATTTTCTTTGGAAAAAGGCAAGGCAAAAAAAAAAA
This sequence comes from Pseudotriccus pelzelni, assembly GCA_035584735.1. Lineage (NCBI taxonomy): Eukaryota > Metazoa > Chordata > Aves > Passeriformes > Tyrannidae > Pseudotriccus > Pseudotriccus pelzelni. The sequence goes on from JAWMRA010000113.1 coordinate 98,124,413, forward strand.
GCCCGGTACCAAAAGTGTATCAGATATCAGTAATAAATAAGCTAAAAACATAATTGGGGTGAAAGGTTATGGTTGTATAATTAAAGTTATTATCCTAAGGTGATGTCCTAAAATTACTAGCACTGCCAAGAGGCAAGTGTTGTCAAATTTTTAAGAACAAGCTACTGTGAATGGAGAAAAAGTCTTTCATGGCTTTGTTTACTTTCTTTGGGAGCTACAGAAATGCTAGAACAGAACTGAGTTGTCTGAGTTTTTGTTAACTCTGTAGTGGAGCAAAGTAAGGCCTCAATGTGCATATGTATGCATATCATCCTAAAGCAGCAGCAGATGATCAAATTAGTAAAAAGAAATAGTGCTTTGGGAATGTAACAGTTTTAATTTTATCACTGAATATGAACTAAAAGCTTCCACATTCCAAAACTACTAACTGGCATTTTAAGAGTGGAGGATGGTAAAAGAAACTTACTTAACTTTTAATCAGGATAAACTGTTCTGAAAAGAGGGCTTTTTTTATTATTCTACAACCTTGTTTCTGACAACATAAGTTATCAATTCAAATCTTAACAATTTTAGCAGTTTTAGACCAACAAAATCAATATTTATTTCAAGAAAACTTTCCCAGTTTTGAACTTCTATATATGCATACTTAAAATAAATATGACTTCTTCCAGATATACTTTTTCTGTAGGCAACAGATTCAAAGAAAGAATCTTTAGAAAACAGAGAAATCTAGCCAACATTTCAGACATGACAGGTAAAGTTATAAGATGAATAATACTTTGGGAGAAGGTAGGAAGTTTATAGAACAAAGCGTTAGAAGGAAGTTTATAGACCAAAGCATTATTTTACTACCTTCTCATCTATTTTAGTCTATTGTAAGTTCTTCTTTTGACTGGTACGCTCATTACTTCCTTTCTGGAAGGAAGCTGAGGTTTTCTCTTTTTGCCATCACAAACATTGGTAATAATGAGCTAAACAAGTGTAAGGATAAGGGCTTATTTTCTTCCATTTGTGTTGACTGAAAAATTGTAACTGGGACAGTTTCTTTTTCTTCCCATGTGATGTGTTGTCATTTACACCTTTATGAAAAGCACAACCAGTGTCATTATGTTTAAATAACATTTACCATGTACTTTGCTCTGTTGCAAATTCTGTGAAATGCGCTATTTGTGGGAATCTGTGTCAGCACTTACCCAAAGGTGTATGGTTTTAAGAAAATAAGCACCATGAACATACTAGGATCCCATTCTGTGGCTTTTATTCAGCCATAACTTCTATCTGGTCTTGCATGAAAATTTCAGTGTTAGCTCCAAAAAATTCTATTTTCCATTTTGTGGCTGTGCCAGTAATGTCAACACTGGGGTCTCTGGATCAGCTTTTATTGTGTCCCACACAATTGCACATTATGTTGTCTATAGAATCATTTTGGGATTGCCTTTTTTCACAGTGGGAGATAAAATTATATGTAAAATCCTGGTGGGCAAAGGAAGGTGAAATCTGAAATGTGATAGTGATATTTATTGAGAACATCATCCAATTAGATTTTCCTGAACATGCCTCTTTTCCCTGTCTGAAACTTGTTTCTGGGTAGAAACTAATAGAAATAGATGTTTCTGTGGGGAATGCAGGCTAGATCTAACACCTCTGCTGTGTGTGAGCTCACAGGCATCCAGTGCACACACAGGAAATATTGTGCAAATCCAACACTCTACACAGCACTGGATTATGTATTTCTGTGCAAAAAGTCCTGAGCAGAATATTTTTAGGACTTCTTGGCAGAACTAGGGCAGCATCCTAATGTTATCTGAATTCTGTATGTTTTCTGTGTCTTTCTTAAGAGTATGGGTCTGTAGTAAATTTTGCATCTTACTGAGTTAAATATTCAAAAAATACAATGACAGGGTGTATATCCACAGAAATCTATAAACTTTCAAAGGCTACAAGGAAAAAATTCTGTCAAATGAAATTCCAAGGTCGCAGTACAGAGCAATAAAATGTAGGCTGCTGAGGCTTTTTGCCTTTTTCACCAAGCTGTACCCCTGGTAGGACAGAGGGGTAGTTCTAAACCTCTGAAGTTACAACTAGTGACATTTCCGGACGCTTGGAGGAATTACTTCAGGTCCAATGGGAGTTGCTGTAATATTGCTCCATGTCATGCAAGGAAATCTCTGCAGATGAAAGGCAATGCAACAGGCAGTTTCCAGCTCCTCACTTGTACCTGACACACAGCGCAGAATGTGGAAGACCTGATGTTTGTTGATAGTTCTGAAGGGGGATGCAGAATGATGAGAGCGAAACTGAAGTTCCTCACCTATTAAAGGTGGAAGTGAAATTTTTCTAGAAAGAGTTATGTGTGCTCCTTCTCCTCTTTAGACATGTCTGAATTTTAAGCCACTCTCAGTGGTGTGCTCACTGCCAGTCATGTTAGTGAGGATGATTATCATGAAGGAGGTAGTGTTATAGGGCTGGCAGCGCAGGGGGAAACAAGGTAATGTTTGAATTGAATAAAGGCGGTTAATAAAGTTTTAACAATTATTTTGAATAAGCATTTAATTTCAATGCTCAAAAAACCACAAAAAAACAACCAAAAAAAAACAACAACAAAAAAACCCAAACCTAAGACATTCCTGTAGGCAAGGTGAAAACTTGCCCTTCTCCTATCCTAGTACATTCATCATAACAACAACTCTGATGAGTCCTCTTCTACAAGTTATGTGCTCTGGAGGGTTAACAGAAGTATTAATAACATGGATATCAAAGACTCATTCTACTACCTCCAGTCCTGTTTGCTGTTCCTTTCAGGAGTATTAGTGACAGCACCACTTAAAAGCACAGAGACTTGGTGATAAAGCTCTTGTTCAATTTGATGCATGAGAATTGCACTTTCTGCATTACTGCAGACAGTGGAATCATTAACTCACCATCAATCACCAGCTCGTAGCACAGCTCTCTCTCTAACAAGAAGTTATGGGGCATAAGTTATAAATAGCAGACATAAGTCAACCCCCTTGACCAGTTGTAATTGCAAAAGAAGGACTGTGAACTGTATTAGGCCTTCTGCCCAGGCTTTCCAGAGCACACCAGTGTGCACATGGAAATGCAGCTAGGGATGTTCTTTTTCCTTAGAAGGCTCTCTGGGATTGATCTAGAACTAAGTTCCTTCTTCTTTTTTTCCCAAGTAAACATTCTGGATGTTTCGAGAATCTCTGGGCAGTCTGAGGTAGCTTTTCCTGTTATAAGAAGATAGATAAAGTTATTTTGACTTTTTTAAGTATCAGGAAACCAGATTTTCTCTGTTATTTCATTGCCTATGCATGGAGAGCACCACAGACAGTGAGTGTGTGTGGGTAGGGAATAGTATGCTAAGAACTAAGTTGACAGGAAAACAAATAAGTTTACATTGTTATGAATCCCAAGAGTATTAAACCTAGATAAGCCTTCACACATATGGGTTTTAATCATTAAGGAGGTTTTATTTCTATACTTGTAGTTTAGTTCCACAAGAGCTGTTAAATAGGTTGTTCATATAATACTCTTCTCACTTTACTGATTCTGTTCCATGGGCAGCAAATGAAAGTTATTTTAATTGCCTTTCTTAGAGGGAATGAGGTCACAAACAAGCTGCAATATCCTTTTATAGTTCTCCTTTGTTACCTGGCATGAAGAGCTAGTATAAGCTTTTAAAAGTAGGCATTTCTGGCATAAAAGTGGGGTGGTCAAGGTCTGTGATTCTTGCTTCCAAGGTCTGTGATGACTTCCACTGACAGCTTTATCAAAATTAAATTGCCCACTCTTCTATTCTGTAGTAGAAATCCTGAGAGAAAATACCAGTGAAATAGCTCACTGTTTCCAGATGAAATGCACTCCATCCCTTATGCAGAGGGATTTGCTGTAGCAAAGAAGTGTAATTTACACCTTCCTGTGACAGCCTTTGTGACTTTGACCTGGAAAGTAGAAAAGAACCCAGGCATACTTACCGAAAGTTGCTATAAATAGCTTTAAATACAGAGGCTTATCTTAAGTTCAACAATAAGTTGTCTTTACAGTGCTAACGAACTAGACCACACAGCTGTGTTTTGATTTTTACCTGAAGTATAGACCTGTGTGGTCTAGATGGATGATATCTATTGCATTTGAAAGTCTGATAAAATTGAATGCAAATGATTTATCTAGCTAATACCAACCTCTCAATAAAAGCCACAGTCATTAGTAAACCTTGGCATATATATATCATTCTTATTCTTCTGAATGCATTGTAAATGCCTTTTTTAAATGCATGCATCTTCCTTACTTTCAGGCGCTTTTTCCCGGTGGTTGAGAGCAGTGGATTATGGAAATTTTTCTGCAATTTATTGCGAGACATTGTAACTGAAGCATGCTTTGCAGATAGTGATGCATTAATCAGTGTTGCATACTCACACACACTTCCACATGCTGCTTTTTTCAAAACTTACTAGCTGAGAAAGTATTATATTAAAATAAATGAGAACTGTTGTTTAAATCTCTGGTGCCTTGAAAAAAGTGCCTTCAAAGCTCTAAAACCACCCCATAATTTCGGGTAATCATGCATTGTCTCTTCTATTGTAGACTACTGTAAGTGAATAATTTAACACTTGAGATGCTGCAGTGTATGACACCTTTAAAACTGCTGTTCCCTGGATTCTATACTTTACAAACATTATATTTTATGTGAAGACTAGGCAATACATGTAAATCCTTGTCACTGAGCATGGTTTCCATGTGCTGCAGGAAAATATTGAAACTAGTTGGAAAGGAAAGTTTAAGCATGAGTGCAGTGAGGGAATCCACAGGGGCATTAATATGCCCATGTTTAGTGAGAAACATTCTCTTAAAGTCCCCTGGTTGGCAACGTGCACATGGACGTATTCATAGGTATTTCTGAATAATAGACACAGTGAAAAGTTTTCTAGCATTTTCCAAAGGAATCTAAAGTTCTGATGAAGTAAAAAATTACTATAGAGAAAAAAAAATATTTTTGTATTTCTCTATTGTGTTTATTTCTCCTAAATGTCATTTTGTGACAAATTATGTTTTCTAAATATGTAATTTCGGTGTTAAAAGGTGGAATTACTCTATCTGATACTTCTGAACTTTCATTCCATGCTTGTGATTGATTTATTTTGGCTCAAATAGGAATGGGAAGGACAAGGGAAAGAAATTGTTGCAATTTTGTAAAAATTAGAAATTTACTTTTGTTGCGAGGTATGTTGGGCAATCATTTTGGGAGGCAACAAGACTGAATTTCAGGAATGAAACTTGGAAAAGGCTTGTGTCATGTATTGTAGAGGGAATTTATTGTGTGTGGGAGTAATTTGAAGCTGACATTGCAGATGGTGCATCAGGCTGAAATTCCAGGTGTGTGAAGAACAGTAATATAATCGTTTCAGAAAATTAAATTTTGGAAGAAGAGTTGTTACAGTTCATCCTTGCATTTAGTCTTGGGAATATGAGCCTTTGTGTAGGTCAGAAGTTAAATGTTTAAAAGTACTGTTGCAAGAAGATGTAAAAACTCATTATTGCTATATATGAACATTTAGTACATGTATCGTTTGAATCTGCTAAAACCAGGTCACAGGGTAGTGAATTCTCTAATGCTGTGTGTTGATTCTGTGTGACAAACTGAGAATTACTGTGGAACCATAACTCAAGCATTCTTTGCTGAGATGATGTGATTCAAGGTCTTGACAGGAATCTCAGTAGTTCCCATTCCTCAACTGCATGTGTTTTACAAGTCTTGTAGAGGACAGCCACATCTTGTCATTTTAGAGAGCCAGCAAACATTATTTTGCTTATATTGTAATTAGATTGTTGATATTTCCAGGAGAGCAAGGGTCAAAATTTGTGCAATGTTTTGTATGGTAAGCATAGGAAGATGACTAAACACTTTTATACTTTTCAATTTCTGGACTGACCCAGAGGTCACTGCGACTTTTCTAACTGATGACATCCTCTCATTCTGCTTACAGCAGTTTCCTCTCCTCCCCTGATTTCCTCTTCTGAAATTAAACTGCTTCTTTTAGGGCCTCTCCATTGCCAAAGGGAACTATTGGAATGGAAGGATTGCTTTCCTTGTCTCTGGTCTACTACTCTGTCACACAGATCAGAGTTTCTCCAGCTAACTGTATAATTTTCATTTTGAGATTTATGCCCAGGTTGAGCTCAAGACCAGACAAAACTGTGTTTGTGGTTTGCAAAACCACAAGCTGTTGGAGAAGATCCACTAGAAAACAAAGGACTCCTTATATTATCTGAGCATGTCTACTATCTGCACAGGCAACAGCAACAGCTTGCACCAGTTTTTCACATTCAGACTTCAGGGTCTCCAAGAGAAACCATATGAGATACAGGCTGTCAGGGTTTAGGAATGGTATTCCCCAATTTAATGCTCCCACTAAAAAAGAAAAGTCAGGAACAACTTCCCTCTCCCCACCCCTCCATTGAGAATGAAAAAAGGCAAAGATTGCCGGTTTAGATAAGAACAATTTACTGGAAACAGCAATGAGATAAGAAAATGAACAATAACAACAACAATACTAACACCAATGTACAAAAGAGAGGGTGATTTACATATGAAAATGCTCACCAGGCTGGGGCAATGAAAAATAATGGCTGACAGACCTTCTGCCTGCCACTCTTTTCCCTGACTGAAAATCATGCCCATGCTCCTCCCCCTCATGGCTACTGTGAAAAAAGTAACTTTGTCCAGGACAGGGCACACTGTGTATTTTGTGCCCATGACTGCTTTCTAAAACTGATGCAGACATTTCTCTTCTGCTTGTGGATGCATTATGGCAATGCCTTTTAACCACATCACCACAGACCAATGGTTTTACAAGTTCAATGGCAGTTGTACAAGCAGCAAATTATGTAAGAGGGTATGAGATATAAGTCTTCTCTAAGTAAGATACTTGCCTAACTCTCAGGAGAGTTTTCTTTCCAATTGAATTTCCATAATATTTTACACAGGAAGGATACCTTTATTTCTAGTATTCAACAATATCACGTTGTTTAATTCTGGAGATGCACTGTTTTTTTATAATGGAGTTCTTACAGCTCTTACTGTAGGCTGTCTATATAAGGCTTTGTAAAACCAAATAGAAATACACAGACTTTGGTTTCAAATGATATAACATGTTATATTCTCTCCCTTTGTCTTCTTCAACAAAGTGTCCAGCACAAAGAGAGAGTGAAGTCAAGGGTATGTAAAAAAAAGCATCCAGCAACAATAAAATGACAGCCAATATATAGTTTTCTTCTAAGTACTCTTGTATGATTAATATATGAGTGACCATCAAGTGCCAAAACTTCCTGACTATCACAGACTCAATCTCTGACATGAACATGGGTTATTCCTTTAGCCTGAGTGGTGGATTTTACCGGATTGGTAGTAATGCTCAATGCAGTGATCAACAAGACAAGACTCAGTCAGCAGAGGTGCTGAGGTAACATTCTTTCCTTCCAGATAGTAGGAGGTATTAAACATCTTAAACTGTCTTCTATACTGTTTTAACATCGGAACAGGAATGAATATCACCCACCGCTATTAGCCTAGATGGGAAATCTAAAGGGAGACAGAAGGAGTTCTAAGACAAAAATGTTTACATGTATTGATAAGGTTAAGACGTGTTTTTGCAAGAGGGAAAGCTAAAAGAAACTGCTTTCTGTACCAGCATTTCCCAAACTCTGCTGCATAAGAAGTAGTTACACTGAAGTGGCTTTGACACAACATAAGCTTGTTCTTTGTCAAGTGTATCCCATTATGTAGGCCTTGATGATTTTTAAAATCTGGAGTTTTCATACACTTAGCACAGAGAGAGAACAAAAGGAGCCCAATTACTGATTTTACTTAGTTATTAGAGAGACTTTGAGATAGCTCATTAATGCAGGGTGGATGCACAAAAGATTGCTTTAAAGGCTTAAAATGATAATAAATTTTATTAGTACAGCTGAATCCTTCTTTAGGCTATCATGAATCATCTGTACAATGCAGTTCTTCGGTTTCAAAACTATAACTAAAGAAAAAATGGCATTTTTTATATATTAGTGTCATGGGTTTGCAAAAGTCCCCCTCCTTGGGGATTGAAAATAGTTTGTCCGGATGAATTTCCGGACAGAAGCCAATCAGGAGTTCAGGTGACGCCTTTGCCAATTACATCTTCAAGAAGAAACGGAAGAGAAGGTGGTGGCGTGG
>JAWMRA010000113.1:98132724-98152708 GCA_035584735.1 Pseudotriccus pelzelni
GCATAAACTTCTCTCACCCTAGAGTAATTTGTGGGGGGTGTGGTAAAAAATTGTCCCCTAGGCAAACCCATGACAATTAGTATAACATATTATTTTTTAAAAAAGAATATTTTAAACTATGAAACAACAAACAAAAATCTTCAGATTTCATTGAGTCTAAGGGACATGCAGATGATTTGCCTGTGACTGTATAAAAACATAACAATATGTAGTAATATTTAATAAAAATTTCTGCAAGAAGATAAAATTACTATTACATATATATTTGTATCTCATTGTATATAAATGGAAAGGAAAAAACATGCATTTTAAACTTTTCAAGTCTTCATTAAAATAATGAAATGCATTAAGTAAAATTGTATGATTTGAGTTCAAATGCAAATAAAATTATTTCTTTTTATTACAGACAAATTTGCTTATAACACAATAGATATAGTGTGTGTACATTTGAAATATATGCATTGCAGATAAATATATCGTGTATGTGCATATATGCATACATATGAATATGAAACAACTTATGAATAGTAATAATATGCCACTTCTAGCATTATTAAAATGAAAAATTTATTTTTTGTGTAGAAAACATTTGTTACTGAAAAGCACACAATTCAAAATACTTCTTTCATAGATGCTGCTAACAGACTGCGATTTTGTCCTTGATCCTTGGGCACCCTAATACCTAATAAAATCCAAATAGAAATACTACTGCCTACTAAAGTACAAATTCAAAGAAATAAAAAGGGAAACAAGTTGTATCTACTTTAGAAGTATCGAACATGCTGACTATCAACCAATCTAAAGCTTATGGAAATCAGTGACAGTTGTCATTTAATTAGCTTTGACGAGTTGTTAATCAAACACCTAATTTACACTCGATTGATGGACTCTTTTGTGTTTCCACTTAGATTCATATATGTTAACATCTCTTGAGTCCTCCTGTAAATTTTCTGTTCTACTAAAACAAATATGATTGATCTGGTTTGCAGGGAAGTCACGGAAAAGTAAAATTAGAATTTAGGATTTGTTTGGGAATTCTATGAACATATTTGTGAGGCCATGAATGTAGCACTAAGTAAATAAACATGAAATAAATCAAAGTCCTATTAAATTTTATAGAAAAAAGTGGTCTGCTGAATAGCAATAGAATAAAACATTGTGAAAAGCAAAGCAGAATGACATCAGTCTATTAAAGCTAATATCCTTTCAAAACCAGACTGTTATTTTTCAGAACTGAGTAGGAGGATTTTCCTGATGAGATTGAAATAAAACTGACTGTGGACATATGTTTATTTCAGTGACATTTTCTTTTGGGAAAAAGAAATAGAATGAGAAATGTTAATTTTGTTTTGGTTGGTTGGTTGGTTTTTTTGTGGTTTATTTAGTCTTTTTAAAATGTGTATCCAAATCCACTTTGGGATGTATCTTCTGTGTAGAAAACTACATCTGATGATTCATATTGCATCAGAATGAAAGCAAAGTTGGAAATAACTATATGCCCCATGATATGGAATTCTACTTGTAGCCTAAATCTATCAATTTCCATGTAAGCTAGAATTTTATCTTCAGGCAAACTCTGACATAGGAAGCATTCTCAGACACATTAACTCTGGACCTTTTAAAATAGAAAAAAGTGTTTTGCTTGATAGTATATTGGGGCTTAGATGTGGAGTGGTAAAGCATTTAGCAGGTAGCCTATCTGAGAGGCTTTCCTGGCTGTGTCTGTTTCAGAGTAAGTGAGCCTTGTTTATGCTGCCCTTACACTTGAAAGCCACATTATCCTTTTCCTGTGCTGCAATAACTTTTTATATAAATAGTAGTGGATACTATGGAAACCCTAGAGGTTATTACTTGCAATATAATTACTGTCTGGTCATTAGTAATTATTCCATGAGGTACTGAAGAGCATGTTCTTGGATCACAAAAAATAAAAATAAAATAAAAACCAACTGACACTGCACAGCAACTGCAACAGACCAGATCTTTAATTTTGGGATATTTGATTGTCATCACATTGACCCCAAAGGCCTGCATCATGAAGCACACTTCCCATTTAATTAATATGGTAACATATATAATATATCAATATATATGAAATTACTAGCAATTTTTTCCAAGATTCTGATTCCTAACTTTGATTGCCCAGATTTGTTGCTGTTATCAAAATGTTTCCACTACTGAAAGTTCACTAAAACGTTTTTTTTAACATAAATATCATGATAATTTACACTGTATATATGACAGAAAATGTTTTTCTGCATTGGCCTCCATGCATATGATCTATTTGAAACATCTGTTTTTAAATAATTAGTGAATGTTAAAATTCATTATGTTAAATTATTTCTTTAAATCAGTATTACTAATAAGAGGATGATCTCGACAAAACAATAAAGAAAGAAGATATTTTAACTTCTATGATTTTGGGTTTTTTTTTAGTCTAATCTCCTTGTGAAGTTACAAGTGGTAAGTTCACTCAATTTATTGTGCAAAGGTCATTGCAATCAACAGTTATCTTTCCACTGACTTAGATGCACTTTGAATCTGTCCTATTCTATACCCTAGTGATGCAGCCAAATCATTTATATGAAAGCCAAATGAAGCCATGAGATACAAAATGTTGGCTTTGTAGTATCCTTGCATGCTTCATGTGTGTGATACTGCAATACAGGATAATTGAGATTGACCCTGGCCAGATGCCAGGTACCCACTACAGCCACTCTCTCACTCTGCTTCTGCAACTGGACAGAAGAGAGAAAAAAACCCAGCAAAGGATTCATGAGCTGAGATAACAGCTGGGAGACGTCAGTTACTTATTACCTTCATAGGCAAAACAGGCTCAAAGTGGAGATATTACTTAAATTTATTACTAACAGGGTAAGAGCCAAAGAGTGAGAAATAAAAGTCTTAAAAAAACACCTTCCCCCTTCCCTCCTTCCTTCCCCGTTTTCCCTCCTTCCCCCCCTAGCAGTGCGGGGGACTGCGAATGGAGGTTACGGTCAGTTCTTTCTGCTGCTGCTCAGGGAAAGGAGTCCTTCCCCTGCTCCCCCTCATGGGAGACAGACCTTGATGGACTTGTCCAATGTGAGTCCATACCAGAGGCAGCACTTTTTCCCAAACTGCTGTCCCGTGGGTCACTCCTCCATGGGTGCAGTCCTTCACCAATGAGCTGTACCACTGTGGGTCCCCCACAGGGGCCACAAGTCCTACCTGGGAAAAACCTGCTCCAGCATGGGCTTCCCTCTCCATGGGCTGCAGGTCGCTGACAGGACCTGCTCCATCCTGGGCCTCCCACAGGGTCACAGACTCCTTTAGGCATGCACCTGCTCCAGCACGGGCTCTTCCATGGGCTGCAGGGGGGTCTCTGCACCCCGATAGTCCCCCATGGGCTGCAGGGTCACAGCTGCCCCACGATGGGCTGCACCACGGGCTGCAGGGCCACAGCTCTGGCATCTGGAGCACCTCCTGTCCCTCCTTCTGCACTGACCTTGGGGTCTACCTTGTTGTTCCCATGTTCTCCCTCCTGTCTTCCTTGGCTAGACTTTTTTCTGCACCACAACATTCTGTTCTTAGATATGTTATCACAGAGGTGTTATTGTTGTTCCTGATTGGCTTGGCCTTGGTCAGTGGCAGGAAGCCCATCCTGGAGCTGGCTGGCATTGGCTGCACTGGGCAGGGGAAGCTTCTAGCAGCTTCTAACTGAAGCCATCCCTGTAGCTCCACTCCTGCTACCAAAACCTAGCCACAGAAACCCACTATGTATGGCAATTTTACTCTTCAGAAAACCTTGAAGTGGATTACATCAGCAATATGATGCATCTGTACCATACATTTGCATTTGTATGGTCTATTTGGGGTAAGATTTTGTGGGGCATTTTGCAGGGATAGCTTCTATGAGATGAAACCATCTTCCACCATGTAGGAGAGAGTCAGAGTGGGTCCAAGGTTCACTTGCTACTGGGTGCATCTGGTCAAAGCTCAGTCAGTCAGAAACAGGAAGCACCTCTTGGATAATATATTTAAAGTAAGGTAAAATCCACTGCACAGAAGCATCTGGAAGAGGAGAGAGAATACATGAGAGAAACAGCTCTGCAGACACCAAGGCCAGTAAAGGAGGAGGGGGAGGAGCTGCTCCAGGCACAGGAGCAAAAGTTCCCCTGTAAGCCCACGGTGCTGCCAATGTAAGACGGGCTGTTCCCTGCAGCCCATAGAGGTCCATGGTGGAGCAGAGTTCCACCTGCAGCCCATGGAGGACCCCACATCAGAGCAAGCAGATTTCTGAAGAAGGCTGCGACCCTCTGGGAAGCCCACACTGCAGGACGCTCCTGGCAGTATCTTTGCCCCTTTGGAGAGAGGAGCCTACTCTGGAGCAGGTTGGTTGGCAGGATTTGTGACCCCATGGGGGACTCATCCTGGAGCTGCCTGTTCCTGAAGGACTGCACGCTCTGGAAGGGACACATGTTGGAGCAGTTCATAAAGAACTCCAGCTCAGGGGAAGGACTCATATTGGAGAAGTTCATGGAGGATTGTCTCCCACTTGAAGAACCTCACACTGGAGCAAAGGAAGAATGCAAGGAGCCCTTCCTCTGAGGAGGAAGAAGCAGAAGAGACAAAAGAGTGATGAACTGACCAAGACCCCCATTCCCTGTCCCCCTCTGCCACTTGGGGCGGGAGGTAGAAGAGTCGTCAGTGAGTTTGAGCCCAGGAAGAAGCAAGGGGTGGAGAGATGATGTTTTATAGGTTTGTTCTTATTTCTTACTATCCTACTCTGTTATTCATTGGTAATTATTAATTTCATGATTAATTCAGTGAAGTCTGTTTTACCCATGATGGTAATTGGTAAGTAACCTCCCTGTCCTTATCTTGACCCATGAACTTTTTACAATTTTTTCTCCCCTCTGTCTTATTGATGGAGGGGAAAGGGTTAGAGAGACTTGGTGGGCACCTGACAGCCAGATAACACGACAGTAGTATAACAATACTATATCACCTCTACAATGTCGAAATGTTCAATGACTTGGCTGTTCATCACTGTGTGAAGTGATATGTAAAATCAGTCAGATACACTATATACTGTTATTTATACTATATACTGTTATATATGTATTTTTCTTTTATTCTTTTAATAGGCTTATCTGACTAATGCAACAGATTCAGAGCTTCCAGTCTGCACTTGTGAAAATACTTTTTGATGTTAAAATTCTATATTGAAAGCCAGTATGACTGCATGGATGGTAGGCACTGTAATTATGTGGTTTTCCTTCTGAGAAGAATTTTCTTCTGAGCACTGGGAACTGCATGTGCCACTGAATGGAAGAGGAAATTCAGGAATGATCAGTGGCTGAATAATCTTGCCCTTTGAGTAGAAGAGGGAACCAGAAAAAACTGTTGGAGCAAAACTGAGCCAGTACAGACATGTGATCAAAAAGAGACAGGCTGTGGTTATGGCCAGGATAACTGAGTAAACAAAAATCATTAAATAGTAGAAATGAAATTTTTTGTTTGTTTGGGGTTTTTGTTTTGTGGGTTTTATTTATTTTTATTTGTTCATTTATTTTGTTTTAAGAAGACTTTTACATCCTTTTTGCACTTTTTCCCTAACCTAACCTTGACCTACTAAAGAGGCCATGAAGGAATATTTTCTAAAAGTGAGATTGGCTTAATTAAAAATATAAAAACCAAAATTTTTTCAATTCCACATTAGACTACTGTTTTGTCTACATGGTCTTTTAAAACTACTTGAAAATTTCACTTTTTGTGTGCCATCTGTTAAAGTGTTGCATCTTGTCCATGTTGCCTGTCATGTCATGGCTAGTCATAGTTAGAAGCAACTAGGTTTTACTCTACTAATCACTCAGTTAAAAAAAAGTCAAAATATTTCTTCTTCTCCCAGTGAAACACAGATACAATTTCAGTTCATATAGCAAATCTCCATCTTTTCTACCTAAAATTAGTTTTTAAAAAAGCATAACTGCTCACATGACACGGTGGAAGAATATCATTATGGACAAGTCTGTGGTAGTTTTCTGTTTCAGGATTAGATTTCTGGCTAGTGTAAGTCAAGACAGTTTTACTTAAGTTTCAAGCCACCTAATAATAATAGACTATTCATAAATCACTAGTGTGTTTTTCCCTCCTGGCTTTCTAATTAAAAAGCATTTATGTGGTCAGAAGAAGGGATTTGTGAACACACACAGAGTATAAGTGTCATAAATCTCTGAATCACAGAGTGTGCTGAGTTGCCACATAAAAGACTGTCACCAGTCCTAAACAAAACTTGTAGGCTTTTGAGAATGAAGACAGAGTATATAATTTTTGGTGTTATACTAGCCATTTCATATTTCAGTATAAGCATGGCAAGAGTTTATATTGTTGTTCTTCCAAGAAAGACAATTTTAGGAGACCATATAGTTATGCAATGCATCCTCTGTGGTGTTTGTCTGTCAGTTGCTGTCTACATATCTGACTTACAAAACATAAAATATTATGCCAAATAATAATTTTTTTATTGTTATAAAACAAGTATATTTTACTTTACTACCTTTTCTTGGAATCTGCAGAACTTCTATTAGCTTAGGTTGTTTGCTAACACTATTAGGCAGCCTTTCTTTGCGATAATGGATTTGTTGTTTTTGGGTTTGAGAAGTTTAAGTCTCTTCTGGAATGTGTCAACTTAACAAATGGAAAAGGTGTAATGCACCAAGAGTCACGTTACAAATGTTCTTAAGCTTGAACAGAGTTATCTTGAGATCCTCCAAAGTGAAGGGCAGCTTCTGCAGGCATTTGGCCTCATGGAGTGACTTATTTTGTTGCAAGGTAGCTTTCTTATCCTGTGGGCTGAGATATCCAAGAGCCAGAGAAAGGGTCAAATAGAGACTGGAAGGGTGAAAAGAGGAAAGAATAAGTTTTTGTGTTTAAAATGCTTATTGTCTTTGAAGTACAGTTAAAATAAAAAATATTGCAAATTAATCATGATAATTTATAGCTGAACTACTGAGTTCCTTGGAGAAGGGTAATGAGAAGTTACTGCAGGTGTTTAGTTAGCAGGGCTAACTGCTTTTAAATGTCTACACAACTTAATTCCTTGAGGAGCGAGAGTGAGCTTTTTAGCCTGCCACTTGTAGTTGCAGCTAGTTTTCTGTTTTGAAAGAACAAAGAAACTGTTGGATGTTCCTCTTCCTTGACTAGTGATTGCATGCTAGGAGAGAGAAGTTTATAGGAAGTTCGAAAGGAGATAGTACTTTCATTATTTGAGACGGACTGATGTAAAATAACCTCATCTGTGCGAAAAAAAATGAATTGGTACCTCCTGGAAGGAGTAAAGGTCATGGAATCTCTGTTTTTGTACAAACATGAATTTACATCCTTCTGAGCACACGGACATGTATGTGTCTACCATAGTAAACAGAGGTAGCTACAATTATTTCTGTATTTTATTGAAATTTCTTTGTGAATATGACAAATAAGAAAATACCCAGAGTAAAGTGACTTCAGCAACATTAATTTTACTTTGCTGACACTTCAATGCAATGTACAGTCTTTTCTTAAATAATCCCATGTTATGTTTTTTTTCTCCCCTTCACAGGATGTCCCTATTTCAGGACTTCAACTTATTTCCTTTTATCTTTCCCTCCCCTTTAGGGAAAGTCTCAGGCTTTTGAGTTTCTTCAAAGGCTCCAGTAGATTTTATAAGGCCTCAATTGAACATGCAAATGTTTCTTGCTATGGATCAACCCAAAACTTAATTAAAAAGTCTTGGGTTTCTACTTCAATGCTGGAAATCTTGGTACAAATTCATCAGTGAGTTTATGTTAGCATCCTGTATATTGCAAATCAAGGCATAAGGCTTCAGTAATTGTGTGAATTAATTGCTAATGACATTGCTAGAATAAAGGGTTCAGCCTAATTTAAAAAATATAAATTACTGAAACAGAATTAGGGTTTTGGTGGTCTTTTTTATTTAAAATTAAGTTTAGTGAGGGTCCATCCAGGACTTTCTCTTTTTTTTCAAATACCTCTACAAACCCTGTGTCTTAGGCAGAAATGGTGAACACTCACAGGAAGAAAATGGAGCACATGGGGTTGAAATCCTTCCTATTCTCTGGTTATCATAATCTCAGTTTTAACACAGCTTCCTGTGGTTGATGGCTTCTCAAAATGTTAGGGGTAAAACATGAACAACCTGTCTGTTTCTGGTAACACAATATCCTGCTAGCTGCTTTTTTTTCCTTTTACAAGCTTGAATTACTTCATATTAAAAGAGAAGTGTAATGACACAGTAACATAATTGAGGCAGTGTGTATAAAAAGGGGAAATTACAAACATTTTTATTATCTTTTAAAATAATAGCATTTCAAAGAGAGGAATTAAAATATATGCATAGTATTAAGACAGAACTGATGACAGAAGGTCATAAATTGTCATTCCATACTAAATATTGCAGTCAGTCTAAAGAACCTCATATTCAAATGTAGTGACAAGTTGTTAATCTCCAACTGTGAGACTAATATAGAAAAAGGATTTAGACATTGAAATAATTGCAAAATGCGGAATGAAATATATATGCAGCTAAATATATTTTGGTTATTTAATTAATTTATTTAGCTATAGTCCATTGAGTAGGACTACATCAAAATTTTCAACCAAACTATTTTTTTTACAGAAATTTAAAGAATTTTTTTTTTTTTTAATTTTACCAGCTGAATTTCCTTTGTGTTGTGAGCTGAGAAACACATCAGGATTATTATTCTTTTGTTCTTATGTTTTAGAAGTTCCTATGTTGCTAATCTCTGAGGATGACCCCATTGTGTTTAACATTGTCTACTCATGTAAAAAACTCACCCACATCAGTCACAGCTTTGAAATCCTTTACAGCCTACTTAAAACTGTTTGTTATGCAGGTGGGAGAACCCTAACTTACCCAACAGTTCCTTGTGTCATGGGAAGCCTTTCCCTGTGCTTGATCATCAAACTCAGCTGGTCACAGAGAGGCAGCTAAACAGTCATAATGATACTAAACTGTAGAAACCTGGATTGAGGATGCAAGGTGAAAAAAGGCTTCAAGATTAAAAAAAAAAAAAAAAAAAAGGGTGCTTCTTGATGCTAAGAAACTCATGCTAAAACAGTTATTTGGAAGCAGGGAATTAAAAAAGCGTAAACTATGACAAAGAAGCAGAAAAGAAGATGTGAGAGAATGGAGAATACCAGATCGCAGGGCTAGGTACAAAGTGAAACTGAAGTTGAAAGGCAGCGAAAAAAAGCTGGAGAAAACAGGCAATCAAAGAGAAGTCTTTAAAGAAAACCTGTTTTGAATATTCAAATATTCCTGATTTGACCATACCTGTGGCTATTCCTGTCTTTTGGGATCACATTCATTACTGCAGCTCTTTTCTCAAGATGACTATTCTCTTAAGATTGCAGTGATATACACTACAGTATATTAAACCATGAAGTAAAGGAGTTTATTGAGTTTACTGTACACTCTAAATTGAAATAGATTTTCAAATGAAAGGCAAAATCTCAAGTTTTATGTTAACACCCCTCATTACACAAATCCAGTCAGTCCAGAATCCTTCCCTTTTCTTCCTGCTGTGGGTATTAGGCATATGTTTGGGGTTATTTTTCATTCTGAGGAGATTGGCTGGTTAATGTAATTTTGGTCAAGAGTTAAAGACTTTTTGAAGAAGTCTTGCAGCTGTTCTTCAAGGCATTCATATTCTAGATTAACCTGATCCCTAAAATCTCATTTCATTCCCTATGAGGCAAACTGGCTACACCTGTGGTCACAGCACAAGAGAACTTATATTGTAGGAGTTGCCCATATTTCTAGTTAGTGGAAATACTTTTCAAAATGAGATAATCTGGGTAACACAAGACTGTGATAAGCATTAAAGAAGCTATGCTTTGGAGCTGACTGTTTAAAAAATCTATAGATCGTAGAGCACAACAAATGCTGCCAATTATCTTAAAGTTAAAATGATGGCCTAGAAATTTGTCATTATGCAGATTATGAAAATTTTGGTTTCAATATCCCAGAAGAAGACAACATACAGATTGTTCAATACCAAAATGTTGTGGAGTAGAGAAGTGAGAAAAAATGTGAATTCATTTACAGAAGATTTATTATTTTTGTGTAATAGGGAGTGTAAAACCAGTTGCCTAGCTGTCACTTGCCTTCAGGGTACAATCAAACACTGCTAGTGAATCAATAGCCTGGGAAGACTTTTTTTTTATATAGCTGGAGTTTACAAGAGGCTGCAAGTGCCCCATGTGGCAGGGTCATTTGTTCATTAGTGACTTTTCACAGTAAACAATTGTGGTCCCACGACATGACAACAGTACCTTACCAGAGATGAGTAAGAAAAAAAAAAAGCAAGCCCCAAATCCAGGACTCTGAAGAAGACCTCTGAGAAAGTCCCATAAATCCTAAGAAACACTAGTCAACAGGAGCAAATAGTGCAGTAAAAGCCTATTATGTTATTGATTTGCACCTTAGCTGATTTATTTTATAAAGAATTTCCTCAAATTTTCTTTCATTCAAAACAGAGTGGTATCAATTCTCACATCACCCTCTGTGCTTCAGGCAGAGATTTAGCTTTTACATTGTCGCTTTGTACTCCTTTTTTCCCTTTTCTTAATGCAAAGCCTAAGATGATCTGAAGGATGGATTCCAACGGGTACTGTGTTGCTAATTTATGAAATCTGTGCCTTTTAGAGATTATTTTGTTGAAATTAGTGTAAGCACTGGTGATGCAAGATAAGAAGAAAGAGCATTAAACTGCTTATGCATTTCTTCTGAAGTTTGAAAATCCTATTTAGAGACCAACTTTAACATGATTTAAGACTTCCAGCAGTGTTCCTGGGAGCATAAACAAAATAAAGCTTGAAGTTGTGAGAGTGGGTGTATCTCAGCTTCCTATTTCTTTTGAGGAGTGTGGAATGTCTAAGTGGAATTCAGGTTTGACTGAATTTAAGGCTCTGGTGCTTGGCGTTTGCTGACTGTGTGACAGCACCATGACCACATTTTAAAAGGACATACTAAAAGAGAGGAAAGAAGAATCTTTAGAAGTGTGCTGCTGTAGGGTTGAGTTCACCTCTTTATTAACCATTAAATAACCGATAAATAATCATCCTGAGTTTTGCTGTTAGAATAAACTTTTTAAAAATTTTTTTTTACTTTTTCAGTAAAACAACCAAGCATCAGCTAAGCATTTTCTAGATCCTTTTGTGTTCGTCTAATGTGAATTATGTACTCTGGACAGAGTGCTCTGCCTGCTATCCCCAGGTATCTCTGAACAGAACTGTATGGACCAGTTATATTATACAAGTAGTAAGCAAATGGTAACTACCGGTAAAAGGCTGGATACAAATCCCATTTATTACTAAATATTACAGTAGAAGAAGGTTGACCTGTTCTTCTTTGATAATTCTGTGATTTGGGAAGGGCAGGAAAGAAAGCTGATTTATCTTCCTATCTAGCAGGTACCTTTTAGAAAAGTTCATTTAAGAAATGTGGGGAAAACCTGACTGTTGAATCACTTACTTTTTTTTTTTTCTTTCTTTCTTTCTTATTGTTCTCCTGTGTCTCTATCGGTTTCAGAAAAGTTTCAGCACAAGTTAAATTTCAGGGTTTCACCTGTGCACATAATCACAGTACAAGTGAGTTCTGTGTTTCGTTCTGTCTGTTCTTAGATTGTTCATTACAATGGTTTGTCTGGTTAGAGGTTGCAGTCTTAGCCACTATTTACATTGCACACACTTCAAACACATTTTAAACATGTGTTTCATTTTAAGAATAAGAAGGCCCAAATGTCCTCCTTAATCCAAGATATTTTCATAAACTTTATTTTTTCCATTGAGATTTGAAAGTCTCTATTCGGTAAAACTTCAGCTAGAAGCAGTGTGAAGGTATGTACAGTGATGATATTTCAGACTAGTCTAACCTTTCAGGCAATTCAGCAAGATTTTATCAGTTTCAGTAAAGATGGAACTTCTGAAACAGGGAATACTTTCATTTATGCCAGAACATAGACCAATCCTTAGGTTAAAGCATTTATCTTGAGGCATCACAACTTTAACGGGTATTATTGGTTGTTTTGGGCAAATAGCGTTTCTTTTTCCAGCTATTTATGTACTTTGAAATAGTAATAGGATACTTTGTATCCTCAGTATGATACAAAAGATATCTTCAAATCCCCACATTTTAGGGTTGTAGCAAGAGTATCTTGCTGAATTCTCTTTGTGACATTTACGGGAAAAGTAATAAAGTATTGGTTTATTTTTATAAAATTCTGAATAGAAGGATATGAGAAGAGATGCTAGGGTTCAGAGCAGGCCGTTTAGCCAGTATTCTGTCTTGAAGAGCATGCATGTCCTTCAATAAGAGTGGCAGTTTTGGGATATGAGGCAAACATCCATAATTCATCCCTAATTTCCCGGCCTCCATGCATTTTTAACTCAGGAGATTTTCTGTACTTGATGCTGTTTATTGTTTACTAACTTACATTACATATTTTAATAGAGTTGAAGAATTAAAATTTTCACCTCTGTGTTGGGTTTAAGTGACAAAGCTTTAGTAGCAGAGAGACTTCACAGATGACTTCTGTGAATGGAAATCAGGAGCTGTGCCCATGTCAAACAAATCCAGTTACAGCTGGCTCTGAAAAAGACCCACTGCTGTCCAAAGCTGAGCCCATCAGTGACTCTGGTGGTGTCTCTCCACTAGCATATAACATATATATAACATGTGCAATGTTATCACTATTTAACATTTTAAAAAGGGTAAAAACTGCTGTGCAGCAGTTGTAAGAGAGAGAAGCATAATGGTTTTGTCCAGGATAAAGTTAATTTCCTTCACAGTAGCATGTATAGCACTGGGTTTTGGCTTTGTGCTGAAAACAGTATTGATAATTTAGGGAAGATTTTGTTACTGTTGAGCAGGGCTTACACAGCATCAAGACTTTTTCTACTCCTCACCCCAGCTGTAAAGGGTCACAGCCAGGACAGCTGACCTCAGTTGACCCAAGGCATATTCCACACTACATGGCATTATGTTCAGCATATAAAGTTGAGGGAAGGAGAAGGAAGGAGGGGATATTTGGAGTGATGGCATTTTTCTTCCCAAGTTACTGTTATGTGTGATGGAGCCCTGCTTTCTGGGGGATTGCCTGCCCATGGGAAGTAGTGAACGAGTTCCTTGGTTTGCTTTGCTTGCATATGCAGTTTATGCTTTACCTGTTAAACACTCTTTATGTCAACCCACAAGTTTTTTTCACTTTTACTTTTACAGTTCTCTCATTTTAGACACCAAGGTCTGAAGAACAAGGGGTAAGAAGTGCTCCAGGCATCAGAGTGGAAATTTCACATAGATCAAGAATAAGACCAATTTGTTCCCCTGCAGCCCATGGATAATCGTGTCAGAACTGATATCTGCTGTGTAGCTCGTGGAGGACCCTGTGTCGCAGTAGATGGATATTCCCTGAAAAACTGCAGCCCTTGAAAAGAGTCTATGTCAGATCGACCCCACTCTGGATCAAGAATAGTGTGATAAAGGAGAGGCAGAGTCAACGTGTTCTGAAATGACTGTAACTCCCATTCCTCGTGCCCCTGTGTTGCTTGAGGAAGGAAGGAGATAGGAGAGATGAGAGTGAGGGAATGAAGAACAGTGGAAACAAGAGGAGGTGGGGGTCATAGGAAGTGTTTTAACTTCTGATTTGTTTCTCACTAACCTGCTCTATTTTTAATTGGCAATAAATTAAATTTCTCTTCCACAAGTTGAGTCTGTTTTGTCCATGATGGTAATTGATAAGTGATTTCCATGTACTTATCTTGACTCATGAACTTTTTCATCTTATTTTCTCCCCCAGTTCTGCTGAGGAAGTGGAGTGAGAGAGCAGCTGAGTGGGCATTTGGCGGCCAGCCAAGGTTGAGCCACCACAACCTCACTCTTCCTAGATTAAATAAGCTTACACCCATCATTATTTTATTGTGGGTTGTTATCAATGTTTTCTGACCTTTTGCTTAGTCCACACTAACTGATTCAGTTTTCCTGAAGTGTCTGGCTTTTGACTCCGAGTTTTTTCTGAGCTGATGAACTTCTGAGATTTGCACATTTATATTGTTGATGCATCGGAGGATTAGATTTGCTGTATTCAGTTTATCCTTACTTCAGGTTCTTCTTTCCTCAGCCAGTTGATATGTACTAGCTCAAGGTGTTGGTGTTAAAACATTATCTGAACCCTGAGAAATCTAGGTTGAATCTCAGACAGATTTGCTGTCTGAACTGGACAAGTGATCTCATCTGACTGACCTTTCTGCCTCTTATGTCTCCAATTTATTATGTTAATTTAGATTGCAAGCTTTTCAGATTGGGATTTGTGTATATGCAGTGTTGAGTATAGGGCTGTGATTTAAGTTAGGTTCAGAACTACCAATAAAAATAAATCATATTGGCTTTCTTGACATTCAGTGAAAATGCTGGTATTTCTGCTGTTGATGGTTGAGAATGATAAATAAAGGGACATACACCTGTGAAATAATACCTTTTCACTATGCAAAAACACAGAACTATTTTGCATTGTATGTAGGATGTGCATTCTAGAACAGTATTTAAAAAAAAAGAAAAAAAGTAATGTAATGTTTTATTTAGTTTAGTTTAGCCAGGGAGTAAATGAGAGACAATAGAGGTAACTTCATCTGGGCAGAATACTTCACATCTTCAAAGTGCTATGTGAGCTATGACTAATTAAACCTCACAGTAGGCAAAATATTTTTTCTTGGAAGCAAACCAAGAATATTTAGATATGAATTAGATCAAAAGAAAAACAAATCACAGGTCAGATAGTTCTAACAAATATCTAATTTTTTTCCTCCCAGTTTGGCTGTTTGACAAAAGCTTTTTTAATGGATGAAAAAAGTGTTGTCTTTTTAACATTTTCTGAATTTAAATTTTTGATTTAAAAGTCCTATTTTTCTCACAGTTTAAAATAAACCCTGCACAAATTCTTGCCCATACATTAAGATGTTAAAAAGCAAAAAGGTAAAAGTGGGTGTCTTAACATAGGTCTAGAGATTCATTATGCAAATGGACTGGTTTGGCAACCAAGTCCATATCATGTAAGCTTTTGCATAGGAAAAGGTGTAACTTTATGCATAGATGAGGAAAGATAATTTCAGATTTAGATTTTGTAAGAGCAAGTAGAGAACCAGGGGCAGCTGCATATTTAATAGACAAAATTAGTTTAGGGTTGAACCTTTTGAAGATAATTTAAGCTTCTATTTTAAACAATTACCTTAATGTCGAGCAACACCTTGTGCTGGATAGTACCAGGTTTTCCTCATATGACTGTTCAAGGAAGTATAGGATCTTGGACAGTCTTTGCTAGAATGACTGTAGTCTGTGCAGTAAAAGTTAGTCAAGGTCTAACTAACCAGAAAGGCTTCAGTCCTGAAAATTTAAGTTCAACTTTTAAAAGTGTTTTAAAGATACTTCTTTTAACCTTCATTTCTTAATTTTTTGCCAAGAAAAATGTTATGCTGTAGCCTATGAAGTTTTCTGTTTGTACAGCTTCCAGTAGTCTCACCATTCTTATACTTTAAGGTATGAAGCAGTCATATTCTTACAAAAGGTACCAAGACAGAGAAACATGAAGGAAGAGTCTTTCATAAATGTGAATTAATCTTATAAGAATGAACATAATGTGAGTATTCAGATCAGCAGGATGAAATCTTTGAAAATAGTGCTGTAATTGAAAGCTTTAAATATGGTGCAGGCAACAGCTTTAAAATTCTACTCATACGCTCGCTTGTTGAAATTCATTTAAGATCATCCGTTATGGTAGACATTAGCATTTCCTAATTATCCTGTCATATGAGAGATTATACTTCTGAATAGAAAATTTATTTGAATTTAAGTGTATCCAGTGTAACAGACCAACATCCTGTGATTTGATTTCTCACTTGACAGAATAAATTTATGGCTCACTTGAACTGCGTTGATCTGATCAGGAATGTACACTGACCCTTTCCTATTATTTCCTGTGTACTCCTGTTACATTTTCTATATCCAGAGAGTTATTCTTTGTGAAAATGAATGCAATAACCATAGTCTGGCTGAATAAAAACTTGTGTTCTCCCCTAACTGAGCATGAACATATATAAAATGCAGTGGCATTGCATTCTAGCTTTTTCCTAGTTTTGACTATACTTCAAGCACCAGTTGTTTGGTAATGGATTTAAAATACATATGATGGTTCATGTAACAGAGATGCCCTTCTTTTTAAAAATCTAGAAACAAATTGAGTAACGTGCTTTCAAGTGTAAATAATTTTCATATTTTTTTATTGATAGTTGTAAAGATTTGATAGTAGAAGGAACTCAAACTACTTTACACTATTCAGAGTATTCTGTAAAGTACAACCTGGCATAGATTTTATTGTTTTGCACTTTAAGGTTCCTTTGGACCAAAGGAGTAGTGGTTGTCTATCAGTCTTTTGAGAGTTCCCCCTCATCAATAGGTCCTCAAAATGCAGCCTTTAGCTCCAAACCTGTTATTTTCAACCCCAAATGATTATTTTAATGAAAAAATATTTTAATGAATGATTATTTTAATGAAACATTCTTTACTAATGTTGCCTAACATTTAACACTTTTCCAGCATTTCAAATATCAGAGCTATACTAGAAAAGAGTATTTCTCCCATTGTGAAATATAGACAGTAGCAACAGAAAATACAAGATTATTCTAAATATGCAATTTTAAAAAAATAGTATTCTTCTTAATAACTTTCTTTGCAGGAACTTTTCCAGAACATTTCACTAGCGTGTTTTGTTTCTACTGCATGAGGTATAATGACAATATCTGAGAAATAAGAAATCCATTTGGCACAAATTTTAAAATATATTCTGAACAGTCTATAAGAATTGAGATAACAGATAGCTATGGACAGAAAATTGAAGATTTAAGATCAATCAGCATGACAGGTTAACAGCTTTTCTGTTATGGAAAAGTCATGTAAAAGAGGAGATAGAGGGAAGAATTTTTCAAAAGAGAGTAATGGGATATCGTAGAGATTTCTCAGTCACAAAGAGGAGAAGCAAAAAAGACAGGAAAGTTCTTGTTCAGCCCCTGAAAAAAATCCATATTATAGAGGCTAACATTTCTGGTTTTCAGTCACAAGACACAAAATTTTGACACTGGACACAAATGTAGTGTGATGGAATATTCAGGAAAAAAAAAAAGAATATTCACTTCTGAAGCAGCTTTCTTGTGATGAGCTTTCAGATGTTCTTCAAGGTACATTTTCCTTTCTGTGGAAAGGTCATCAGTGGTATCTTCAGGGAGTGTTTATGTGATGGCACAAGAAAAAAAACAAAACAAACACCCTTGGAATGCTGGAAGATTTGCAAAAATTAACAGCTGCAAAGCTTTCAATGCCAAAACACAATTCCAAGATATGAAATTCTAAGATCTCTTAATTTTGTCAGCTGTGGCTAAACTAAATAAATAAATGAAAAAGACACTGTACATCTTGGAGAAAAAAAATTACATGGAGCTCTTTACTCCTGAAATGTATAGTGTATCACATTGATTTGTGTTTAAAAATTCAGTATTTTTCCATTTTGAAGTGTATGGGGAATAAATTCTTTGTGATGTAACTTGCCTCTGATTTGATATAAGCCTTTTTATGACTTAATAATCTGTATTTAGCTTTTTTATTATATGTGAGGAGGAGGTGAAAATTATGCCTAAAAGATTTTTGCTCTTCCTTAGAGTTTAATTTCTGGAAATTTCTCTAATGTTTAGAGGGTTCTCAGTCCAGCAAGCCAATTTAGCTTCAGCTTTTAACACTGATACCTCAATTAGTTCATTTGAATTCAGAACGTTTAGAACAAAACACTAGGTGGGGAAAGTGATAAGTCACTAATTAAAATATACTAATTTACCTACACTGAAATGCAGGGACTAGGCATTTACTATAATTTTACATTGCTGTGTCTTGGCTGGAACAAAAGAGGAACTGTATTAGTGTAGCAAAGTTTGACTGTTCTTATCTGCTGGCATCCAAATGGTTTTCATGCCACTTTAGGAACCAGTAGACTAATACCACATGTTTTATTGCATTGCAGGGCTAGTCAGTGCAGGTGAATTTATGCATGCTTATGTATAGATATTCATCTTAGTTGAACACAGTAGTTTTGCAAAGAAATTTAGAATGGAATGAAATTTATAAATAGCATGAAATTAATTAGACCAGTATACATGTGGAAGCCATTTCTCTCAAGCGCCAGCGAAGAGAGGATGAAGAAAGCAATTTAAAACCTCAGCTACCTAGAGATATGCTTGTTGTCTTGAGCAGCTTCAATAACTTCTTGTTCTCCCTTGGCTTCCTCTTGAAGCCCCAGTCCAGGTTAAGTGAGTCAAACTAATGTAGCCTTAATATTATATACACCCCCAACAGGCTATTTACATTTTGATTCATGTAACACTTCTCTTCAAGTACTACATGATACTGAAGAGCAATCTGTACCATGTAATATAAGTCACTTTTCCACTGAGAACAGCGAATAAGTCTTTCATCAATTTTTATTACTCATAAAAAAAGATCCAACAACACGACTTCAGTTTCAGTTACAAGGAGCAAATTCCAAATACAGGCTGAAGAAATAAGTCACCAGGAACCCCATGAAGTTCAACGCAAACTGCAAAGTTCTGTACCTGGTGAAGAACAATTCTATACACTATTTGTGCTAGGGGGCCAGCTGATCCCAGCTGGAAAGCAGCATGGCTGAAAATGACCCGGAGGTCCTGATGGAACGTGATGAATGTGGGACAGGGATGTGCCCTTGCTGCAAAGAAGGCCAGTGGTATCCTGGGCTGCATAAGGCAAAGTACTGCCAGTAGGTCAAGGGAGGTGATTCTGCCCCTTTATTCAGCACTGGTGAGACCACGCCTGTAGTAGTGTCCTGTTCTGGGCACCTCAGTGCAAGAGAGACATACAACATGAGAATTCAACAAAGACACAGAAGGATGCTTAAGGGACTGGAGCACCTCATAAAGTGAGGGAAGCCTGAGACAGCTGGGATCATTCAGCCTAGACAAGGCTCAGGAGGGATCTTATCAACGTGTGTAATACCTGAAGGGTGGGTGTAAAGAAAACGGAGCCAGGCCCTTTTCAGTGGTGCTGTGAAAGGACCAATAGGCACAAACTGAAATGCAGGAGGTGCTATTTGAACATCAGGAAACATTTTTTTACTTCCAGGGTAAAGGAGCACTGGGAACAAGTTGCCAAGGCAGTCCCAAGACTCTAGGGAGTCTTTATCCCTATAGATATTAAAAATACAGTCTTGGGTCACTGGCTTTAGGTGATTCTGCTTGACCGGGGGGAGTTGGACCAAGTGGCCTTCAGAGAACCTTTCCACCTTCAGATATTATGGGATTCTTTGATTCTTTGTAGACAGCCTACAATTTTTATCATGGTTACATGGCTTAGGATGACAGTTCCTATTAACTTACAGTGGAATTATGCTTCAGCTCCTAGAGATGCTTTGAAAAATCTGTCCCATTAGCATGTTAGATCAACACTGACAGTTGTCTTTCTTTGCTTAGTTTCCAAGTTATGCATTTAGGATTCTATACTCACAAACTTTTGACATGTCTTTTTCATGTGTCCTCTGCTTTGCATTTGTGTTTGAGTTTATTTGAACGTATTTGTTCATTTGTGGGACTCATGACTAGGCTCTGTGAATGAAGATTTGGGAAGGGCTCTACGCACGCTTGCTACAAGCGTGCTGATGGCTATAAAGGTCAGTGCGAGACAGACAAATCCGGTTGCAAAAGGCACAGCAGAAAGACTCCCCAGGTGACATTGACAAGATGCGATTCTTTTTGCGCTGTCTCTTCTCCTCGAGAGCGATCCTGCGCGTGTTCTCAAAAGAAGCAGCGGCGTCATAGATCTTGTGTCTCCAGGCCTCCCGATTGGAGGCCAGAG
>JAWMRA010000113.1:98152808-98171844 GCA_035584735.1 Pseudotriccus pelzelni
GATAATGGCTTTGAGTCCACCCCTGTTTTCTGTGGAGGTCCCTCCCCACGGGGTATAGTCCTTGATAGACTTCTCCGGTGTGGGTCCATCCCTCAGGGCACAGCTCTTCCATTCTCTGCTGTCCTTAAGAGTCACAAACTCAGCTGCACCAGCATCGATCCCTCTCTGGGATCCCAAGATCTTACCCAGGCCACCTTGCTCCGGCGTAAGACTCCTCAAGCTGCAGATGGAGTTGTCTCTGCTTCTCAACAATCTTCCACAGGTGGCAGGGATTTTTTAGATTTCAGTCTCTTCCCTGCTGAAGGGAGAGAGAGAGGGAGGGGGAGAAGGAGCCGTCTCCCCCCTTTGTGCCTTCTCATCTCTCTTCTGGCTGCCAGCTCTGACTGACCTTGAAGGCTCTGCTATCTCTCCAGTTGGAATTTCTTTTGCAGCAGCCTCATCTAAGTCTTTCAGGCTTTTTTTTCTTCACTCCATTACACGTCTGGTCAGAGGGGCTTCAGTTCTGCTCCTGCCCCCGGCGCAGGGCCAGGGAAGGAGGAGGCCTGGCCCCCCCTGCGACCTGCCACCACCTCCTACATGGCTGCCAATTTCATCTGCGCCACCAACCTTCTCTTCCGTTTTCTTAAAGATGTAATTGGCAAAGGCGTCACCTAACCTTCTGATTGGTTTTACTCCAGAAATTTACTTGAACAAACTAGTTCCAGTCCCCAAGGAGGGGTGGGGGGACACCTTTGCACACCCACGACAATAGCACATGCCTTGGTGAGCATGATGTCTGAGGGATCTTTTCTACTTATTAGGGAGTGTGCTGAGGAAGGGCGCTGAGAACAGGAGATTTGGTGAGGAGAAGAGAATTTCTCATTAGAATTGTCCTTGCTCAAGAGATCTCCACGGCTGGAAAGCCCAGAGAAGAGATCAGTGTGGGGAAATTTGATTTATGATGTTTATTCTCTGCCTGTCCTGCGTAGAATTCCTGGGCAGAGATAACACCTCCTTACAGACACACTGTGAGGGCCTTGCTGGGAGATCACAACTTTGAAGCTATGAGTATGAAAAAGGTGTTCATATAAAAGCACCCAGGGCATAGGCTGCACTAAGCTCTTTCCACCTGCTGTGATTTTCGCAATGTATTTTAAGGGAGTTAGCTTCAGAATAAACTTTTTCTTAATACCTTGGTTTGGTTCTCAAGCTACCTGCATGTGTATCAGTTCATACAGGGAGTATCAGCCTTCCTATGCCTGTGGAAGCAGCACGAACTTCTGATGTGCTGTCAATAATAGGCAGACAATAAGACCGTTTTTTCCCCCAGCTGCTGCTACTGTGAATTTCCCTAATGACACCACTGGTTTTGCAGCTTATAAGCATCTTTAAAAGCAGTGTCTGTTTGCTTATAAAAGCAAGGGTTTAAGTGTTATGTAGAACACCCACATGAACTATCTGTGAGGTCCAGTGAATGAGCCAAGGACTTGTTTGTAAGTATAAAAATACCTTGAGCATTGACTTTGTAAATATGGGCAAGTAAAAGAACAGTGGAGACACATCAGATAATATTTTTGCCATGTGGAGCACAGTCATGTTTCAAAACCTTTGCTTTTCCAAGTAAGAGTGTGTTGCTATCCTTCTACCGCCTTTGCTTCTTTTATATCTGGCATTAACAGCAGGATGTTTTGGCTTCATACCTGGCATAAGAAGTAAAGGTGGAGCAGCTCCAGTGTCAACATCCAGAGGCAGATTCAGCACCAAGAACTGCTACAATTTATAGTCCTTTCCAGCAAAAGGCAAGATCTGTGGAGCAGCTGATTATACATTATATTTCAGTAATAAAATACTGCCCATAAATGTAGTCTGTTAGTATTAAATGAAAGATATTGTTCTACACATAATAAGAAATAGGGGTTTTATTTGCAGTTGAGGAAGGAAGGCCAATAAGAAGTAGGTTGAACATTTCCAGTATTCCTAGGCAAAGTCATGATTTTTCCATATATCTCTAGGTAAAAATAACTGTTCTTACTACATCTGGCCCTGCTCCAACCTTTGCTATGCAGTTTTCTTATTTATAATTGGGAGTTTAATTTTGCAGCTTCTTTAATTTCCTTTTTTGATGCAAATATGCATAAGCCATTTCTCTGCGCACAAGAATTTTAGCATAATAAAAGCACTAGGGTGAAGCTCTAGTTACTGAACAGAGCACAGATTTCATCCATTTCATATCAGGATTTGAAGTGTAGATTACTTAAAAATGCATTTATTAAGTCTGACCTACTTTATAATCTTCAATATTTCACTTTGGTTTCCATACAATATGGGGAGCTCTAGGATCTGCTTGCTCCTGCATGTTCATGCTCAGGTTACTTTAGTCAGTATAGGGAAACAACACTCATTTGCTGTAGGCAATATCCCTCAATAGACCATCCACGAGACTGGGAACAGGCAATTCCCCAATTCAAATTTTGTCTGTAATGCTGTCTTAGAAGGGTTGCTCAGCTTTTCTGAATTTTTCTATTTGCAACATTGGGTTTCACATGCTTATATTTGCATCTGTGTTACTAAAAACTAGCTTTAGGTGATGCTTGTCATGATTACCCTCTTCTCAAACCAAAAATGTGCAGAAGCTGATCTACTGTTACCTCAAAATAGTAACGGCTTTTGTAAGTCTTGAAGAAAATAATTACAGTATGAATGAGACAAGTGCTAGAATTATTGAAAGAGGAAATTAATATTGGCAGTCCTGTACCTTCCTACGAAAAGCAGAACAGAAGTAATAACCAAAATTTATAATGTGTGACTAGAAAAAGAAAACAGTAACCAAAAGTAAAGAAAAGACAGTGATAAGTATTTAAGGTGATGAAATAAAAGAAAGAATAAAAATAAAAGAAAGGAAAAAAAGAGAGAAAAGATTGCTATTTACTACTAAATGTGATGGGAAAGACAAGATAAACAAAATAGTGTGCAGGTCTGAGAATTGTCTGAGGCATTTAAGTATAGGAATATAGCACCTCTTAACCCAAATCTAGGCCTGTATGTTTTTAAGAACTATGAATTATATTATGTTTGTCTAAAGACTGAAAGACTGCTACTGAGATTCCTGAACCCCACAGTGCCAGTAGCTGATACAATGTTATTTCTCCTCTCCTGGAGAATTATGACAGAATGGTAGTCTTTACTAGTACTAAACAGGTTGAGAAAACATTTTTGGGAAATAGTTTGAGGTTTTGAAAAAATATATCCATTATACCTCAGTTACGAAATCTGAGGTTTACCAGTGTAGACAGTTAAGAGATGCAAATATCAAATTCACACACACAAACACTTGTGGAAATCATATCCCAAAGCCTTAGAGAATTCCAGATTACCAGATGTACACTCTTAGTATGATCATATATGTATTTAAGATATAATTCCATTTCCATCCTTAAAAACAACATTGATTTTAGAGAAGACAAAAGAGAGCCTTACCTTGTTCCTGAGCTTGACTACAGATATTTGTCACAAGCTCACCTTTCTGTGTTTTACACACACACCCAGGTGCTTCCACATATCTGATTTCTGGAAAAACCAAATTCTCAGAGGCTTCCTGAGAGGATGTGCCTACTGTCAGAGCAAACTGGATTTGAAAGAAACCTGAATTCACGTAATTCAATTTGCCCTTAAGGTCAATAAGGGCAAGTGGAGTCAGATCTGAGGAACGTGCTGAACCTCAACTGTCTTCTCAGAATTTGTTACTTTGGGAAAGGTCAGTTGTGGGGCGGTGATACACTTTTATGTGATGACATTAGTGTTGTGTAAAGAACTGTCCCTTTTGCAAAAATACCCTCAACCCCTCAATATTAACCCTAAAGAATGTTGACCAAATACTTTTAAAGAGAGTGAATCCATAACTCTGAAGTCTAGCAACAATGCAGATGAATATTTTCAGTTACCATATATATGTAAAGAATACCTGTGGGTATCATAAAAAAAAATTATGAAGTACTGTTATGCTTTATATACTGTCTGAAGATACTCTTCACTCAGCACTGCTGAATTTTGGAAGTATCATACCCAAAAAAAATCATTAAGAGTACTTGATAAAAAATAGTATGCAAAAAAGTATTGAGAAGTCTTTGTTATCTGGTTTTGTTTTGTTTTTCCTGTTTCTAACAGTTATTAGCTATGTGAGCTGCAGTGCCTTGGATTTTAGATGGTGACAGTTGAGAACGGTTTGTTCTTAGCCTTGCATTTCATGGCTGTCAATATTGTTCACCATGTGAGAGCACTATCAGCCTTATTTCTACCATTCTGTTGGTGAGTGTTCAGTGGCTTGTGGATCAGAAACAGTGATGTCAACTGTTATCCACATCTACTTTTCTAGCTGTTGCTCCTTGTTCTTCACTGAAAAAAAAAGACATCTTAATCTCTGCTTGACAGGAGCAAGCCAAGAAATTAAGTTAAAGCTTTGTGCTGCCTCAGAAGTAAAATGATGCTTCCTTTTGATATAGGAATTTCTTTTGCCCTCATAGGTACATTTGCTTCCATAGAAGAAGATCTGCAGTGAAAAAAACCAAGGTTTAACAATCACGTTGAGATATAAAGCCTGATACAGGACATATACAGAACAAGAAGAAGGTTGCACTGCAGCACATACATTTAAATAGACAGAGAGTTCATTCTTATGAAACTGCTGTTCGTTGGGGCTGCACGATAGCAACATATGCAACCATGAAAGCACTTCTCAGCTTGCTCATTCTGACACAGGCTATGTGGCAAAGATGCAATCTGGTCCTTAGTAAAAGTCAGTGTATTTGCTAGGGTGCAGACATAGCAGTTTGGTTATGACTGCATGCTTCATTGTTCGCAGTAGAAACGTGTCAAGTGTGATTGCATTCTTCATGCCTACTGAGATGCTTTCAATACTTGAAATATATTTATTTCTTTTTTACAATCTTATAACAGAATGCTTGTTTGTTTTTTTTAAATTTTAGTATAGAATGAAGAAATTTTGCTCTTTGTATCAATATTTTATTGCTACTAGTGAATTTTGGCAGCTGTGTGTTCATTGCAGCAGGGGAACAGAAAATCCTAGGCATTTACAGGCCGTGATGCTGCAGTTGAGTGCTAATTAGCAACTAAAATTCTTCATTTAGATCACTAAAAATCTATTTCACAATGATCCTGATGAGGTGATCTAGTTCCTGGAAAGGTGACTTTGTTGATTGCTGATGCATTTTCTATGCCAGTAAACCACTACTTTGTTTTAAACCCTTTTTTAGAAGTGTTCCTAAACCAGTAATTTTACAGTTTGCTTTTTACATTTATGACTGACATGAATCAAAGTCATATGTTGCATCTATACAAGTAGAAAAGATGAGTTTGACCAGGTTTTACAGGAGAGGACACCAGGGAGTATATACGTTCTAAATTAATGGAGGCAAACAGATTGCCTGAACTCGAAGAGAACATACCACTAAGCACAGAATTAGGACCTTGATTTCATGCACATACTTTGCTGTTGTTTTAAGAATTCCTTCAGTGTTTAAGTCAGGACCTTGAGAATGATTAACAATTTATTTGATATCTCATGCCAATAAATTTATGCTAATAGTAATTTTGATGCCTTGAAAACCCCTTTTTCTGGAGGTACAACCTCTTGAGAATTTATAACCTTGGAACTCTGATTATTGTTAGGCACATGTATTATTTTATATAAACTGGGAACTGAATGGCTGAATTTTATAGTTTCTTTTACCAAGTGGTATAGGATAAATCCCTCGGTTTTGTATATTTTATCTCTTTGTCCATTTCCTACAAGACCTCTGTGATCTTTATTTTAAAGGAATAACCTCTATTTTGCACAGATGAAGCTTTTTTTTAATATTTTTTTTTAACATATATTGACTAGTTCTCAGTACTTGAGAGTTAGCAACTTTGATTCTTGCTCACTAGACTGTCACAATATAACAGCAGAAGGCAGGATAGTGAAAGAGGATGTTATTACTTACCTGAAATGTGACTGGAAAGGGTTGTACCAAAGAAAAGGTAGAAAATAGAAAGTTGTATTGGGAAGCTTCTTCCACAAACAGAATAATACATAGACTTTGTTTAAGGGATGAGCATCCAAAGCAGTTGCTCTCTTTGTGTCACTGCAGAGAACTGCAGGAAGAGGAAGAAAAGTCAGTTAAGTGACAGTGCAATTCATCCAGTATGCAAATAGAAGGAAACAAATATACACATCTTCTTATTTTTTCCCCATGAACTCATCATTCTTTCTGGCACCACCCCTTGATTTTTGTTAGAAGCCTGTTGGGAAATATCACTATAAGTTCTTTCTCAAGAATCAAATGGGGATGGTTAAAGGTTCTGCTCAGCAGAACTTATCCTAGACTTCAAGAGTTAAGATCAGTGAACCTGTTCTTTTCGTGCTTGGGTGGTACAGAAACGCACTGAATTTACCCAGACCAGGTCAGTGGTCTCCCAAAGGAGAAAAGAGGAGGTTGGGAGAGAGCTCCCCTATTGCTTGCTTGCAGGATGAGAGCATCTACAGAAATGTTCAGTCAGGCGATAAAGCACATAATCCTCCTGAGACTTAATATGTGGAAGGGAGAAAAATTTAGTAGATTGATAGCTCTTATTTCTCAAAACACTGTCATCTTGGAGATTTTGTAAAGGATGAACAAAACATAATCAATGCTTTCCGCTGCCATGTGCTGCAGTAGTACTTCATTATTTTCTCAGGGCCGTGCTGAAAATCACAGTCTCACCCCCTCAGTAAACTTCAAAATAGATTGCTCTAATAGGAATATAATCATCCCTTATAAGAAACCATTCACAAATTCAGGAGAATGTCCTGGAGGTATGGAAAGCTTTCTTTCTAAAGGTTTTTCTGCTTTGCTGGGGTATGCTAAGGAATAACAGAGTAGAAGGTTCAGGCTGTAGAATTGAAGTTTGCAAGCTCTAGTAGGTTAAACTGTAGGTTAAAAACTGATTTACAGTAAATGTGTCCGGAAAGGAAGAGGAAAAGTCAAACTAAACAAAAACATATAAACTATATTTAAACATTAAGGTAAGTAGCAATAATAACTTCCTGGAAGCTGTGTCTAGCTTCAACTTCCACTTGCTCGGAATCTGTGCCTAATCTGTGACTAACACTAAGCACTGTAAACCTCATTTGCAACAACACTGCTGCAAAAGAGCTAGCACAAAAATGAGAGCTTAAAAGACAGTGGAGTTTTTGCTTTAAACTTTGGCTTTCAGATGGTTTTTTGGGTCACTTTACCTTGATCTAATGTTCAATTTGTTAACAGTGACAGCAGTAAAAAATCCTCCTTTGTTACTGTCGATGATTTCTTGCAGACAAGCTATTTTGCCTCTGTGCCAGTGAAGACGAACATGCCAGGTAAGCAGAGAGCTTATTTGCAGCCAAACAGGTTAATTTCAGTATAGGGTACCCAGAATGGTGTTACACTTCTTGCTTGCTGATTATGTGGAGCTCTACAACCAGGAAGACTGAAATTGCCCTCCTCTTCTGCTAAGGCTTACATCTTAATGCCTTATTTCCTCATCTGAAATGAACTCTGGAAGAATATATTACTGAAAAGAAGTTGAGAGGTGTAGTTTTCACACGGGTCAACTAACTGTTTAGACTCATATTTCTAAGGGAAAACAGTCTCTTGAAATTGCCTACTTCAAAAAAAAAATAGATATCTGATATTATTTTAAGGAGGTGTATTAAAACACTGGGTAAGAGACACATCTTTGGTCAAGATGTAACTAAGTTGCAAAAAAGTTTAGTCACATAGAGGGGTTAGATTATTATATTTTGCAGTACTAGCACACATTTTTCTCAAAAGGCCTTGCATTCATCATTCCTTCACAAGGGAGCATCCTCAAAGACTGTGACCACCACTGTAATTCTTGATTAGGACCCAAAAGAAAAGGGGGTAGTGAGGAAAATCCTAACTCTATATGCCTTTCTGAAATTGTCATAACTCTTAAAACAGAACTCTGACATGAGTGTATGTGCCCACGTTTCCCTTTTACTGAGTTGATCCAGAGCCTCAATTACTCTAATGCCCCTCATCCCCTGAAAACCAACTCTGAATGAAATGCCTTTGTAGAAGTACTTTCTTTATGGGTTGACTTTGGTTGGTAATTTATTAGACTAAAAAAGAGTAAGCATGGACAGAAATCAATATATACATTCTGTCAGGCATCCAGATATTCTATGCCACTAATGAAATTTGGTTTAAAAAAACCACAACCCAGCATGCTCATTAAAGGTACAGTCTGCCCTGACCCTGCTTAGAGGGAGCGTGTATATGACATGTTAATCTAGAGACTATCAATTTCCAACAAAAACAATTTTATGATTCTGTGCTTCTATGATTTTGAATCACACTTGTTATATGTGGCTATATGGAATTTGATGGTAATTGATTGAGGATTTTTACAGTGGGTAAAAATCTTCATGCCAAACAGATATAGGATAATTTGATAATTTTATCACAAATTAATAAATACAAAATAAATCAGAAAACTTTATATTTCTGGTAGTATTTTTTAGAAATATTAATGTTTTTCATTTGGATTTTTACAACATGGGGCATTCTCTCTATTGGTATAAATCTCTAATGCCTCCTTAAATGCTATTGAATCCTTGGTCTTTGTGTTATCCTGTGACAATGAGTCAAATGCAAGTCCAGATTCACAAGCTTAGGACTAGTGGGAACTGAAAGAAAAAGGCAGACAAAGAAAGAAAGAAAACATCACATCATGTAACACCATTAGTTAATATCTATTTATTTATCAAATAAATCAGTAAAAAGTTACAGTAACAAAATTGTCATAATCACTTGTTCTGTTGTATATTAGGTCTGATAAAAAATAATTATTTGCAAAAAGATTCAAATATCTTTAGGAGTACCATAACTTGTGATAGTCCACTGAACTTAAAGAAGAAGAATCCATATTCTAATATAGTTATTAAAAATATTCTATGATCTGATAGACTTCCTATATTTCTGAGGAAAATCTTCAAGCCTTGTTATAGTCAGAGCAGGAAGTATGAGGTATGGATACAGTGTTTGCATATAATATATCTTCAGGGCTAAATAAGCTTTTTAAAATTCAATGATAGGAAAATGAAGAAAATTAAAATAGAACAGGTGAAAACCAGAAATAGTTACAACAGTTTAAAGTGGCTTTTGTTATATTTTTGGAGTTTTGTGATCAGTTTAAAAAGAACTGTAGATTTGAACGAGAATAACTCAAAAGCATCTGTTTACATGCTTACTGTTTAAGTTTCTAAAACTGCTTCTACCTATAAATATGCAAAGTAGTGTTGTACCCAATGTTAGACACTGAAGACAAGTTAATTGACATACAGTCAAGACTAAAATAAGGCTTTACTTCCACGGAAAATATGTAACTTTTGATTCTTACTCAAATCTTTTATGTTCTCATAGTAGTGAAAAAAATTAACTACCACACATTTCCTTTTCTTAGACATACAAATCTGGACTAAAATGCTTAAAATATACGTAGGAAAATGAGACAAGTGCTATGTGTTACAAAAAGCTTTCTAACCCCTAGCAAAATAAAAAAGAAAAGTATGTAAAGTATAAAAACTTTTTTTCCCTCACTCATCATCCTGTGTATGGGATGATCTCTTTTGTCATTACAAAGTTTGGTCTTGTGGTCCTAGTTCTCAAGATTCACTTCAGCTGGAATTTAAATGCTAATGGTGTTATCCTGTCAGGAATGAAGGCAGCAGCATGCTGGGTTGTGCCAGTGTGGGCACAGCCAGTGAACAGACTGAGGGTAGGACTTACTCCACCTTTACTTGCCACTTGTTAGACTACACCTAGGAACTGGTTTGGGTTCCCAGTTCAAGAAGGTCACTGAAAAACTGGAGTTGAACAGGAGCTACCCAGTGCCAATGGGGAGGATATCAAGGATGCAAATATTTAGAGATGTGTAGCAGGACAATAAGTGTCAGTCATCATAAACTGAAATAAGGGGAGGTTCTGAGTGTACGTACAGGAAAACATTCGCTTGAGGATGGTTATACAAGGGACCAGACAACCCGAGGAGCTCCAGGACCTCTGCTCTCAGAGGTCTCCAGAACACAACTAAACAAAGCTCTAGGCAACATGATCTGAATTTGGTGCTAATGTTGCCTTGAGGAAACACTTGAATTCCTTGACTTTCCAATGCCCCTTCCAACAAGAGTGTCTGCTTCTAAGATCTGCTGCTTCTTTCAGGATTGTATGCTGCTGCATTTTGCATAATACTTCCTTAATGCATTAAGTCCCTGGTGTAAGGAACATAATTCAGGTTTCCCTCAGTCCCTTGGGGTTGCTCTGTACCCTTGAGGGAATGGGACAGTTGTCCTAAAAGACATATTATGATAATTATGTAATTAAAATTAGTGACTTAATGCAGATTTTCATATTGTCTTGCATATGTTCTTCTTGATTTCCTATTGTGTAGTTTTAATATTGCTATTTAATCTCACCTTCTTGTGTTAAATTTCTACGTTGTTGAAGCAGAAAAGCCTAAGATCAGATATTATGGAATTCCTTGAGTGAATTGCAATTTCACAAGAGGTCATCAACTTCCTAGCAGAGCCCTTTGTCACTTCAGCAAATTAAAAAGATTGTTTTGGTGACAGCCACTAAGAGGTAGTGACATAAGTTTTACCGTTGGGTTTCACAGGGCTGCACTCAGAGCAGAGAAACGACACTTGAAACAGCAGCAAACCTCACACTTGCCATTTGCTAAACCCAGACATCAGAAAAGTAACAACATTAGTTTAATCAGGATATGATTTTCACAACGTAATGGGTTTAAACATTGTATTTTTCTAACTTCAGTTTTGGAAACAGTGGAATTATTGTTGTCGAAAATTTTCAGTAATACGGCTTTCGAGGCTCCATGGGAAATCTTTGTGTTCTCCAAGTGCAAAAAGTAGGGATCAAATCCCAGGATTTTAAAATGGGAAGTTTAAGATGGTATAAGCAATGCTGACTCCACCTTCAGCTTCAATGGTTAAACAGATGATGTGCCAGAAGACGGCATTCAATTATATGCAATACTGTTTCAGCATCTCGCATCAGGTAAATATGTGCATGAGCACTGTCGGAGACTTCTCCACTGCGGGTTTTACATCTGTTCCTGACAATTTCAATTGTTAATGTTAATTACAATTTTTCTTTTCACTGGCAATCTAAATCTATACCGGATCAAGACTTTGTTATGATAGGTGTTTTACAGTTCCCAAATAACACGTTAGGTGAAAGAAAGTGAGAATAAGGGGGAGTGGAGTAGGAGGGGTAACAATAGAACATGAACATTTCTTTTGGTGCTTTCTCACCAGAGAGACATACAGTCTCAGTGGATGAATTTTAGCCCTAATTAAGGCATTGTCAGTGGAATAGTTACTGTCCTAATCAGGAACTGTGTCAGACAAGTGGTTTGTTAGACAGATTGTAAAAGATACACAGTGCATAATAAAGTCACTAGAGACCAGACAATGTATTGATGATGATCCCAGTGCTCTTTCCAGTGCTGCCCTTTGCATTGAAATTTGGGGCTTATTCCTTTGATAAATGCGTTCCTAACTGTTTAACTGTGACCTTTGAGTGCCTGTGTTAACATACAACACACTTCATTTCATGTCAGGATAAAGAATCTTACCAGAAGACTGTTGTTATAATTTTTTGTTACCTGCAGGTTCCCTTCTAACT
The DNA here is from genome assembly GCA_035584735.1 of Pseudotriccus pelzelni. NCBI lineage: Eukaryota > Metazoa > Chordata > Aves > Passeriformes > Tyrannidae > Pseudotriccus > Pseudotriccus pelzelni. Next base: position 98,164,532 of record JAWMRA010000113.1, read on the forward strand.
CTTTTCTGTGTTTCTGTGATTCTGAGAATATTAGTGCCTCTGACCTAGTCAGTGCCAATGGCAACTGCTGAGTAGTTTATGCCCTGACCGCTTGGACTCAGGTTTACAAGCTGTTATGTGGTGTATTTCAATTTATGAAGAGTGTAGGAATCTCAAAGAAATAGAAAAAACGCAAACCAACCAACATGAAACTTTTCCTAATGTCCATAACAATAGTATTTCTTATCACATGGTTTCATTAAGTAAATCTCTCTAAGTCTGGGTGCACCATGTTTCTGGGGAGCAACAGACGGTATTTGTGTTCTCCTTAAGGATGCCTGAGATTTTTTAAGTAGATCTTACAGCTGAGCTCTCTAATAGCCTAACGTACCCAGAGCTTGCTTAACAACCCAAGGGTAGGAAGGTGTTACAGAGAGACCTGGGCAGACTTGAGTAATGGACTGAGGACAACTGCATAAGGTTCAGTAAGGCCAAGTGATGGGTCCTGCACTTGGGTAGCAGCAACCCCAGGCAGCATTAAAGGCAGGGGAGGAGTGGCTGGAGAGCTGTTTGAGAAAAGGGAGTTGGAGTGCTGGTTGACAGCCAGCTCAATATGAACCAGCAGTGTGGCCAGATGGCCAAAGAAGGACAATGGCATCTTGGCCTGTGTCAAGAATAGGGTAGCCAGAAGGACTAAGGAAGTTTGCCTGCACTTGGCATTGGTGAAGCCACAGCTTCAGTCAATGTCTAAAGATTATGTTCCAAGTTAAGCAAAAACAATTCAGGATCAGCAGGCCAGATCTTAGATAGTTAAGGAATGACACTTTAATGTCAGTATTACAAACTCATGATTGATAAATAATTAGATTATTTCAATTTACTAGCCGAAATTACAAAGCACTAGAAGCAATTAGCTGTGAACTGCTACCCCTGCCTGCAAGTCAACCACAGGTGGTCCCATGAAGTTCTCCCCATTAATGTCTCTTCAGGTATTATTAATAAAAGTAGTGTGTTGTAGCAGTGGAGGAAAAAAATTAAGTCCTGTATAATCTCCAGAGTTAGTGGTCAGATGGACCTTATCACAGGTGACAGCCTTCACTGTGACAGGCATTTGTTATTTACACACAGCTCATTTCTCCCTGGTGAAAAAGCTGACATGGTTGTGAAGGTCTTCTAGTGGCTCAGTTGCTAAGAAGTAAAAGGATTTGCTTTGATGCTGATAATAAACAGCTGTTTGCACAGCATGTTTGCACATGCTTTAATAGCATCACTTTGCTTATTTGGGATTTTTCTCTACTAGTTGCACTGTGTTAACATCTGTCAAACAACAAATAGCAATACCTGAAATGTACTAAGAAAGAAGCTATTTTTGTCATAGGAATGACATGAAAGTAAATCACTTAAAACTCTTTGTATTTTAATATCATTTCACATTTGAGGAAGCTTACCTATTCTCATGTGTTTTTTTCACCTGTAAGTATTTATAAGTGGTTTTATCCCTCAACTTAAAAGCAGACTCAGCATGCCTAACTTGTAAATGGTTTTATGTTTTCATAAGTCTTGAGGCCACAGGTTATGACTGTGCTGTCATATCTGGCATAATACAAGCTACACAATTTCATTAAGTATGTCTTCTGAGTGATCTAAAGCATATCTTTTGAGAAAGGTCATTCTGGTATGAAAGGTCCCAAGTGACAAAGAGAACACTGTATCCATAACAAGCTGCTCCTGTGTTTAATCACACTTGAAATTTAAAAACGTGCATCTTAACTGTAGTTTGAGTTTAGCTCTGCTTTCAGTCACTGAATGTTTTTTAATGCCGTGATCTGAAGATAATAAGTTAGAGCATGAGGTATGTGGCAATACTGTTAGAAGTACTTCATATCATCTTTGTGAGCTTTCTGGCATTGTTTAGCAAGTTTTGGAATTATAAGAGCTCTCCTCTACAGATTTGTTTGGAGTCCTAGTGCAGCTATACATACCCTGTGGACAGTGGGTCACTAAAATGCTTTCTGGATGTCTTATCCAAATGCTTCACCATCATCATTTTGGCATTATTATTTCTCATGGACACTGTGGCTATCAGCCTCTGGCCAATATTTATTTGCTGTATGTCAAGTAAAAATGTGCACTGATTACATTAGCTCTTGCCCATTTGGAGCTTTACATGAGCAGTTTAACAATACTCCTGCTTCAATGACTTTGATATAAAAGCCTGATTCTGTAATTCTCTGCTGCTAATGGACATAGAAACCAGCAATGCAGGTGCTGTCTTGAAAATAGCTATCAGTAGTAATTTAATATTGTACACAGTAAAATTGTAAAATTATCTTACTGTTCTGTAACATTTATAGTTTTTTAGAACTGACAGACCTAATGTAAGTAAAACAACAGCTCTTTCTAGTTTTCACATGAGAGCTCCAGTTTTTATTCTTGTAGCCTCTTTACATTTCTCTTTTGAGACCAACAAAACCTGTTTGCAGCTACCACTCTCTTCCCATAACTCTACTAAACTGCAATTTATGAATAATTACTAAAGAGAAGTTTATGCTTTAAATTTTTTTTAAAATTAGAGAGAAATTTTGATTATAATAGGAAGGACTTTAATTAAAAATTATATATGTATATATATGTACGTACACTAATCTAGAAATGGATTCAAAAATAATTTTTTTCTCAGACTTTCCTCTTTTCTCAGTCCCATATTTTAGTTTTCTGATAAAGATCCCTGGAATTTTTAAAGGAATGTAATAAATTATAATTAATACCCTTTTCTTCAGCATATCCCTTAATTATATACTTACTAACTCTGAAATAAGCTATTTTGGCCACTTTGACCTCATTCATTCCAGGACATCTAGACTGGTGATCCTTACCAGCTGGTTATTTCCAGCTGCTAGACTTTTTGTCTTCTCAGCAATCGTCAAGTTAAATGTACCTTCTATTCCAAAAAACTTATAAATATATGAAGTTGGGTTTTGGTTTGTTTTGGGGTTTTTGTTTAGGTTTTTTTAAATTTTGTTTAGTTTTGTTTTTTAATAATATTCATGTTCCAACATGGAGTTCCATATATTGTTGCAAGTCATTTTACATACTACTATACAAAAATTCATAAGTATGTTGAAAAATTTCTTAAGTAGGAGTAGAGATTTATCTACACTTGAATGTTTGTTTGAATTAATTTTTGGATTAGGGTAAGATGTGAGTTGTAAGTGTGATAACTGTTTCTGTCCATATGCTGACAAATGAGGGTATGAGGAGGCTGGATGTTTGGCCACAGTATTTCTTTCAAAAGGTTTTATAATAATCATATGATGGGATATAAAAATCTTGGGAAAAATGGCAAGAATTTGAATCAGTACCAAGATTGTTATTGTCTGTTTCATTTTAAAAAGTATCTTATTGCTAACAGGATGTGATATGAACATCAAGTTATTCCAAGATGGATATATATTTCAACATACATAAAGTACATTTGGCTGATGCCTGTGTCCTGTAACAAAGACACCTTGCAATTGGAATTATCTAGATCTTATAGTTATTATTCCAGGATAAACTATAAATCAGCATAGGAATTATGTATAAGGGAAAGGAAGAATTTATTATTTTCCTTTTTTCTATTTCTTTTTATTATTACTATATCAGAAGAAGTAGCAAAGAGATGTGTTTTGAAGGGTACTTAAATTTAATATTTTATACATCAGTAATATATTATGATGGTGCAGCTTTACCCTACTTCTCAGCTTTGGATTGAAGCCTGTGGAGTTAAAAACCTCATATTTCTAGGCTCAGTATAAAGGTCAGGCAATATGATAACGACCTGCAGCAGACTTGCATCAGAAGTACTACTTTTAACAGTTTGATTGCTGGTGAGCTTTTCAGTTTGCTTTATTAGCTGGTTTCTGGAAGCACAGCTTAACATTTTACAGCTTTTGATCTTGCTCTCCCACTAGTTTGTATGTCTCTTGTAACTTTAAAGAATGCATCACAACTGCAAGAATCTCGAATAATCTTCCATCTTTAAATAGCAATGCAATCTGGGCTAATCATGGGGAAATAAATATCTTTCTTGAAGATCTTCAATGAGCACCATGATATGTTCAAAGCAGAGGTCTGATTCTAGCTCCAGGAGAGCATCTCAGAGGTGCCAGGCAGCTTTGAGTTGTCAGCTCTGGCAAGTCCACTACCAAAGCCAGATCACTGCTGCCTCCCCTCCTGGCTGAGCTCAGCCAGCATGGTGGGTCCTGCTGCATAAGGGAAAACATCACCTGCAGGGAGTAAGGATGGCTGCTGAGGAGGGCAGGGCACTCCTGTGTTCTGCTGGGTATGGCTGATCCAATACTCAAAGTAAAATCTTTAGTCTATGAGTGCCACGTATTTCTGGCTATCTAGTACGCTCAAAGTAACTCAGGATGGAGTACTGGAAGCTGCTGGCTGCAGACAGAGCCCATATTTTTGGAGAACAGCACCCATGGAGATAACACTTTCACAGTGCAGTGGGAATAACAGTAGAAGTGACCTAGTGTATTTTCCCTGAGTTTGTTTCCCAGCTTCAGGCATTTGCCTCAGGGATAATGCAATCCATTTTTACACGGCAGTAGTAGACACCTAAATGAAGACTTTATCAGGAATCACTGCACACTTTCAAAAAATTATGGCAAAAACTGTGTTGCAGTGTTGCTTCTGCATATCTTGGTGTTAGTCTTAGATGTTTGTGAAAATTTTGCAGAAAAAATATATAGGCACTAATCTCTGAATCTTGGCTGTAGTCAGGCTGTGTGTTTGAAGCTGACACTGCATTGTGTGTAGAGTTTTGAGATGTCTTCATTAAAGGTATATTTGGCAACTGCATGCACAAAATGAGCCTTAGAGAAAAAATTACGACTGGATAAATTGCAAAATACTGTCTGTGTCTACTCAGTCTGCCATGAGCAAAGAGTAATCCAGGGAGAAAATTGTCTTTCCTAGTTTCCTAGAAGATAAGGAACAATCCATTGGCATAATAATCTCACTGATTTCAATGAAGAAGAAAGATGAAAGTAGTAAGTAAAGCCTACCTGCTTCTCCTGTGACACCATCTAAAGTGACTGAAAACTGCATCAATTTACCCTATTTTACTGGGGTGAGATTAGGCAGGTACTTGGCAGAGAACCTACTGCTTTCTTTTTTTTATCTTGGTGTTAAAATGAATGTTTCAAGTAGGAATGTATCTTCTTATTTGGGACATAACTTTGTAATAAGGATACAAACAATTTATCTCTCTTACATACAGAGAACTTATTCTAGTTAAATATTTTTATTTGGTGTTATGTGTCAAATTTCATTGTGTTTCTCTTGTCTTTGTCTAAATTGACGGAAGTTACTTTTATCTATATTACATAATAAATTTCCAAATAATCATATTTTGCTAGAGCATTTACTGCCAAGTACTTTTCTGCACTTTACAGACACTGTTTTTGTAAAAACTATGTCCCCAGCCACCTGGCAGCTCATTCTCAATTCATGTGCATTTAGTTACAGCTGGCACAATAAGCAGAGTTTTCCAAGGACAGTTTTCAGACTTGCCCAGTGGAAATTATAACCTCTATAAAATTGTTTTGTGATCAAATTTTGTTTTCTCAGGCCTGTTTGGTCAGATCATGGCCTTGGGTAGAAGTACTGGAGCCACTGAACTTCCAGACTGACATGCCTAACTAGAATTACATTAAAGGTAACAAAACAGCTCTTAAATAGGACAGATATTTCCTTCTGCTGAATCCATTGCATGTTCAACATTTAGGACATTCTCAGAGAAATATGCTGCTTAGACCCCAGCTTTTGTTTTTAGATTTCTAAACAAAGAGTTATTTTGGTTTGGTTTTTTTTTTTGTTTGTTTGTTTTGTTTTGTTTTTTTCCAGTTGCAGAATTTTTAGCAATATGTAAGATATATCTGAGCGGTAGATCCAGAGACTTCAACCCTTGAGAGTGTGCTAGAAAGTTAGGAAAGGTGTTCAACCAGTACAGAATATCAATCTCTAAAATAGCATATATAATGTAGTTAAAATTAATGACAATTTCTTTAAAAGATAAAAACATACCTTATGGCCACAGAATCTGCCCTTGTCACGTTTAATAATGTTTTTCTTCAGGCCTGTAACTGCAGTAATTCTGTCAGGCTGCCAGAAGAGTGAAACTATTGCCTGGGAAGGTGAAATGATTTGTACAGACCAGTCTGGAAGAACAGTGGCATCCAGAGGAACAGAATAGAGACCTTCAGAGCTCTAAGTGAGTGTCCCAGCATTTCAGTGACAGAGGTTTTCCACAGTCCTTTGGACTCTCACAGGAGCACTCAGGAGATAAGACCTTGTGCAGTGTGAAAAACAATAAGTTAATGGTGTCCTCATTAATTACCCACAAGTATCAACAAATACCTACCATGTTCTACCACAAGTATCTTCTTACAATATTCTGAGTTAAACCAACTGGTATTTAAAGTCCAGATTACTTGGACTGTTTTGTATGTTAAAAGACGTAATTTGAGATGGGAACGGTGTGGGTATGTAATCGGATGACACGGACACATGATTTGTCAGTCAGATTGGTCCAGCTGCTGGTCTAAGGTGTTGTTTTGTTCATTCTGGTATTCTGAGATTCTTAAATGAACAGCTATAGTAGAAATTGAACTCACATTAATGATTTGCAGTCATATGAGGAGTGTAAACTTGTGTTGCTCACTTGCAAGACAGTATGAGTGAAAATAGCACATGCACTATAGATTGTGAAAGAGGCTGTATTTACAAAAAGAGAGATGCAACAAAGTTTTTAATGCTTCATAAATCAGAGAACAGAACCAAATTAAATTAATGGAACTAGAAAGTGGTCCCATTTCTGTAGGTTTCCCTGCTCATGCTACAGTATTATAGTAATCATGACAGAAGTTTATGGAACTGAAAATTAGAGTGGAAATCTGCAATGGAACACATTTTCAAAAAAGGACTTATTTGAAATTGTAAAATCAGCCTCTAGTTTGAAGATGAGCAAAGAAGAGGTAAGATTTCCTGCAAATCCCTTGTAAGACATTGTTCTGACACTTCCTCCTTGCAGGGAGTACTCTAAAAATCACATTGTATGGTTATGTGATTTGCTCCATGCTTCAGTATAATGAGCCTCAAATTTACTAACACCCAAATTAGCAAACAACAACCATTCAAAATAATATTTCAAATAGAAAGTAGAATATCTTTTGAATTTCTGTTGTGGGTTTGCCTAGGGGACAATTTTTACCACACCCCCCACAAATTGCTCTAAGGTGAGAGAAGATTTATGCAGACAAAGAGATCTGATTGGGGAGAAA